>CM077122.1:24001699-24480868 GCA_039645545.1 Dendrolimus houi
ATTAATGTGCGAATTTCAAAGGGACGGGGTCAACATGCCTACAAAGGTTACATTTGCTTGTTTGTGTGCATGGCTACGAAAGCCATACATATTGAAGTAGTTAGCGATTTGACGACACAAGGGTTTTTAGCTGCCTTTAAAAGATTTGTGTCTCGTAGGGTTATTGCTCCAATTTATGGAGTGATAACGGAACAAATTTCGTAGGAGCGTCTCGGGAGCTAGATAAATTGTTCTACGCGGCAAAATCGGGGTTGCATAAAGAGTTAGCAGAAACTTTAGCATCAAACGGAACTACGTGGCATTTTATCCCGCCACATTCACCAAATTTCGGAGGGTTATGGGAGGCCGGTGTGAAGTCGGTCAAGTTTCATTTGCGTCGAGTAATTGGTGATACAACCCTGACGTACGAGGAGCTGGCAACAGTTCTGACTCAAATTGAAGCGTGCCTAAATTCTAGACCACTTTCACGTATTGAGAGTGATTCAGATGGGTTTGAGGTTCTCACTCCCGGTCACTTCCTCGTTGGGGAGCCTTTACTTGCAGTTCCAGAGCACAATTTTGAATCACAAAACATAACTAGCCTCCGTAGATGGCAGTTAACTCAGCGGATGATGCAAAATTTTTGGCGACGTTGGTCGCAGGAATATTTAACCACATTTTTGCATCGATACAAATGGGCTTCGCAATCTCCGGAACCAAACATAGGGGATTTAGTATTAATTAAAGAGGAGGATTTGCCTCCTTCACGATGGTTGTTGGGACGGATTATTACCAAGCATCCGGGCAGTGACGGTATAACACGAGTTGTATCACTGCGTACCAAGGCATCTGTCATAAAAAGACCTACTTCTAAACTTTGTATTTTACCTTATTCTAATGTTTAATTTTCAAATTATTGTTTTTATTTTTGAGTTCTATGGTTTTTTTTTGTATCTTTCTTTATGTGTGATAAAGAACAAATGTGTCAATTTGTTCTTAGGGTGCGGAATGTTTGTAGATAATGTTGTATAAACTAGATGGCGCCACTGGAAAGTTACATCGCGGTATGGTTTGCATTCTATATGTACATAACACGGGTGCATTTAATTTGAATGTTGTTGGCACTCACTGCAATAAAATATTCTTTGAGATCTATATGTTTATAATTTTATTATATCGTATAGAAAATCCCCTCTCTCCCAGGACTGATTATACACTAGATATTATGGCCAAGTTTTAGCCCTTATATAATAGGTTGGGAAAAAAGTCTTTTCGCATATAGTATGTATGAACTTGTAATAAGATCTCTTTGGATATACCATTTGTATCTGGCTGGTTTTGGTATCATTAAAAAGTTTTAATTTTAAAGAAGACAATTCCAAATTCAAATTAGGAAAATGTGTGATTTTCATTTGTTTTTATTATTGTTAAAATGAGTGATTCTAATGAAGAAATTCGATACATTTTAAAATTTTACTACAAAAAACGTAAAAATTCAACACAAGCCGCGAAAAAATTTGTGATGTTTATGGACCGTATGCAGTATCTGTGAGAGTAGCGCAAATTTGGTTTAAGCGTTTTCAATCCGGAAATTTTGATATCAAAGATGCACGTCGCTCTGGTCGCCCTGTTACGGACAAAATTGATGCCATTTTTGAAAAAGTGGAGCAGGATTGGCATATTAGTAGTTACGATATAGCTGGAGAACTGGGAATTGACCACAAAACGGTTTTGGCGCATTTGAAAAAAGCTGGGTACACAAAAAAGCTCGATATTTTGGTGCCTCATGAGCTCACTGAAAGAAATCTAATGAACCGTGTACTCATTTGTGATTCTTTATTACGGCGTAATGAAACCGAATCATTTTTAAAGAAGCTGATAACTGGTGATGAAAAATGGATCACGTACGACAAGAACGTGCGAAAAAGATCGCGGTCAAAGGCCGGTCGGGCTTCACAGACTGTGGCGAAACCCGGGTTAACTCGCAACAAGGTGATGTTGTGTGTATGCTGGGATTGGAAGGGCATTATTCATTATGAGCTGTTACCGCCAGGCAGGACCATCGATTCTGAACTGTACTGTGAACAACTGATGAGATTAAAGCAAAAAGTTGAGAGAAAGCGGCCGAATTAAACAACAGAAGGGGTGTGGTTTATCACCGTGATAACGCTAGACCTCACACATCTTTAGCCACTCAGCAAAAATTACGAGAGTTTGGCTGGGAGGTGTTAATGCATCCGCCGTATAGTCCTGAGCTTGCACCTCCAGATTTTCACCTGTTTCGGTCTCTGCAGAATTCCTTAGGCAGTGTCAGGTTAACATCACGAGAGGACTGCCAAAACCACTTGTCGCCGTTTTTTGATCAGAAGCCCCAAAATTTTTATAGCAATGGGATCACGTCCCTACCTACAAGATGGCAAAAAGTTATCCAACAAAATGGCACCTACATACATACTTTAGTCAAATGTAAATAAACTTTATAAAAAAACCTTTTGAATTTTTATATAAAATGCGAAGAAACTTTTTCCCCAACCTAATATTAAATAGGCGTTGTAGCGTGTAGATAAGTAGTTAATAATATTTGACTGATAGAGTATGTTACCGGTAGACCGCGACGTACTACGTACACCATGATCAAATTCAAGATATTTTGAAGAAAGTAAAAAGCATTTTAAATAAACGTGTATGAATAAAGAGATTAATGAAGTTGATGAAGCGAAAAATGTTTGTCAGGATCGTAGCAGGTAGAAATCTATCGTCTCTGCCTACCCCAGTGGCAAACAGGCGTGACAATATGTATGTATGTAATATTTACGAAGCATTTTTAGTTCAGAAGGTAATTATTATTTATATCGTTTGATAGACAGAACATGGCGTAAGAAAAAAGTAAGACTTTAATTGAAGAAATATCGACGTAATTACATTCCTTATACATAATTATAATTATTATTGACGGCCTCTGTGGTTGAGCGGGCTAAGCCTTTGCCGGCTTACGTCACTGCAACGCAGAGGCTCCGGGTTCGATTCCTGGTATAATAAATTTTGGAAGCGTATGTTCTCCGTTATTTACTATAGTCTGGGTATGGGATCGGCCCCAGAGTGGTCCGTTGTATATTACCCATGACACAAGCGTATCTTGCTTAATTTGGGGATATACAGTGTGTGTTTGTCTGCCGATTTATTTATTTATTTATTATACAAAGAGCATATTTTGAGAATTTGTACGCCGCATTTTCAGCAAACAAGGTTTGCACTCAGCATATTGCTGAGCCGGAATTATATCCGACACAACGCTGATTTTCAGTGCAAAGCTTCCTTTTGGCGAAGACCAAAACGACCCAATTTTGTTAAATAATAATAATTAACAAAACTAATTCTATTTGTATAACATTTAATTAGTAAAGTAAAAAGTGATTGCCGAGATATATATACCACATTCTGTGGGCCACGTCACTCACATTAGGCGACAATTGACATTTTACTTCTTAACCTACAAATATTTAATGTGCTATTTTACTGTAAAGATATGAAGTGTTTAATATATTTCAACAGTAAACAGGCTCTTATTTATTTAAAGAACGATGCCCCACATTGCATGGCGACCCTGCCAGAATTCGAATCTGGAATCTTCTGATTTACATAAAAACAGATCTTCAAATGGGTCCATTAAGTCTATGGAGCTTTGTATTGAAAATCAACATTGTGTCAGTATATTTCTGGTGATTCCTGGTGATTCCTGATAATTCCTGGTGATTCCTGGCGATTCCTGGTAATTTGACGTAAAAATCCCTACTTTCATATGTCTTGTGTTTTGTGAATCATGATTGTTTTTTGTGTAAGATTAATTGTAGAGCTGTTGTTATCACATCATTTATGTAGTACGTCGTTTTTAAGGCAATAAATATTTTTTCTTTCTGTTCTTTCTTAAATGTTGATTAAATATTATGTAAATTCAAATATTGTCATTAGTAGAAATCTGACTATGCGTCTTGTAGTCACCTAGAGTGTCACTTCACAAATATAACTGTCAGTAAATTTAGTGCGAAAAGTTTTTCGTTATTATGCTACTACTTCAATTTGGGTAATGTTATAGTTATTGACAGTTTCACGCAGATGTAGCGATCGGTTTAATGCGATATTGTTAATAATTGAGAATGACGTTAAATATAGACAGATGTGCTATGTATATACACTAGTGCAGCTATTATATATGTATGTCTCTGCAAACCACGGGCCATAAAATGACTCGAACTTTTGGAGGGCTTGCGTTTATAAATTTAAGCCCCGGTAAGTGTAGGACTATTATAGGGAATGAGAACAAAAGGTACCGGGCTATTTGGATGAACTCCTGGTGGAGTTACAGATAGATCGGGGACTATGGGGACTATAGCATCCGCCCGTCGCAATGTTCAAGAAACATGGAAAAAGTGGGGAGACGGTGACTCGTCACGCACTGCATGGGCCTCTAAAAATGCCAAAATTGGCGAGGGGCAACATTATATAGCTATTATATTATTATTGTAATGTAGCTGTTTAATGTATAATTACATGTATAAATTGACACTGCGGGTAACTGTATGAGATGCATAAAGGCACACTTTTATTAACAATAAATTCATAAATAAATAATAATAAAATTTATTTTCAGTAACAAAAAACAGCTAGGTAGCATAACAAAAAAATTATATGTAGTGCAGCATAAATATGTTTGTGACTGAGACCGAAACTAAGAATAATCTTGTATCTTCGGCCTCAGCACTTTCCCATTGAATTTGACCATATTGTAACACATAAATGAATAGTTGCCGAATAGTTCTTGTACAAAGATAAACAAAGTTAATACATATATAATCTAAATTAAAAAGGAAAAAAAAATAAACAAGAAGAAAAAGTGTTTTAAGTGTCATCTCTGTGTGTATTGGCAAGAGTATGTGAGTGAGTGTGAGAGGATGTGTATGGTAGATCAAGGAAATTATAAATTAAATGAATGATTAATTTTAAATATTCATACATTAGGTATATAAACTATATATATTCACCAATTAAAGTTAAGTTAATAAAGTAGGCACCAACAATAGATCTTCTGTTTGCTCGTAGGATAAGTCTTGCAAAAACAACGATATTTTTTCTTTAGAAACTTTCATAGTTAATGGATAGAAATAACATAAGAAACATTTGGCCATAGTCAACAACGAAGCATTGATGAATTTGAAAAAATGTTAGCATTAAACTTTAATAGATTTTGAAATAGGACAGCTGTGTTATCCAGATATACAAATTTTTTTGAAGATTTTTATTTAAGACACTTACCTGCATTGTTTTCCGCAACACTGCTGTAAACGACCTTATCAAATCCCATATTCGTCACAAGTGGAGTAATCGTTTTATCAGAGCTACGTACATTAAACAGCACTCATAAAACATGAACTATCTTCTGTTAACAATTTTAGGTTTCATATCATAATTATGTAAATAATTCGAGTTTCATTTATTAACATTGCTACTGAAGTGCTGTGGAAAAATACGTAATATTTAGCAGCCACAATTTTTCAAAATACCTTATCCAATTAAGGGTACCGTTATGCTCTAAATATCTAGTATTTACTTATTATATCTGTATTCTATGAATATAAATACAATATTACGGGTTATCTGGAAGAGATCGCTTCTTAGCGATAAGACCGCCCATTGTGCACATTTAGAATATTTTCAGGCTATAAGGTTTTCTGTAATGGTGTACAATAAAGTGTTATCTATCTATCTAAAAAACTGTAGTGTTACTTCTTTATATTTTCAGTATAAAAGCACGGGTAATAAAACATATTGCTGATATGACGCACAAGGACTACGAAGTCGGTAATCAGTGAACACACGCTGGATAAACCCAACCACTACATCAGATTCCATAAACCACAAACTATCGCAAAAGAGAATCGTTTCACGAAAACACCCAGATTTCATTACAAATGATGATTGATAAGGTCCACCTGTTTGGGATCCAATCAACAAAACTATTTAGACCCAAACCTCAGACCTCAAGACACTGTGAGTTCTTTCTGCGTGCATACACACACAAATCAACTTGATTGACAATTTCTCTTTTTATTTTACCTCCCACCCATTTTAATATTATATAAAAAAAATTTAAACTAGGCTACTTGTTGCGAAGCGGTGGTAAATTATATCAGGCTCCCACAGAGTAAATAATAACCAGAAACAAAATTAAAACTAAATAATTAAAATGGACAAGTTGGCGGTAGGCTAAATAAAATTTGAACAATACTCATTGACTCTTGACATCTTTATCTTCAATGATAACGGCTACTGAAATGTGACCGAAATGTCGGAATAATAAAAATATAACGTAGTTTAATTAGATTTTTCTTTGTCCGTCTAGCGCGCTGGAAGGCAAAAGTTCTGGGTTCGAGTTCCAGCATATTAAATTTCGTAAACGAACTATTTACTACGGTCGGTGATATTGGCTCCAGAACTGGTTCGTTGCATATTACCCATAACACAAGCGTAACTTGTCACCCGAGTCCTGTGTATGTATGTACCTTTATTTATTTTATTCCAAAAGAGAGAAAATTTACAAATTTAGTTTGTTTTAGATAATATAGATATTTACATTTAGTGTTATACTGGCTTTATACAATTTTAGATGATTTAAAATATACTTTTGTTCCTGATTTATTTAAGAAAGAAAGAACAAAGAAAGAAAAAGATTTATTGACTTATTAAAG
Source organism: Dendrolimus houi (assembly GCA_039645545.1). Classification (NCBI taxonomy): domain Eukaryota; kingdom Metazoa; phylum Arthropoda; class Insecta; order Lepidoptera; family Lasiocampidae; genus Dendrolimus; species Dendrolimus houi. The sequence goes on from CM077122.1 coordinate 24,008,422, forward strand.
ATACGTAATAGACACATAATACATTCACAAAATGTTTACACAAAAACATATATGATAAATAAATAAATAAGGCTTGTACGTCAGATTTTTTAGTCAACGAGGTTGACAACTCAGCATTGTGCTGTATCGAAATTTTTTAAAATCCCGATATAGTGCTGAATTGCAGTGCCAATAAAACATCTCTATACACATTGCACATACATATATATAATAAGTGCGTGTACACATAAACACATACAGCATATACACTAATATGATCATATTAGAAAAACAAATATAGTAATATTATAAAATAATACATATAGTGAAATTACAAAAGACTTAAAAATATATTTAAAAAAATAGTGCTGTGAAAAGAAAAAAAAGAACTACAAAGTATTATGGGGGAAAAAAAGGCTATGCATTATTTTCGAGAATAAGTCCACAGTGAGTTCAACACTTGAATAAGTGGTACGTGGGGTCATTCTTTTGTTCCTCCATCAAATACTTTCTCTAATGAAATTTAAATATATTAAATTATTTAATTTATTTAACAGTTACTTTCTAATATTTTGTCTGTTACATGTCTATATACTTATATACTATATACTATATATTATATATACTTGTGTTTACAATTTTTGTCTTAATCTAATAGTATTTATAATATCTATCCTATTGATGCAATATAGGCATGGACTACTTGGTCTTCCTGACATATCCATGGTTAACTATCATTGTTATGCTTATCTGTCTAATAGGTATGCTTGTGGTCTGAAACTGGTAACATATTGTTAAATGCCGTCAAAGACAAGCGCACAGCTGCCTGTTGTAAGCGCAGTTTACTGTCTTCCGGATTAACGAATTCTTTTGTTTTGAATTTGTAATTAAGAAAAACATGCTATTGTCTTTTTACTTGTTTTATAACCATCATTAGCTTCGAACTAATCCTTATTGTTATTGTTTTCGACTTTGTTAGCCGTTCGCAGGTGTGCAAATTACTATTTCTCGGAAACTCAGTTCGCGCGGCCCTTTTTTTCTTTGTAATGTGTAGTTAGTATAAGACGATGCCCGAATGGAGCAGTGGGCAGTCAAGCGATGACTACGAGACGAGTAAGACGTTTGTTATACTCTCAATTAGCGAAATAGACGACGGACTTTACGCGTGTCGAATTGTATTGAATCGTGCAGTGAAAACTGGTTGCATCCAGTTTTATTTGTATTTGTTTTATACGTGTTTGTATAATTCTAATAAATTCTATAGTAGTTCCAACGGCATTTTTAATTCGAGTCCTGTAGCTCGTAACAATATACATAAAATATATAGTTCCAGTGCCATATTTTATTATACACGTTTATGTTGCCTTAATTCTATTACATAGTTTTGTATTTTAGCCATCTCAGTGAATCTCCCCTACATAATCGAAAAATAAAAAATGTACCGAAGCTAGCGTCATCCAGTGGTCCAGGAACATCAAACATTATAATTAGTTTCTATTTAGTCCACTTAACTTCACTTTAGATGTCGCTGTGCAAAATCGATGAATAAATACGTCGTGCTGACGAGATCTTAAGAGCATAAATCAAACCACAAGTTGTGGTCATATTTAGTAAGTTTCGCTCACTTTTATATGAAGTTTTATGTGAACCATTTTTTACTTTTGGCATAAATTATAGTATTATATATAAGTATTATAAACTACTTTTATTTTGTATTTCCCTTTATTCCAATTTAGAAGTGAACAAGTTATAATTTATTAGTACCATCTAGTGGTATATATAGGAAGATAATACCGATTGTAGCGCCATCTATCGGACAGGGTAAATTATATTTTATTCCAGAGAGGCTCATCTATTATACAGCTGTTGCACATGCTGTTTTTTTTTAATATACTATTTTTTTGTTGCAGGTCCCCTTTATCTCCGAGTATCTGTTAAGTATCCTGATTACATTCAAGACTACTTGGCATCTCCTGTTTCTACTCATTTTCTACAACTTAGGTTTGAGATATAGAATATGAGTGCTACGATTATTTACTTATTAAAAAAATATAACGAATGATTGAAGAGTTTAGTATAAATTATGTTGGGACTAATTGAGTTTTAATCTTACTTAATTATTATTTTTGGTTCAGTTAATCATAAGACAAAAGTTATTAGCAAGATCCTAATATAAATGTGAGGGAAATCCTATTCCACTTTTGGACTTAATTTCGATATTTTAATACGTATTGGACAGAATAAGCTGGTCTTAATCCCTACTTACTTATCCCTTTTTTTGCTGTTCTAATTTTCGAATATCAACCTTATTCCCTTGTGACAAGGGCATCGTATTATTTTTTTGTAAGAAATATTAAATAGAAAACTACAATGCTACTTATTCTCAACAACTTAAGTAATGAACCTTAACGTTTTGACTTAAAGTATAGATTTAGTAACTTTATTTTCAGCAGCAAATTATATCTCATAAGTATGCTTTGTAACCGCAAGTAATTTTTTCTTTTGCACTTTTGCCAATCGAAAATGTAACTTATTCCATTTGTTTAAGGTTGATTGATACATTTCCTTAGAGAAAAATAGAACTATCATATCCAAAATTTTGAGGCCAATTTGCCTCGAAGATACAATAGCACGTCCCCTGGGTACCCGTATTTAATCTGCCAATAAAGTAAAGATAATAATGATTGTCCTGTTGCGGGATATAGTAAATGGCAAACAGTGGTCATGATTTTCAATATATTATTTAGATATACAGACAGCAAAATTCATTGCCAACTATTAGTTTAAAAGAGATTCGAAAAAAGGAGGCAGGGGACTTTAGGGCCAAAATTTAAGATAAAGCGTTATATTTTTCTATTATAAAATGCAGACTATGAGCACTTACTAACTCTGGAAGACGAGAAATTTTATATATTATACAATATATAATAGCAGCCCATAAATGTCCCACTGCTGGGCTCGGGCCTCCCATTATAGAGGGAACGGATAGTATACCCGCCACGATTGTCCGAGGCGGCTTGGCAGGTTGGACAGATTGGTTATCTCGATGTGCAGGTTGCATCACGATGTTTTTCTTCACCATTGTTAGCACGTGGCAATTGTAACAATCTGCAAATTAGGTCAGAAAACTGCCTAAGTGGTGCATGCGTTCCGGCCAGGATCGAACCCGCGCCCTTTGAGTTTGGGGCGGTTACGTTAGCCATTATACTCCCACCGCAGGTGGGGCCCTTTAGGGTATAGGGGTTCTCACTCACCCGCACATGCCGTCGAGATGAGAGCACGAGTGTTCCGCGCGCGCTCATCTCTCTTCCTGTGGGGCGCGTTACAGACCGCCCCACGCCTGGAAAAGACCCAGTAGGCGTCGGAGGAGGAGCTCCCCCGGCATTGGAAGAGGCCTGGTGAGCGAGGCCCACGCCTGTCAGGGCACAGCGGAGCTGGCAATCCCATTCCCATAGCCCTGGCATAAGGCGCAGGACGGGACACCCAGGGGCTTTAGTGGGTATCTTACAACGACGCTCTACTGCTCTACGTTCTGGACTTGTTTTATTTTGTTATACTTGTAAAAACTGTGAATTACGTGTGTGTCTTTCTAATACACTTTATGATAATTCGAACGGCATATTAATTCACATCCCACACATTCGTAACAATACAATACAACGACATACTGTATATGTATTTATCTTAAAATATTAAGTTTGTATTTTAAATCTAGGGACATTTGAATTTATACACTAACTACAGATTAGTTTAGAATATAATATAATTTAGGTCGCCTGGAAGAGGTCCCTCTAAACGATAAAGATATTGTTCTGCGTAAAATATTGTAGTTAATGTATTGTGTCTGTTATTTCGATGAGCAATAAAGTGTTATCTAACGATGATTGAATACAGATGCTTTTGACCTTTGATAGCGCAATTGTTGCGGACAGAATCACCCCTGACCTCTGCCCCGGAAATCCCGGACCCCGACGCCGAATGTGTAGCTCGCTCGGTTAGCTGCTAAGAATCTGCTTTTAAGTAGTACCTTAGTAAGCGCGGTGCGAGCCTCCGGTTAATGGTCGAAAACATAGTTGTTCCTAGTCGGTTAAGGAATAAAACAGTTTCCGAACAAGTCGTACACACAACGAAGAACAGGAATAACAGGAAGCATTCGGAAAACTCTCCAACCATTTGGACTCTCAGCGTGACTTTCGTGCATCTAATGGATACCAGTGTGTTGTGATTAGTGCCACTCGTATTGATCGACGTAATCGATACAATCAGAGCTATCTGTGTTCAGCGGAACATCCGGGTTCTAGTGCTAAGTAGTGTTGATTGAACTTGAACGTGCCGTTTAGGTACAGTAGTGCTGATCACACCTGTTGCTATTGTAACACCCATAAATAAATACAGTCCACTGCTATGGGATGTTTCATTGTGTACACCACCTGCACGCGCAACAACAATATCTAAATGGCAGCTACCTCGTGCACACGTAGACTGGTAAAGTGCAAATTAGCGACCGAATATTGGATTCCACCTTTAATCAGTTTAGCCAAAGCCCTTGTCCGCCTGTGCGGTTGTGATAGCTTAGCAGTATATATATTTAAATTCAATTAATTGAAACCGATATTGGCAACGCCCGTGGGACGAATTGGCATTTAATATTTGGAGTTATTATAGGACTGATCGTAATTAATCCTAGAAATGATAATGCCAAAGTTTAAACATAATCTAGGGAAAATGTCATCGTCTTTATGCGTACTTCCATTGTAGTATGTGTTAGATTTTGAGTTGTAATGGATATATAAATATATTATTATACACAAAATTAATGTTTGACAAAATATGTTATTGAATTCACAACATTGTAAGATGTTTCATGGATATTTTACTATAAGTTAAGGAGAAAAAGGAGGCGACAAAAACCCACAGCTAGGTGGTAGGTATTTGCCCATCTGGACGGCTACCACTCTTGGTTTAGAGTATGCCGCCATAAAAACCATGAGTTGTGTTCCGGCATTAGTGGCCAGGTTCCATACTCCCTCAAGAGGCAGTGCATTTGTAACGCCTTTGGTGTTGAGCTGGTCTGTTATATATTAGGTTGGGGAAAAACGTTTCTTCGCATTTTATATAAAAACTTAAAAGGTTTTTTATAAAGTTTATTTACATTTGACTAATGTATGTAGGTGCCATTTTGTTGGATAACTTTTTGCCATCTTGTAGGTAGGGACGTGATCCCATTGCTATAAAAATTTTGAGGCTTCTGATCAAAAAACTACGACAGGTGCTTTTGGCAGTCCTCTCGTGATGTTAACCTGACACTCCCTAAGGAATTCTGCAGAGACCGAAACAGGTGAAAATCTGAAGGTGCAAGGTCAGGACTATACGGGGGATGCATTAACACCTCTCAGCCAAACTATCGTAATTTTTGCTGAGTGGCTAAAGATGTGTGAGGTCTAGCGTTATCATGGTGAAAAACCACACCCCTTCTGTTGATTAATTCCAGCCGCTTTCTCTCAACTTTTTGCTTTAATCTCATCAGTTGTTCGCAGTACAGTTCAGAATCGATGGTCCTGCCTGGCGGTAACAGCTATGAACAATGCCCTTCCAAACCCACCATACACACACTATCACCTTGTTGCGAGTTAACCCGGGCTTCGCCACAGTCTGTGAAGCCTGACCGGCCTTTGACCACGGTCTTTTTCGCACGTTCTTATCGTACGTGATCCACTTTTCATCACCAGTTATCGGTTTCTTCAAAAATGGTTCGGTTTCATTAAGTCGTAATAAAGAATCACAAATGAGTTCATGGTTTATTAGGTTTCTTTCAGAGAGCTGATGAGGCACCCAAATATCGAGCTTTTTTGTGTATCCAGCTTTTTTCAAATGCGCCAAAACCGTTTTGTGGTCAATTGCCAGTTCTGCAGCTACATCGTAACTACTAATATGCCGATCTTGCTCCACTTTTTCAAAAATGGCATCAATTTTGTCTGTAACAGGGCGACCAGAGCGACGTGCATCTTTGATATCAAAATTTGCGGATTGAAAACGCTTAAACCAAATTTACGCTACTCTCACAGATAGTGCATTAGGTCCATAAACATCACAAAATTTTTTCGCGGCTTGTGTTGCATTTTTACCTTTTTTGTAGTAAAATTTATCGAATAAAATATATCGAATTTCTTCATTAGATTCACTCATTTTAAAAATAAGAAAAACAAATGAATATCACACATTTTCCTAATTTGAATTTGGAATAGTCTTCTTTAAAATTAAAACTTTCTAATGATACCAAAACCAGCCAGATACAAATGGTATAGCCTAAGAGACCTTATTACAAGTTCATACATACTACATGCGAAAAGACTTTTTCCCCAACCTACTATTACCGATAAACAACCGGAACTTGCTTAGCTTGGGGATATATAACGTGGGGTTTTTTAAATTTTTTTAAAGTAGTATAGGTTCGCATTTCACCACGATCTCGCCCTATGTGGAGCGAAAATGTAGTCTAGAATGGAGCACGCTTACCTAGAAGGTACATATACCTATTCACACGGGACTTGAGGACATCCAGGTTATAAGTATCGGGAAAGACAGACTCCGGCAATGAGTTCCACTCCTTTGCAGGGCGTATGATGAAGCTAGATGCAAAACGCTTCGTTCTTATGGGTGGAATATCCACCATATATCGGTGCCGCTTGTCGGTGCGTCTGGTTGTCCGATGATGGAAGGGAGATGGCGGGACCAGATCGAAGAGCTCAGCTGCACACTGTCCAAAGTGTATCCGATAGAAAACCGATAAGCTGACAACCCTGCGTCGATTTGTTGATTATTATGATTTCTGTAGAATTTTAACAATTTTTCTTTTATTAAGTAAAACCTATCAATCTCAATTGACCTATTTTAGTAACCCATTTTTCTCGGGCGGTTTGTTGTTGGTGGTGCGTTTAATCTGGCGTATTAAATCGTCACAGTCGTGTTATATCGTTTAGAAATAATGCCTCTTCGAGGGGCCAATAGTAAATCTTACCGGCATTCCGGTCAACAGATCGACTAACCGACCGATTATGCTGGACCTTTTCGGGTTAAAGAGTTTTCTGATCGTATTTAAGTGGGAATAAAAAAATGAAAGCGGTCCCCAGGCTCCGAACTGGCTGAAATTTAACGCTCGGGTGATGATCCTTGCTAGAAAAACAATTTCCAAATTTTTGTGATTTTTGATAATGCTGTCGTGGTTAATTTACGTTCCGAGGTGTAAAAATGAATTTTAAAACTTTTTGTTTCTAGTTTTGATATATTTCGGTATATACATTTTCAAAGCTACAGATTCTATAGAATTCTAAGAAACAGTTTGAAAAAAATTGGATTATCGGCCCGACCACTACCATGGGCTTAGCGAAGGATGACGCGATAAGTAACGCAAGGTAGGTATTTTTCATCGCCTTCATCCTCCGTCTTGTGACATGCCAGAGAGTTGTTTATTTTCATTTAGAATGTATATCTTATACAATGTATAATCTTATTTCTAATACAATGTATTTTTTACTAACTCTTTATTACTATTATTATATTTACGATCTATTATATTTATTTAACTATTTTTACACTTGTCTACTTTACACAATTTTACAATAATTAATTTATACTATAAATTTAAATTTCGACACCTACATGGCTGTTTACAAACTATTTATGGTTAGTATACAGGTTTTTACTGCCGAATATACCAACGCTAGCAGTATATATATATATATATATATATATATATATATATATATATATATATATATATATATATATATATATATATATATATATATATATATATTGCTACGAGCTACAGGACTCGAATTAAAATAAATGCCGTTGGAATTACTATAGAGTTTATTAGAACTGTACAAACACGTATAAAACAAATACAAATAAAACTGGATGCAACCAGTTCACATTGCACGATTCAATGCAATTTGACACGCGCAAAGTCCGTCGTCTATATCGCTAATCGAGAGTACTACAAAACGTCTTACTAGTAGTAAGTTTCGTAGTTGTCGCTTGACTGCCGTCATATATATGCCGTATGGCTACCGTCATATATATAATTATATACTTCGAGAGTTATTCGTTGCCCGGTTCTTATTTTCTACCTTTTCTATAATTTTAATTGCGAAGCCTACAAACTCTTCCCTCGGCTTTTTCGCAATGAGGTCCTGGACTCTGTCTTTAGCTACGGTTGTGCGATGGGCACACTCAAAGTCATAGCGCGTGCGAAGAGGACGACCCTCCAACCCGATGGACCGACGACCTGTGCAAGGACGCCGGTAAGCGCTGGATGAGGAAGCCAGAGGACAGGGATGAGTGGCGCCGTCTTGGGAGCCCTACGTCCAGCAGTGGGCAAATGGCTGACGATGTGAGGTGGTGCAGATTATTTTAAACAGACATACTTAAACTGCGGCCTCTTACCTAATAATGTTTATTTAATTAGATAATTTATTGATTGATTAATTAATGTAATAATAGCCAGGCACCATGCCTGTTGAGCGGACAAACAGTCGTTCCAACAACGAACTCAACACCTTTGCAATTTGACGGCCTCTGTGGTTGAGCGGACTAAGCCGTTGCCGGCCTACCTCACTGCAACGCAGAGGCTCCGGGTTCGATTCCTGGTATATTAAATTTCAGAAACGTATTTTCTCCGTTATTTACTATGGTCTGCGTGTCTGGGATCGGCCCCAGAGTGGTACGTTGTATATTACCCATAACACAAGCGTAACTTGCTTAATTTGGGGACATACAATATGTGTGTTTGTCTGCCGATTATTATTATTTGAAAAGGCAGTGTATTGGTGTTTCCGGAATTCCTGACTCACAGGGACACGAGGGGTCCTCCTACGCAACGTAGGTTGGCGTCAACTGCGAGGACTCCTAGCATGCTTCATACATTTTAATACTTTTGTTTTTTCTTTAGTTGCGTCACGCTTACGGTAGACCACGAGCGGACTCGTCGCACGCTACGCCTATACACTTATGTCGCTCGTCGCTAAGCTCGAGTCTGGTCAACTCGTTAGTTGTCGCTAATAGCGACAAGCTCGTGCCTGAGCCACTACAGAACTATCGTAAAAACTGTTACATGCCGTCAAAGATAAGCCGCACAGCCTATTATAAGCGCAGCTCATTGTCCTCCCGGATTAGGGAATCCTTTGTGTTTTGAATTTGTAACATGCTATTGTTTTTCTAGTTGTTTTATAACCATCATTAGCGTCGAACTAATCCGTATTGTTATTGTTTTCGACTTTGTGGACGTTCGCAGGTGTGCAAATTAATATTTCTTAGAAACTCAGTGTGCGCCTCCAATTTATTTGTACTGAGTAGTTAGTATAAGACGATGCCCGAATGGAGGGGTGGGGCAATCAAGCGACGACTACGAAGCGAGTAAAACGTTTCCTAGTACTCTCGATTAGCGATATGGACGACGGACTTTGTACGTTCGAACTGCATCGAATCGTGCAGTGTGAACTGGTTGCATCCAGTTTTATTTGTATTTGTTTTATACGTGTTTGTACAGTTCTAATAAATTCTATAGTAGTTCCAACGGCATTTTTAATTCGAGTCATGTAGCTCATAACAATACGTAAATAAGTAGTGTGAGACTTACTCAACATTTTGTATAGAATACGATCAAAATAAATGTATTAACCGAATTTCCCTTAAAATATAAGACGGGCGCCAGAAATCCGCGAAGTTACAAACTAATTGTTCAACGTAGAACTTTTGAAGTTCCCGGAAACTGAACATTAGTACTGAGTGTTTAACGAGAGGGTGGTCGATTAAGCGCTTGTTTCAGGAACTTCCAATTTTGCGGAATAAATTAAATAAGTTATTAATTTTTCAGCATTTATAGTAAAATACTTATGCCAAACGTAGTACTTAGGCTAGGAACCCACCTGCTGTACAGCACTGAAAGTTCGGCTAAACACGCTCGCAATGTGTTAATGACACATCAGCCGAAAGTACGTAGCGTTCGGCGTAATGCCGAACAAATGCCTTTCGTCTAGCGACAGTTTACGTGAGAACGCATTAAATGCATTTTGAATTACAATCAATACATCATACTTACGCGACCGAAAGTTCGGCGAATATAATTGAACCGCTTTATGTACATGCTCCGATAGTTTGTGTATCTAAAAATACACAATTTCCATACTTGATAAAATTGATACTATAAAGAAATAGGTAGATTTATACAATACAGTACAATGTTTCGGGAAAAAGTTTTGTACCATACTTATTCTCCATCGCGTAACGCACTGAACTACACCCCGCGTAATTTTAACAGATCGGCGCGCTTGTCTCATGCCAAGTGAATCATCTAAAACCAATCATTCAGTCGCCGAATTGTCGGCACCGTACCTTCGGCAGGTGTGTTGTTTCACTTCTACTGCATTCCAAGTAGAGGGAATCTTTAAGCCACGTGGTCGCAAGATCAGTAAGATGATTCACCTAACGAGTCGCTTGGTTTTTAATATACTGAAATTATTGAAACAATAAACTACTCATCGGTAGTTTACAAACCAGACTGAAAAGTTGTCGACTAAATTCTCTCATTTTAATTTGTTTGTAGCAGTGTAAGCGAGACTTCCTACGCGTTGTCATGAATACGACATATTTGTTAGTGAATTGAAACCTTTCTCGCTATATTCGTCTTGTGTACGGAAAAAAGTTTGAAGAAGTCAATCTAGATATCCTGTTGTCTTTCAGTCCACAACGTTCCCTCGTCACACTATTCCTTATCATAACTCAACATGTTTATTTTAAGAAAATACTAGACATAATGAAATAGCTGTCCTAGCACAAAAAGTTATTAAACCTCCATGGGAATCATGAATATTATTATTTAAACGGAAAAGCGAATGGCAACGGACAAGTGGCAAAACGAATCGCAACGGACAAGCAGAAAAACGAATGGCAACGGACAAGTGGCAAAACGAATCGCAACGGACAAGTAGAAAAACGAATCGTAACGGACAAGTGGCAAAACGAATCGCATCAAAATTTTAAGTTTTACGGGCAGATTGTTAATGTACTTGTCCAATTTGAAAATCTGTCAAACTTCAAGTTAAAATTTTGTTGCGATTCGTTTTGCCAGTTATCCGTTGCTATTCGTTTTTTCACTTGTCCGTTGATTCGTTTTGCACTTCTACTATGTTTTGCCACTGCACACATTTCGATTTTTCGCAGGTTAACTGCAAATTATGATTTAGTTAGGTTAGGTACATTTCAATTAATGTATTTTTTATTAAAACATATTTTGTTTTATCAAACAAATAACTGAATTTGACCCGGAACCAAAAAACCATTTATAGTCTACTCTAACATTATGCCGCCCCTCCACGCGGCCGTGACGCTTTTTCGTGACAGACAAAATCCTAATACTAGATAGAAGATTTATAGAAGTTTAATTTCAAAAAGGAACAATATAAGCAGACTCTAAAAATTCTATTAAACCTGTATAACAAGTGTTCCCTCAAATATTTGAAAAGCCAAGTTTTCTCCCACAGCTAGACGGGAAGTTTTAATTGAATAAAGATATTTATACGGCGGACGGGGCTGCTCTGAGCTCGCACTTTCCGCTCACAAGAAGCCCTGGACAATGGTTAAGCGAAATTAAGTTTAATTTTCATCTCGTAACTTCTTTTATTGTTAACACAGATTTTATGTCACGTTATTTTGTATATATAGCGTTTTTATCTTGACAAGCGTGTAAGAAATTTATGGAGATATGTTGCAGCATAAAATTTGAGTACGTAATATCATTTTATAAATTTAATAATATTTCTCTTTCCTTTTATTGTGTCTTTGTCTTATTGAGTATGCACTGTTTGCTACAATTCAATTAATTCTTCAATAGTAATTCTGTATCATACTTCTGTATAAAACTTTTAAAAAAAGAACTTGAGATATAAATAGAAGAAGAAATATAAACAAAAACAATGTTTAGCTAGACTTGTTGCTGGGGAGTTTCTTGCCGCTTCTTCTCCTTAACAGCAATAACACGTTGCGAAGCGGTGTACATAGACTGGGAAGTAAAATTAAATTTTGACTTATATGTATTACTTTCAAAAAGTGTTCTCCTGTAGAGCTGATTTTGAATAAAAACATTTGAATTTGAATTTGAATATCAGAATGCTTGAATATGTTTTGGAAAAAACAAAAAATCGACAGTTCGGCCGTTCTATAAAGTCACATTTGGCATCTATCAAACTGATTTTGATGGATGGAACAATGAAATTTTGTAATCGATATAAGACACACATGTGTAATACTTGCAACAACTCAGAAGGGTTTATGGTAGTAAAAGAAGAACAACTGGTCACAATACTTTATATTCACAGTACCTTACGGTTTTAATATATTTCAATACGTAGTATACATAGTAGTTTGTGGTATTTCATACACTGACTATTCAAACTCGACAAGCATTTTTAGAACACCTCGACATCCCTCCAATTTTACAGTATATCAAACTTAGCATATTGGCACAACCGATAGCGGATTTAAGTCATTCATAAACTATTTTAATTAAAGGATTATGCATGACAAGAAGTTAATACATTATTGTTGTCTGGATATTTCAGATAATATTTTATATGAGATATTGTATAAAATATTATACATAAAGTTTTATATGCAATAAAATAAGCCGAACACAGTATAAATCCATCGCGTCTGCTAACATGAAAATAAAACGTAGTGAATACCGTCTATATATACAATTGAGAGGTTTGAATTATAATCTGTACACAATTATCACATTATACAAAGGATAAATATTGTAACAAAATTATTGTAAATTATAGACAACTACTCTATACAAAACAGGCGCTAATTACCGAATAAATAAAAATATAACGTTATAATTCAATTACGAAAATGGCCGATTGTATGGTTTAGAAATAAGAGGGTACATAACAAAATCAATTATTAACTTTAAAAGAAACACGACAAGAACAACTATGCTACTCAATAACTGTAACACACGTGACCGAATCGATTAAAGTAAAACGATTTATTATTTCAAGTGTCGTTGCCTTTTTTATCTTTAAAATGTAGAAAATATACATACCTTAATTACTTGTTTAAACGTTTCATCATTATACATTAATATCCAGGTTACGTCACTAACAAAAGCGTTGAAATTAACAATGTCAAATCTTGTGAGACTGGCATAACTATGGGTGTGCCCCAGGGCTCTATTCTAGGTCCCTTCTTATTTTTGGTATATATTAATGATTTGCCATATTTTATTAATGATATGTGTGAGGTAGTGTTGTTTGCTGATGACACATCACTTATATTTAAAGTTGATAGAAATAAACTGAACTTTGACGACGTAAACAACGCCTTATCCCAAATATCTAAGTGGTTTACTGTAAATAACTTATTACTCAATCCGAGCAAAACTAAATGTGTTAAGTTTGTTATGCCCAATGTAAAAGAATACGATATTAATACCTCTCTTAATGACACATGACTTAATCTAGTAGATTCAACTGTATTCTTAGGCATTAACCTAGATCAGAAGCTGCACTGGGGCGCTCATATATCTAGTCTCTCAGGAAAATTTAGTTCTGCTGCATATGCGGTCAGAAGAGTTAGGCAGTTCAGTGGCGAAGAGACTGCTAAACTAGTTTATTTTAGTTATTTTCATAGTGTCATGTCCTATGGTATTTTACTTTGGGGCAACGCTGTTGATTTAGAGACCATATTTGTTTTACAAAAAAGAGCCGTAAGATCAATTTACAACTTCGGCCCTCGGGAGTCTCTTAGAGAATGCTTCAAGGAAATCAATATTATGACGGTCGCCTGCCAATATATCTTTAATAATATAATTTATATTCGTAATAATTTGAGTGCCTACAAGCAGTATAAGGATATTCACAATTTCAACACCAGGCATTGTAATAGACTGATATTGCCATCTTTTAGATTACAAAAAGTACTGTCCTCTTTCTTGGGGGTTGGTATACGCTTCTTCAATAAGATTCCGAGTGAAATGTTAGATCTGCCTTTCACTAAATTCAAAACCAAATTATTTTGCTAAAAAAGGGATACTACACTATTGAAGAATACTTAAATGACAAAAATTCATTTACATAGCAGCTCACTCTAACATCTTATACTATATTTTGTTTAATGTTATCTTGCCAAGCTTGTAAGGGATTTATGGAGATATATTGCAGCATAACATTTTAGTACGTCATATCATTATTATAACTTTCATAATATTTTTCTTTCCTCTTATTGTGTCTTGGTCTTATTGAGTATGCACTGTTTGCTACAACTCCATTAATTCTTCAAAAAGTAATTCTGTAACATACTTCTGTATAAAACTTATTAAAAAAAAAACAACTTGAGATATAAATAGAATAAGAAACTTAAAGAAAAACATTATTTAGCTAGACGTGTTGCTGGGGAGTTTCTTGCCGCTTCTTCTCCTTAACAGCAATAACACGTTGTGAAGAGGTATACATAGAATAGGAAGAAAAATTAAATTTTAACTTATATATTTATATGACCTTCAAAAAGTGTTCTCCAGTGGAACTTATTTTGAATAAAAAACTTTGAATTCGAATTTGAATATTTAAGAAAAAAAAATTGTTGATGAACCTAACGTTGTCATGTGTTCTGCTTCTTCTGCGCGCGCGCGTTTGCGTGCAAGGGTGGATGAGGGATTACTCCATCCAGCCCAGCTCCTCCAGAAAGTCCACCAGTTTCTTGACGTCGCTGAAGACTTCTCGGAAGCTACCTGGAGTGTCCAGATACTTCGCCCTGTATTGAGCCACCTCTTCACATTCAAGTAGGACATGGGCGGTTGTTTCTTCGTCCTCCAGGCATGCTCTACACAGGAGGCTGACATCGGTGACATCCATATTGAAGGGATGTCTGTTAAAATTGCCATATCCGGTGACTGCACTAATAACTAGTCTCAGCCGGGATCGGCTGAGCCTTAAGATATTCCTGGAAAAACGCAAGTTTTCTCGAGGCATTGCCAGCTTGGCTTACCTGCAATTCTCGAGGTTGTCCCAAAGTTGTGGATGTAGTGCCCTTGTCCTTTGATTTATGTAGTTCCTAAAACAAGTTATCATATGTTACGTTTCTAAAGACAAGCTAATTATGGTGTTTTAATTTGATATATTACACGCTTGGCTGTCCATAAAGGGGTGTTGGTGCCAATCCTAATGTATGGCAGAAGAAACATGAAAGTAGGATAAACGCAGTTGAAATGAGAGCTTTGAGAAGTATATGTGCGGTTAGCTTGAATGATATGATAAGGAACAGTGTGATAAGGGAACGTTGTGGATTGAAAGAAAATGTAATAACAAGAGTTGAAAAAGGTATGTTAAGCTAGTTTGGACATGTAGAAGGAATGGATAAAAGTAGAATCACAAAACAGGTGTATGACAGTATTGTGAATGGTAGGGTTGTTGCTGGTATACTGAGACGAACACGCCATGACCAAATATCAGAAGTGTTAAAGAGAGGTCAGGTAAAAAGCATTTCAAATAAACGTGCATGTATGAAGAGGTTAATGAAAGTAGGTGAAGCGAAAGTTGTTTGTCAGGATCGTCGCAAGTGGAGATCCATAGTCTCTGCCTACCCCCATGGGAAACAGGCGTGATATTATGTATGTATGTATGTAAATTATATTGACACTAGTACAAAGTTAGTTCGTTAGTATATATATATGAAACTTCAAATTGGGCTTCTGAACGACTCGTAAATAGTTGATGAAATACCTGTTAATATATAAATGAATTTTGACAAAATTGAAACGCTTATGTCTTTGTCATGTTCTTCAGTCTTTGTGCGTTAAAGTAACTTTTCTGCGAAACTGCGTAATCTATCAATATTTTCTTGTATGTCTATATCTATCTATAAAATAAATAAAAAAAAATAAAAAGCCCTTTATTTGAACAATCACTATCGAACATGTAATTCAATAAAATTTTAATATGTCAGTAATTTTTTGAATCATTTGTCAATTGTTTAATTATATGTATTGCTACGAGCTACAGGACTCGAATTAAAAATGCCGTTGGAATTACTATAGAATTTATTAGAACTATACAAACACGTATAACACAGGTACAAATATAACTGGATACAACCAGTACAAACTTGATGCACGATTTAATAACACGCGCAAACTCCGTCACTATATAGATCATCGAATATACACACGTCTTGTTCGTATCGTAATCGTCGTGTGACTGCCTCACCCCTCCGTTCGGGCATTGTTTTATACTAACTATACGATACAACAATCGATCGCGTGGACTGGATCTTCCAAGAACTACACCTGGCTAACGACCATCATAAAGAATTACAACATTCAATAGATGGCTTTTCTAATTACAAATTTTAAACACAAAGACAACAAAAGAACTCTAAATGCGGGCAGGTAATAAACTGTGCTTTATGGCCGGCAGGTGTGCATTCACATTTATCGCCGTACTTCGTGGAATTTTGGCTAAGTTGTAACAGTATATTAATACTGTAATATAAAAAAGAGAGAAAATTCAGGGTTGGTTAACTCGGAACAGCAGATTCCGAAATGGCGACTTTTTATCTGTCTGTTCGTCTGCCTATTAGAGCATCACGTGAAAACTACTGAACAGATTTGAATGATACATGACACAGAGCTATTGCTGTATCATTGAGTACACCACCTACATCGTAAAATTGTGTGAATTCAATTGGAGCATTTTCTGTTTCTATTATAAAAAACTTTATCCTTGCATTGAGCCCCCTAAATTTGATATTTTATTTGATATGATTTGATATTTTAAAAATTTTGATACAGGGCCCGTCTAAAGCAAGCTACGCCACTGCATACAGCTCAAAAATATTTTCAATTAAAAATGTTTGGAGTAATATCCCATGATAGTTATTGAGGTATGAGGTATTTTCGGTAATACGATTTTTTTGGTTCCGTAACCAAATGATGAAAACAGTCAACGTTTGTATCCTCCACGGAACCCTCAATATTTCGTGAATTATGTTACGAGAGGCATTATTTTGTTACTTTGATGAACCAGGATAACTTGTTCTCTAATATTATAAGCATTTAGTAGATTTTCGTCGAAGAGAATACAGACAGTACCGTTCTCATTTTCTCCTTTACAACGCCATCTGTGCGAACATAGGTATAACATATTCCAAGCAAGCATTTTGAAAAGTAAATTAGGTGATATTAGATAAGACAAAGTATTTGGATTACAGTTTTACGTGTTAATGCATAGATGGCAGTTTCAATGAGAGTGGTTACGGTACTATGGAAGAAGTTAGTGTTCTTTTTAACATGGTTTCCACTCGTACATGGTTAATACACTATTACACTAATAGATGGCGTACAGATCTAAATAGAAATATAATTACATAAAATCAAGAACATTAACAATTTCAATCGGCGGTCTTATCGCTCATGGCGATTTCTTCCAGACAACCTTTGAATGGAGAATAAGAAGGACAACAAATATATATATATATATATATATATATATATATATATATATATATATATATATATATATATTTGTTGTCCTTCTTATTGCACAGTTGCCTTTTGTAAGCGCTGCTCATTGTCTTCTCGGATTTAGTTATTCTTTTGTGTTTTGAATTTGTAATTAAGAAAAACATACCATTGTCTTTCTACTTGTTTTATAACCATCATTAGCGTCGAACTAATCCCTATTGTTATTGTTTTCGACTTTGTGGACGTTTGCAGGTGTGCAAATTAATATTTCTTAGAAACTCAGTGTGCGCGGTCAATTTCTTTGTACTGTGTAGTTAGTATAAGACGATGCCTGAATGGAAGAGGCGGGTAGTGAAGCGACGACCACGAGGCGAGTAAGACGTTTTCTAGTACTCTCGATTAGCGATATAAACGACGGACTTTGTGCGTTCGAATTGTATAGTGCAGTGTGAACAGGTTGCATCCAGTTTTATTTGTATTTGTTTTATACGTGTTTGTACAGTTCTAATAAACTCTATAGTAATTCCAACGGCATTTATTTTAATTCGAGTCCTGTAGCTCGTAACATTATTTATGGGATTATCGGGCCATTCAGAAAATATTGCGAAAAAAGTTTTTATATATGAAAGACTGGCCAGTTATAATCTATTTTGAAAATATAATTATTTATAACTAAAAATAGGTACGTTCCAATTTCAAAATTCCCTCCACATTGTTTGCGAGCTAATTTAAATGATCGTGTCTCATTGAAAAATGGATCTGCACCGGGAACATTTTCGCGCTGTGATTTTTTACGAATTCAAGTGTCGCCTGAAACCGGACGAATCGTAAGTTAGACTTCAAATGGCATTCATGGATGAAGGCCCTTCTAAAGCAACTGTGTATCGTTGTTACAGCGAATTCAAGCGCGGTCGATAAACTTTGGAGGATGAAAAAAGTAGTGGTCGCCCTTTGACGGCTGTTACGGAAGAAAATGTGCTAGCAGTGAAAAATTTTATCCAAGACATATCAAGAGATTCAGCATGTACTGCAGATTGGATCGGGAAGCCATCACGAGATTCTACCAGTGCATCTTCGCGTGAGGAGGATAGTTTCACACTGGGTGCCGCACAACCTCACCGATGCTCAGAAGCAGGCCCGAGTGGAAAGGTGCCGTGACATGATACACAAATTTGAAGCAGGCTCGTCTCGGCGTGTTTCCGACATCATTACAGGTGATGGATGAGTCCTGGATTCATCAATACGATCCAGAAACGAAGCGCCAGTCGACGATTTGGGTGTTTCAAAACGTTTTCTTGGCTTCTTTTTATGCCCAAAAATAAAAAATCAGCTCAAAGGGATACAACTGTAAACGAGGTGTCTGCGGCGGACTGGAAAGTGTTTTGAAAACTGGGTCAGACGCCTGAAACTTTGTATAGAGGCTGATGGAGAGTACTTTGAAAAGATTTTCTTTCGCAAAACTTTCTGAATGTCCCACGTATATTCGAGACATAAAAGGACAAAATAATTTTGTTACTGAAAGTTAAATAATAGCAGTTATATTGTCATTGTGATATGGTAATAGCATTTGTTTTCCAATTGTTCACTCGTAAACCAATTGAATGTATTTCCAGCATTAAAATTGAATGGACACTGTAAATCAATTACATTGTACGTGAGGGTCCGTTAAATTGATTCAAGGATTTATGTCCCAACAAAAAGGGCCGTAAAATCAATAGATACGATTTACGTGATGCAACCAAAATCTTTTCGTAGTTGAGGCTTGAAATTGAATATTTTCAAAGTAAATCTCGTAGGAAAAAGACGAAGAATATATATACTAGAACATAACTTCATCCACCTGACTTGAAATTCTTGCGGGATTCCCGGGATACAAAGTATCGCAGCATTTAAAAAAGAAAAGAATTTGCATGCATCCGATTCCGGCTACCGGATACAAAGTATCCCGCACACTTTTTATTACATAAAATTTGCTATCAATCAATAAAAAAATCACTTTGGAATTCGATTTTTTTAATCTCGCCATTTTGAATCAATACCAGAAAAATTCTCGCGGGATTCTCGAAATAATAAATATATCAGATTTTAAGTCTAATATTTTGCTAGTCTAATAACTAAATTATTAAAATGAACAAGTTGGCGGTAGGTTAACCAACCAACCAACCAACAAAATCCAGTTATGTCAAAAAGACAAGCAGCCATTATAAACAACAAGCAACCATCAAGATTTCAGTGACTTGATACGTTTGATACTTTCACAAAGCTTATGCATATATAAAATCTCTTTTAGTTATAAGTTGAAGCGTTTTTATTAGGTTCTCCTTTTTAGGGTCCGTCCCTTTTCTCATCGTGAATTCTCTTTAGGATATTATTAACAGATAATATTGTGTTACCATTATAAGTCTTGAGTTGATACTGGACGCTCTTATTAGGGTCCTTATTCGCAGGTAAACGTGGGAGGCGCTCAGCTTTCCCTTGGGACTTACAGGACAGAATATTTGCTATTGTTATTCTTAAAGCGGAAAACAAGCTCATCCGTTTGATACTAGCTTATTGTAACTTATTGCGAATATTCTCTGGCACGGTTTAAATTAACAAAGCGTTTTTGCATTTATTTCGTAAAATACTTCCGGAATTTTAATAAGCTTTTCATAAATGAAGTGTTATTCACAGTTCCAAGTTTAATAGGTTCGCGATAGAAAAACAACTATATAATATTTACGAACATAATTATCTATTTCCTTTACTTATTTACCTTTACTTAAGCATTTAGCATGGCTTTTACTTACATTTTAATAAGCGGTTCACTGTACAATTCCCACAACTTAATCATGGACTCTTTATCTGCTTTCTATTTTGATTCCTTCTTATCCAACTTTACTAATGTTTAGGACACTTATGTGTACTGCAGCGTTCCGAACAGGATAATGACTTATTTTAATATCAGCACCAATGAAAAACATGTATCTGACGGTATATGTTGAATATATATATTTTGGTACCCTCTATTAAAAATAAAAACAGGGTTACCAGCCTTCAAACACAGACTATTATTTACCGATAAGAGAAAATGTAGACTGTTGTTGGATGCAAGATAACAGGAGTAGCTCATGACCTGCAATTTGGAAAACTTTTAAAGGTATGCCGTATTCTGATTGATTTTTAATACACAAGGAAATCTCCGAATTTAACAATGTTGTAATATAAAGGTATTTAATAAATAAGGATATGTATTCGCCGAGCTAAGTCAATTTAATGTCACACGTGACATTAAATTGAGGGTACTTATGTTTTACTAAAAATACCTGCAATTGATTTATTGAGTAAATAGTGTGTTTTAGCATAATATAAACTGAGTTGTATTTATATGGTAACGTTTATATTGTTGAGTACTATATAAATGTTTTTAGAAATTTTAATAACCTTTGAAATAAGTTTTAGATCATAAGACTGCTAAAATGTGAACCCTGTGTTGTTGGTTTGACAATATAAAAGGAGGTGGAATCGCCTGTTACGGGATATTCACAGAGTTAATGGTTTCGCAAATGGAGGATACAGGTAAACCCGGAGAAAAGCGCAGCGATGTTCTTTTCCCCGGGCACGCTTCGCTCCCCCAAACGCGCTTCCCTTCACCGAAAAGCCATCTCGCTCTGCGATCAACAAATCCCCTGGGCAAAGTACACCAAATAACTGGATGTCACCGCAGATCAGAGCTTGCGCTTCGACGAGTATATTACTGTAGTCCGAAATAGAGCGCGATTTGTGATGGGTCGTCTAGCACCCATGATAGATAAACGAAGCAAAATGTCCCTCAGACACAAGCTTACTCTATATAAAACATGCATCCGCCCAATCATGACATACGCGAGTGTGGTATTCAGCCATGCCAAGCCTGTCCTTTTAAAGAAACTGCAAATCGTGCAGAATAAATTCATGCGCAGAGCCGTCGGTGCTCCCCGCTATAAGTATATGCTTAACGTCGACCTCCACCGCGATCTGGATCTTCCCTCCATCAAAAACTACATCACGTCGCTCATCAGCATCATTGAAATCCGCTCGTCGTCTCCGCGTCCGATTATAAGCCTCGACGAAAGGCTCTCGTGCGACGACCGCGTAACGTCCTCACGGACAGAGTCGACGTTATCACAAAACGGCTGGCCCGGATCAGCCCGCCCGCGGTCAGGACGGCAGGCTGGCAGGCACCGACAGACAGACACAGACGGCGCCAATCACCATCTCTCCAAGTCCCTGCAGGGGACAGCAGGAGACATAGCCTCCCCATAGATAGACTAGGCGTGTTGCTGGAAAGTTTCTTTCGCCGTTTCTTCTCTCCCAGCCATAACACGTTGCGAAACCACTGACCCCGGTCCGCCGGGATCCTTCCCCTCGGGCTTTATATTACCCGTCGCCCGTTCTCAATTAGTACATTGTGTCGCCCCTAGTCGGCATCGTTACATTCATCCGCCTTTCATGGCAACAGTCCAGCCGAGGTAAAGTCCCCTAGGGAGCTCCCTCGAGCAAGTTGTCCCCGGCTTGAGCCCGGGGGAAAACCCCGGTAAAGTTGTAAGGTCTTCGGACCAACAATGCGAAGTCAAGTCCAAACAAAAAAAATATGGGACATTCTATGTTCGTCGGTTGACCAGTGTGAAAGCTCTATTCAATATAGTCAAGTGATAACTATGGTGACTGCTGGTACTAGATAATAGTACGAAGGTTATGCATATAAGATTCTTGTTATGTTATTATTAGCACAGAAAGTTTTATGTCCTATGAAATAAATAATGTAATTACGACCTTTTTCAAATCAAATTTATTTGTTCAAAACAAGGTTAAACAGTTTTTGATTTAACTTGCTTTTAATAGAAATGTCTAACTTAAAGTAAAACATGTCCGAAATATCTTTCAATGTTGTGAAATCAATAAAATGCTTTGCCAGTATATGTATTAAACATTAAATGTGTGTATATTTTTATATTGTTACGACTCAGGTCCCGACAAAAACAAAACCCACCTGCTATCTGAAATAAAACACATTTTATTACCTGTCGGCATTTAAACTAATTGTAACTCTTTTATGACCGTCTTTTTTCTTTACTTTGTGTTTCAAATTTGTGATTAGAAAACAGCCACACAGGTGTGGCGGATTAAGCCGACTTAGATACGGGGACTTTGCATTTGTGCAGTATAAAACAATGACCTGATGGAGGAGGAGTCAGTCGAGCGAGAACCGCGAGCGAAGCAAGACGTGTGTACTACAATCGGGAATCTAATTAATGACGGACTTTGCGCGTTTTATTGAGTTACGACCTTCTGTATTACGTTTGGACTTGTTGTGTTCGGTTATATTTGTACCTGTCTTATACGTGTTTGTATAGTTCTAATAAACTCTATAGTAATTCTAACGGCATTTTAATTCGAGTCTCACGACTCGTAACAATATACTACCCACTCTAAAATGTAACACATGCTTCACGCGAAACTTCGTTCGTGTTTTCATGAGGACGACTTATTTATCAGTTAATTGCATCATTCCATGCTCTGTGCTGAGGTGAAGACCTAGCTAAGTTTTGGCAACCTATTTCACTATTTCTAACAATAATTTCAAAATTGTCATTTACCTTGCAACAAACTTGTTTGTAACTTACCGTACACCCCATAAATAACGGTGAACAGGCCACGCTTCACGGTAACAACTTTTTGGAATTATTTATGGCGGGAAGTGCCGAGTTGTGTAGCCACTGTTTACTTAAGAGGCGAACTTAAAAGGTATATCCTATATTTATGTTACCACTTTACTCGCGAATTCTTGCTGTTCTGACAATATAATAAAATCTTCTCTTTTCATATGTATGTATATAATATATACATACTATAGATGGCAGTTGCTTCTCGTTGGGAAATTAAAAACTCGATGTAATGAACTGTATGATTATTATTATTGAACTTTTACAAAAATGTAATAAGTACAAATTATGCAAGAGAGTCGTCGTTAAAGCAAGAGAGATTGTTGAGTTGTTAGTCGAGTTGTGATTTTGTTTTTGGAGTTGGATCCAGCTGAATAGCCGCAGATGGCTGTTTCAGCGATACCGGACTTTGGGGGCTTCCCGACTCCGTGGGAGCGGAGGCGTTCAGCCCGGAGGCAGCACGCTCGAGGAGGCACCTCCTGTGAGGTTACGACCTCGGCTCGACCGCTGCTGGGGATTGACTCTATATAGAATTTAGCCGTGAAAGGCTGAATGACAGGCTGAAGTGATTATTTGGGGAGTCGTTATCGACTCCGCCGGCGGAGCCGATCCTAGACTATCGTTACTACCGCTTCGCAACGTGTTATAGCTGGAAGAGAAGAAGCGGCGGAAGAAACTCTCCAGCAACACGCCTAAGCTAATCTTGTATGGCTACATGTGTTTAAAAACTTAGACAAACAGAGTTGTGATTTTGCCTCCAAGGCTGGCCCTATATCTCGCATCCCGTCCGACGCCTAGTTGCTAATTGTGCTAGCTATGGGCGTCGGCGGTATGCGAGGCGCGGAGTGTACGTGTGCTCTGGCGGGCGGGTCAGGGGGGTGCTCTCTGTCCGCAACATATACAAACCTTCTTGTGAATTTATTTATTTCCAAAGTTGATAATTAATTCTCGTCTATTGTTTGTAATTTCTTTCCTTTCCTTTAAACCTTCCCGCCCTTCCTTATTCCCGCCGCGTCAAAAGTAAAGATGTCGTCACCATTTCTAAAACGAATAATAAAAACGCTACGACAAGAGGCGCAAGCACCTGTCGGTCTCAGTGCGTCGTTCACACCACGCGCTTAGATTTCATCGCTACGCTGTTATAAAAAACTTACTAACTTACTAAATTAAAATTAAACTCTTGTCGGACCTGTTGCTGGGGCTGAAGAAAAGAACTAAGAGGAGCAGCATCGGTGAGTTCCTTCTACTCCCAAAATTGAAACCAAACCTATTTATTATACAGTCGATAACCACCCCTAATTAAAGGTGAATTTATTTTTCCACCAAAAATTTTAAACAGAAATATACAATTTGGCATATCCATGCCACTCCGCTTTAACATCCTGCTATCAGTAAAGTGCTATTTTATTCGTACCCACAGATTACCTCCATTAGATTCCGTTCATCGACAACTTCCTTTGGTAGCAAAGTCACCAAACAACGACATCTTAAGAGACGCGACAAAGCGACAGTTAAACATAAAACTTATCAATTTTCAAACAATATTGACTGTATTAAATCTATATTATTGTTACGAGCTACAGGACTCGAATTAAAAATTCCGTTGGAATTACTATAGAGTTTATGAGAACTGTACAAACACGTATAAAACAAATACAAATAAAACTGGATGCAACCAGTTCACACTGTACAATTCAGTGCAATTCGAACACGCAAAGTCCGTCGTCTTTATCGCTAATCGAGAGTACTAGAGAACGTCTTACTCATTTCGTAGTCGTCGCTTGACTGCCCCGCCCCTCCATTCGGGCATCGTCTTATACTAACTACACAGTACAAATAAATTGGAGGCGCACGCTGAGTTTCTAAGAAATATTAATTTGCACACCTGCGAACCTCCACAAAGTGGAAAACAATAACAATAGGGATTAGTTCGACGCTAATGATGGTTATAAAACAAGTAAAAAGGCAATAGCATGTTTTTCTTAACTACAAATTCAAAAGACAAAAGAGTTCCTTAATCCGGGAGGACAATAAGCTACGCTTACAATACAATAGGCTGTGCAGCTTATCTTTGACGGCATGTAACAATATTATAAAATTTTAAACATGTCGTGTCTGTACATTGAAGCTATTAAAAAAAAGACACAACTGAAATAGACTATATAAACGACAGAGAGCACGATATAATTTTTTTAGATGTCTTGTCTGTTTTTCTTTATGTTCGGGTTTCACGTAAAAGCTACTGGGCCGATTTCGATGCGGTTTTCGTTGATTGACAGCAATTTCTTAGACTTAAAATTCGCGCTACTTTTTATCCCGGGAATCTAGCGAGATTTTTTCTGGGAACGATTTTAAATAGCCAGTATTAAAAAATAAAAAAAATCGAATATGGTTTGATCAATAGCATTTTATGTAATAAAAATATTATTTATCCCGGGAATCCCGGAATTTTCCTGGGAGCGGTTTGAAGTTATTCGGGTGCATACAAATTTGCTTATTCCGGCACAGTTTTGACATAGCTTATATTGTTTTTAAAATAATATTGTACTTTTGTCCCGGGAATTCCGCGGGAATTTCAAGTCAAGCGTGGATGAAGTCGCGGGCATATCCTAGTTCTATATTGTTACAATTAGGACACCTGCTTATTTATAAATAAAGCACATTTATTACCAGCCGTCGGTGTTTGAGGTAATAACATTGAAGCGCTTTTATGACCGTCTTCTTTTGTTTACTTATTTATTGGTTGTTGTGGAGAGCAGCCTATTGTACTTTTTATGGCCCTTTTCAGGCATAATTAGGCAGATGTGCGGATTACAATTTCTGGGAAATTGTGTCGACGCTTACCAGGTAGACATATTGCATCATGCATTATAAAGTAATGCCCCAATGGAGAGATCGGCAGTCAAGCGATAACCACAAGCATGACAAGATCTGTGTGCATTCGATAATCTATATAGTGACGGACTTTGCGCGTGTTATTGAATCGCGCATTACGTTTGTACTGATTGTGTTCAGTTATATTTGTACCTGTGTTATACGTGTTTTTATAGTTCTAATAAATCCTATAGTAATTCCAACGGCATTTTAATTCGAGTCCTGTAACTCGTAACAATATAAAAAGATTACCGGGCCCGGCCGACGTACTGATTTGAAGAAATAAAAATCTAGAACCCGATTACAGCGTCACCTACCGGTCCAATTATGAATGTAAACCATTCCGGGTCTCTCTTAAACACACACAAAATATTTCATTAAAATCAGCCCAGAGGTTTAGGAGTTCAGTGACATACACACAAACTGAAGAATTTTATATATAAAGATTATGCGATCCATAAATGATAGAATTTAAATCATGCTCGAACCTAATGGTATTTCAAATGACGATAGTTACTATCCAGCAATAATGATTCCTTGGTGACACGCTGGACGCATCCTATTTCTAAATACAGCCCGATCAGTTAGTTCGAAGGCAGAAACTATTGAATTGCTCAAGCAGAGTAAATATTGTGACGACCGACAAAGACCAATGCATACCTGCAGTTTATTACCTTTTCGGCATTTGGACTTCTTTTGTTTACTTAATGTTTTTAATTTGTAATTAGAATACAGCCAAACAGTGTATTGTACTCGTTTCGGTCGTTTGCAAGCATAATTAAGCAGGTGTGCAGATTACGAATTCTAAGAAATTCGATCTACGCGGGCGGAAAGCCATATTGTATCGGTGCAGTACATAGCAATGGCCCAATGGGGAGATCGGCAGTCTAGCTATGGTCACAAGCGAGACAAGACGTGTGTACATTCGATAAGCTATATAGTGAATCAATCTGCGCGTGTTATTAAATCGTGTATTATGTTTCTACTGGTTTTGTCGAGTTATGTTTCTAACTTTGTTATACGTGTTTGTATAGTTCTAATAAATTCTATAGTAATTCCAAATGGCATTTTAATTCGAGTCCCGTAACTCGTAACATTATGAACGATTTATTAAGAGTTACTTGTTTTTGCTAGTGGTTGTTTAAGCTGCTGGAAACGTGTGGCCTTGAAGCCATGAACCTCTAAAACAAGCTCTTCAATCAACTCTTTAGGAGATCAGAGTCCTAGTGCCTATCGCATTCAAAATATATGGTAATCCAACGAAGTAACATTAGTATGCCATGTTGCTTCTGAGCACCTTACCTATAGAAGGTTTCAACAATAAATTTTAACATTGTCTACACTATAACAAATCTGTAAGTGGTTCGAGTTTGTCCAATGCGTTTAAAAATGTGAAAATATCAGAAGGGATAATTCGGACCAGGAGAATCCGAAAATGCAATTTCGTTTGTCTGTCTGTCTGTCAGAGCATCACGTGAAAACTACTGAACTGGATTTAAATGAAACTCGACACAGAGCTAGCTCATATCCTGGGACGTAACTTAGGATATTTTTTATCCCGATAAATATTCTCATTTCCGCGGGATAGACGAAAATATTGAAAGAAGATAGAAAGAAAAAACGTTTATTTGGTCTTAACATAGCGACGCACATGGCGATGAATTAAACGATGTAGATATATACAAAAAAAAGTTTCGCGATGGTACTTTGGAGGTCTTCAGGTGGAAATGAAATACTGTTGTGTGTTTGAATTGCAGTTCAGGAATGCATATTTATTTGGTAAAAATACCGATTAATATTTTATAATACAGCACACATTTAGCTGCTAAACAAAATATAACATTTAATAATAATAAGCGCACTCGACCGATTACACGTGCCGCGGTGAGGTGAGGCGAGGTATGCGCGGAGGGGAACACGGGGGCCTCGACTAGGAGCAGCGCGTTTGCAGATCATTTGCGAACGGCCGCCGTGGTGATCGGACGTCTGCGGCTACAGTACCAAATAGGTGCAGTTCAGCATATGCCAGGCAACAGGTGCCTGACGCTGGTTTTCCACTGCACCCTAGGATAGACGGATGTTGCACTGTTATTAAAATATATGTTGAAAAAGATGGCGCTGCGACCGCATCCTTTTTTAAAACTACTGAACGTATATAAATGAGACTCGTCACAGAGCTGGCTTATATCCCGAATCAACGCTTAGGATACTTTTTAGCCCGATAAATGAAATAATTTCCATAGAATAGACGGATTAGGTAAATAGATGACGCTGCAATCGCGTTTTTCAATTCAGTAACAAATACCTACGTTGTCATAAACAACGTGTCATTGTCTTTGGTTATATAATTTCAAATCAGGTTGGCTTCGACTTGCCTCTATATTTTGCTGGGCAGATGTCTAGACTATATGGACTTAGTTTCATTGTTATTATTCTATATCTAGGGTTTGACACGCGGTAGAGCCGGTATACATACATAAATACCTACATATATAACAGGCGTTAAAATAAAACCTTATCGTCCTGCTCCTAAAATATTTTATAAAATATTTTAATTACTATTTAAACAATAATTAATGCATTATTTGACTACTTTTACTTGTACAAACTTTTTTTTAAGAGCCTTTGAACTGTTTACATTATGTCAGCCCCATTGTACCTTTTCTAAATTTATTATAAGTTACAATAAACTAACATGAAATTATTTTGAATCCTTAGCGTATGTGACAAAGTTATCAA
The DNA here is from genome assembly GCA_039645545.1 of Dendrolimus houi. Taxonomy (NCBI): domain Eukaryota; kingdom Metazoa; phylum Arthropoda; class Insecta; order Lepidoptera; family Lasiocampidae; genus Dendrolimus; species Dendrolimus houi. The sequence goes on from CM077122.1 coordinate 24,037,219, forward strand.
AAGGCACGAAATACAAAAAATCATTCTAAGAAATAAAGATAATTTAGTACTCCCGCCACCCAGAACGAATTACGGTAAAAGCAGCATATTATTTGAAGGAGCCCAAACATATAATCAGCCTCCAAAAACCATGAAAGAAACAAAAACCATAAATGTGTTTAAAAAATGCCTAAAAAATCACGTATTACAAAATATATTAAATTAGCAAAATTAAAATTAAATTTGTAGCAATATACAATAACTGCAAATATTATTATATAAGACATTATCCATATAAAAATGTATGTATTTTTTTTTTTAAATCTAACAAGTTACACAATGACACTTCCACGAAATCTATATCCTTGTTTATTTTGGTTCGAAAGAACTTGAAACTTGTATGTACAAAAAAATAAATCTAAACTACCTGCAACTTTAGTATTTGTGCTTTCTATCTCGTTACAAATTACAACTTATAAATGTTCTTATAGTTTAAGTGAATTGTAAAAATTCTTCTATGAGAAATAAAGTTCTTTAACCCGAAAGTTTGTGATCAGTTCCTTGCAGACAAGGAGCTCATCACAAACTTTTACACAGTTCTAGCTTCTCGAGAAGCAGGGGAAGCCAAAATATTAAATATTATACACAAGTCGAATCTTTCCAGACTTAACTCCGCGCATAACTTAATTCTGGCTGCCTCATCCTGAACACATTCCATGAGAATGTGGGTTACATCTTCAACCATATTGCAAGTTGAACAATTTTCGGAATCAGACTTTTTCATTAAGAACCCAAATTTTCTCAATAGAATATGTCCGGAACGTAACCTATGTGTAACTTTAATTTGGTGCCTGCTTATTGTGTTTCATGTACCATGGAACCCGAGGAGGCTGATAATTACCTTATACCAGAATCCTTTTTCCAACGATCTTCTGTCAAAATACTCTTTCCATTCAGCATAGCACTTTTCTTTAATATTTACCAACAAATTCTGTAAAATTAGGCACAATGTATGTTGTACAAACTTATGACGTCATATGTTTGTACGCTCGTACCAAATCTATGAGGTTTTGTAAAATGACAAAAAGTATTTCGGTAAAGATTCAGGACGGATTTTTCAATAATTATATAAAAGTTATCAGTCGAATAAATTATATCCTAAGTGAGTGTTTTGCATTATTCCATGCTATAATTTATTATACGAATAAATTTTATCTCGTGATTGTAAAATTGGGCCCTTAGTATAGTAAGATTACATTTACATAATTTAACTGTGGAAGAAAGATTTCGTCCATATTACGATACTTATTGTCGCAATTTACGGCACCAAATCCATTTTAGATATAATCAGATTGGGGTATTATGACTGTCGTAGTTCAGGCCGATGGAACAAACAACGTCAGATAAAAGTGGGGTGGCGAGAAGGTACGTGGTTTATGGGCCATGAGTTACGACATGAGATAGTTCTGTCAGTGGACTCTGTAATCCTACTGTCGGTATTCGATTCATACAATACTCCACCATTAAATTTCTATATACGTTAGCAAATTCTACTACTATAAATTCATACTTCCTTATATTTCTTTCTTCTGTGCAGGAACGGAGAAAGAATACAATTTCCTGCGGCCCACCGGCCTGTCGTATGAGGCGACAAAACAACCCACAGCCAGGTGGTAGGGTATTTTCTCGAGTGGCTACCATCCCTGCTCTAGAGTATGCCGCCATAACAACCTTGAGTTGTGTTCCGGCATTAGTGACCAGGTTCCAGTCTCCTTCTGAGAGCAGCAGCGCATTTGTAGCACCTTTGGTGTTGCAAATGTCCATAGGCAATATTTCTTTTATCTGATAATATTGTTTTATACGTTTGCTTGTTCTTAGCCAACTTGGTATTCACTGATTTTCAAAGTTTTATATTTTACATAAGTACAACATATAGGCAGACAACCCACCTATTGCTAAGCGGTTACCGTCGCCTATGGACATGTGCAACATCAAAAGTGCTACCAATATACTGTCGTCCTCGAGGGGACACTGGAATAAGTCAAGGTTGTTATGGCGGCGTACTCTAGACCATGGGTGGTGGCCATCCAGATGGGCAAATGCCCTACCAACTGGCTGTGGGTTGTTTTGTCGCCTGCTACAACAGGCCATCCGTTTGCAGGAATTAGTTTCTTTCTCCATTCCTGTATATACAAAATGGTATTTAGGACTGTTTTTTATTCATCAGATAAGTCATTTATCAATTAAATTACATTTAGCCAGGTGGTAGGGCATCATCCCTGGTCTAAAGCATGCCGCCATAACAACCTCGAATTGGTAGCACCTTTGGTGTTACAAATGTCCATAGGCGATGGTAACCGCTTTCCAGCAATTGGACCGTATGCCTGTCTGCTGAACCAACGAAATAAAAAAAAATAAAATAAAGACAACTAAACACAAATGTCTAAGAATTGGGCTGTTATTATTCATCCAACTCTTTGAATAATTTTTATTTGATGATTGAGAATCATGACTGTATTAATATAGCACAATTTATGTTATCTCAGAAAACGTAAGAGTGCACATGTATAATGGCATCATAATGCGTTGCATAGAATGCCAAAAAAATTGTATTTTATTAAGTTTACACGAGTAATACACATAATTACTTTTGAACCGCTTAACTTCCCACACATTTTAATATATAAAATTAGTAGAGCTAGACATGTAGCTGAATAATTTCTTGCGCCACTTCTTCTCTTCAATCCACAGCATGTTGTGAAGCGGTGGTAAATTAACTTAGACTCCCATAGAGCAAACAATAACCATAAACAAAATTAAAAGTAAATAATTACAATGAACAGTTGGCAGTAGACTTAATAGAAACTTTGACACCTGACATCTTTGTCTTCCGTGATCACAGCAAAGATCAAAACAAAATACGCACTGATAACCGTTAAAACGTAGTTTTATTATACTAAAAAGTTTAGTTAAATTTGTAACAAAAGTTAACGTAAACAATTCGATATTTCTATGTCGTTGAATAAAAAATACGAACGCAAAAACCCACAATTACCACTCATTAGACTCCAAAATGAAATTATTCACACCCCAGTGGTGCAAGAGGGTGTAAATGTATATTTTATACTGTTTATTTTCACCCCCTCGCATTTTTGTGGCGTTTCTTCACATTTTTCCTTGCTATTGTCCTCGACAAGTTTGACTGAAAACAGCTTCCTGATTTTCACTGGTCTGAAGATTTTTTTATTTATTCTTAATAAAACTCGTTTATATCTATCTGCAATAACCGAGTACAAAGTTTGGAAACCACATATCTCAATCTGTGTTACGTAATAAGTATTTGGAACCTCGAATGACGTCGGTATGACGTTATGGTTACAGAGGACTCCTTTACTTGTTACGTGATATAGGGAATATTACACACACGATTTATCACTTGGTACAATATATTCCGATTGGTTTACGTGTGATTTTTTTTACGAATACAATAACAACATTGTTTGAGCAAGCAAGCAAGACCCTTGTGTGTGGCTGTCAAATTGGTATTCCAACCGGTGCTGCCTAAAAATGGCTGTCCTAGTGTTGTCAGTACCAAAAATCAATAGATTTAAAATTTTCAAGTGTTGTTGTGTGTTATACTGTTTCACGTGTGCTACTTTTTCATGAGTTTTTTTTTATAATGAATAGTTTCGCGTTTGACTGCCATTGCGCCTGATGTCAGGTGGAAATGCAGTCTAAGGTGGAGCACGCTTACCTGGAAGATACCTGTTCACGTGAGACTTGAAGACACCTAGATTGTATTCTTCAGGAAAAGCAGCCGACAGTAAAGAGTTCCACTCTTCAGCAATGCGTATGCTAAAAGTGGAAGCATAGCGTTTCGTCCGCTTTGTTAGTATTTCCACCATATATTGGTGGCGTGAGCGCGTACGTCTGTTTGTCCGCTGGTAGAAAGGTGAGGGAGGAACCAATTCCGTGGCACACTCCCCGAAGTGTGTCCTACAGAATACCGACAAACAAGCGACTTTACGTCGATGGTTTAGGCTCTGAAGCCTCTCGTCGAATAGTCGCTTATTGTCTATCAGTTTCCTAGCTCTTTTCTCTATTGACTCGAGTGTCTCCAGCTGGCATTTAGCTGAGCCATCCCAAAGACGAGAGCAGTATTTCATGCAAGACCGGTGTTACGAAACATCTTCATGTGGAACATGAGAGCTGTATTTATCATCTCATAGCTTTACCCATAGGTTATACATTATTGGTTTGTCTACATAAATACAATAGCTCATTTACTTTATTTTTTGTATATTTGTTCTTAGAGAAACTTGCATGTTGTTTTAAATATAACAATACTTTATCTCTTTAACCCCCGGTTTCTATATTTTACCGATGGTTATCTGTAATAGTAACTGATTGAATTTGAAGTTACCAGTAACCGATGGTTGAGAGGGCCATACGAGCGTTTCACAAGCTCTCCGTATCAGGAACTAATTCCCTCCCAAGCGTTTTGCAAACGCAACGTAATTCAATGAGTTGAGGTATAACTACAAAATGAATACATTTTCAAAAGAAGAGACCTTTTGGGATATACGATTGTCATTAAAAATCAAGCTTTCAATCAATCTGCTTTAAAAATACTTACAATTACAGATATATGAATGTTGCATGAACAAAACGCAGTTATCTTAAGAACATATAAACTTTTTAAATAATGATTGTTCCAAAGTCATTGGATTATTTGTAAAAAAAAAAGAGTGTTGTCACAAGAAACATTGTTGTCATTTCAGAATTTTTTCCTTAGTTATAGGGATTTGTGGTTTTGATCGCATTTTTTTTTAATAAGTTAAGGCTAAAACAACGATTTTCATGGTACCAGAGTCAAATGACGGAAACTTTTTGGGAACCTTGTCCGATATTTTGTTTTCATTCAATTGTTTTAGGGAACTTTTTGTAACGCAGCCGTTTCACACGGATGTAGCGATGGATTTAATGTGTTATTTGAAGCGATGTTGTAATTTATTATTAATGATGTTAAATATTGACAGTTAGTACGTACTAATACGTTATCTATTAATAATGTTATATTCATTCACATCGTTATTTTTAACGCTATATTGAAGACGCATTAGGTCACAATCGATAACTATAACATTATCGCAGGTGAATAGATGAATAGTAAAGCAATACTTGAATTGGAATTAGAACTGCTAAAGATAGAAATAGTAAAATTGAAAGATATAAATAAATAAGAATTAAATCCAAGTCAAAAGAAGAAGTTAAAAAATTGAGTTTAATTTAATTTAAAATCACGTATTAGGAACGGCCGAAGTCGGGTGGTAATAGAACTCCTACCAATAGTAGTGTTGACAACCAGCGGTTGTAATATAGAAACGCTTCATCTGTCGTTTCCATACAAAAAGTCTACCGATCGGTTAGAGAATCCCTCTCATCGGTAGTTGGTACTTTCATGAGTAGCTAGCTACGAACAGTTCATTATAGAAACATCGGTAGGGTTACCAGGCGTTAAGATGCTAACCGTCGGTATCAAAAACGAATCATTTTTGCAATATTGAAACCGGGCATAAGTTAATCATCTTTTAAAAGTGTTAGTACAATTTTAATGAAATAATAAAAATTTAGACATTTTGCAAAATTTGCATTACATACGGCTTTATATTATAAGAAATTCACTTAAATATTTTACTATGATAAGAAAAAGCCGACCGTCCATCCGTCACGAGCAGAAACCTCCTTAACCGCCTTTCTCTATAAATCTGATTTCCATAAAGTAAATTTAAATATTAATATGATGACATCAAGGCCCTTTCAGCGGCCCTTATTTTACTGGTTTTATATTTTGTATTGGAAAGTGAATAAAGTAGAAGTTTTCAGTCATCAAGGTGTTATTGTTCTCGCGAAGGGCTGCGGGCCAAATTCCATTAATCACTTCGTTAGGCGTAATCAAACTTTTGGCTTTCTTGATTGGATGCCAAATTTATTATGAGTTAAGAGAATTGAATATTGTTTGATTAGGAGATCTTATTCCGTTGACTTTAGTGATGGGAGATTTCAAGGTGTTCAAACAGATAAGGGGATATTAAGGTGGTTTGGGTATGAGAGAGAATAAATGAAAGCAGAATCGCAAAACAAGTATATGACAGCAATGTGACTGGTAGGGTCGTGGCAGACCATGATCAAATTAAATTAAATTTTGAAGAAAGTAAAAAGCACTTTAAATAAACATTGCCTACATTTCGGAACTCCCTTAGAAAGTACTATTTGTCTTTAAATTAATATATGTAATATATTAATCATTTACTTATTTATCTATTGTAATATATCTTAATATAAAATGCTTGTCACATAGCAAAGGTCATTGGGCGTTTTTGACCCCCTTTTTTTTTAAACGTACAGAGATCAAACTAATTTTACTTTGAAGAATAAAATCCCACTTGTCTAGATATATATATATATATATATATATATATATATATATATATATATATATATATATATATATATATTTATGTAACGACCGGCAGAAATAGTTATTTAACAGTATGTGTGTAAAGTATCAGCGTGTGAACATATAAGGTACAAGCATAATAAACGCTTGTATGGCATAAAGGATTGTCATTCTCTCTCGCTCGCACATTCGCAGGTAGGCACATAGGAGCGCGTGCGCCGCCACCGCTTGGACCGCCTTGCAGTCGTACGTCAGCCGTCGTTTCGACCTGTGCGTTTACACTTGTTTTTAGATGAATAAAAATATTATTTATGTAGAACTGTATTTTATTTTTGTGCTTTGAACAGAAATTATCTAAAACAATTGCGGTTCAAAATATTTTCGAAATCGATCCAATAGTTTTTACATAATTCATTACAAAAATGCTTTAAAAATACTATAACGATTTATAAAAAAATCTCAATTTTCCCAGGGCCTGCAAGAATGCGACCCATACCACTGAGTAGCAGGTACATTTATCTACCATACCTAGCCCTATTTCGTTTGTGTACGCCGTGGATCATATGTCCGAACAAAAGGCCCAATGACCTTTATTTAGATTTTTTTTGTATGTACGTAAATATATTAGTATTATATTGATATATGTATTCAATTTATAAATTAGTGTAAATATGTATATTTAAATTGTACAGTCCAATTTTTCTGCTCCACCTACATCGCCAGATTAGTTAAGAATTTCTTTTGAGCTAGGTTGCCTGGAAGAGATCGCTTTTAGCGATAAGGCCGCCTGTTGTTTTGCCAACAAGTATTGTAATTATGCATTTTATTTCTGTATTTGTTTATTTTGGTGAGCAATAAATTGTTATCTATCTATCTATCTATATGGATGAAGAGATTAATGAAAGTTGATGAAGTGAAAACTGTTTGTTAGGGTCGTAGCAGGTGGTAATCTACCGTCTCTGTCTACCCCATTGGGAAACAGGCCTGACAATATGTATGTATGACAAACAATTAATTGACAATTAAGTTAACAATAGAATCGCTCCTCGACTGAAACATGGAAGTGTATTCTGATTGTTCGATTATATTATTTGACACCACGCAGACATGAAGCCGATTCCCATATCATAATGTTCATTCACCTGCGTTACGTTTTGACATTACTTCTATGCCGCTTATATCAAATTTTAACCGATAGCAAGGCAAATAAACGATCGGTAAGATATAGGAACCAGATATTAGTCTAATGGCCGGTTCCTATATCTCACTATTAATTCACTCGCGTTACCATGGATTGATTTTTGACGTTACTTGTATATGTAAACTCTATAGCTTATATCGATTTGTATTAACATTATTTTCCGCTTAAGAAGGCGGCAATAGTTTACGAAACTCATCATAATTTTGCGACAAGAATCAACCGCCTATTCAAATACAAATTTTTGGGCTATGTTAAGAAAATGATAAATTATATGAATAATAAAATATATAATAGAAAACGAAGCCTAATGGTTCGTTGTCATCGTATTCTTACGAGTATTCAAGAACCCGGTCAACTTCGGAGCGCTGTAAAATCCAGAAAAACGAATGAAATTAAACAAATTTGCAGTGGAAATTATTTGTTAAAAAAATCCTCTTAAAGATTGTTTTGATGTCATTTTATTATAAAATGACCAGAAAAAAGTTATAACGCCTAAAAGAAAATTTGTTCAAAATTTTCTGTTATTTTTGTTAATAACTTTTTATTTTCCAGTTTACGATAAGATGTAATAAGAATAAAGTTGTAGACAATTTAATTTTCTACAAATAGTGTCTTACAAAATTTTCTTTAGAGTTGCTAGTTTACGAGATACAGCTCGATAACCATTTGCACCCATTTTTCCACGATGGTGGCCGGGGAAAAGGACGGCGACCCCACAAACTTGAACTTAAGCTTCTACTAACCCCCCTAAACACCAAAAAAATAAAATTTGCTTCCTCTGAGAAACACAACCCTAAATGCAACTTTTCAATGGATTAAAAATTAAATAATCGATTTTATTTTCGCGGAGCATATTTGCGATGGCTATAAAAAATTATAATAATTTACCCCTTGACATTAGGAAATAAAATACATTTAAAATTTATAGGATTAAGTTATGTTACAATTCAACAAACATGACATTCTACTTAATTTCCGTCATTTTTATTTACAATAACACTTAGAATACATGTAAATTAAATGTATTGTTACGAGTTATGGGACTCGAATTAAAATGCCGTTTGGAATTACTATAGAATTTATTAGAACTATACAAACACGTATAACATAGGTACAAATATAACCGGACACAATATATCCACATGTAATGCACAATTAAATAACACGCGCAAAGTCCGTCACTATATAGCTAATCGCATGTACACACGTCTTGATCGTATCGTAATCGTCGCTTGACTGCTCCACCCCTCCGTTCGGGCATTGTTTTATACTAAACTGTATAATACCGACAAACGGCCGCGTTCGCTGAGTTAATCCGCACATCTGGCAAGCTTCGACGCAATGCAATAAAAACAAGGATTATCCGACATTAATAGTTAAAGTTTAAACACGAAGTAAATAAAATAATTCGTATTTACAACATACAGATGTGCGGTCTTTATCGGTATGTACATTATTAATGTAGAATGTGTGACATATACAAAATATAAATAAAGTAGTGTTGTAGTAACTTTAATAATATAATTATGACGAATGCAAATAAATGAACACTGTAATCTTCCATTTAATAATCATGAAGTCAGTAAATATTGTATTAGGTGTGTTTGGTGACAAGACCGCCCATTGTACTTTAATGTATGTCCAATAAAGTTATTCATTCATTCATTCATCCGCGAATAACATTGACGCTGGAATTGAACATAAAAAGTATAAAATCAGAATAATAGATTATAAGCAATAAATAGATATTGTTACGACCTAGTGCCGACAAAGACAAATTCACACCTGCAACCCTGTAGAAACACATTTTATTACCTGTTCGGCATTTGGACTTCTTGTATTTACTTTGTGTTTAAAATTGGTGATTAGAAAACAGTCCATTGTGTATTGTTATCTTTTATGGCAGTCATTATCCAGGTGTGCGGGTTACGATTTCTAAGAAATTGCGTCGACGCTTGTCGGGCAGACATATTTGCATTTGTGCAATATAAAGCAATGGTAGGATTGAGGAAGCGACAGTTGAGCGATAACCACGAGCGAATCAAGACTTGTGTAATCTATTTAGTGACGGACTTTGCGCGTGTATTTGAATTACGATCTTCTGCATTACGTTTGGACTTATTACGTTCGGTTATATTTGTACCTGTGTTATACGTGTTTGTATGGTTCTAATAAACTCTATAGTAGTTCTAACGGCATTTTAATTCGAGTCTCGCGACTCGTAACAATGTAAAGACTGTAATAGAAGCAAGACAAATATAATAGTTTTAAGTTTTTTGAAAAGAAAGGAAGAAATGAGAAAAGAAAGATAAAATATAATAGATATCCCCCTTTATTTAGCCCATGAAAAGAAAAATTAAAGACAAAAAAACAATAATCTCCATTTTACCCTATAATGGAGAAGGCGATAAAAAAACTATTTATATATTCAAATCTCTTGGTCCCTGCAAGCTACTAGGTTTGCCAACCATACTTTATAACAACGTATCCTACTTTAATTTTGGTAAATATACTTTATACTTTTGCATAAAAATAAAGTATGTGAAAATACTCTATTTCCAATATTTAGCCTGATGCCTAAAATAAAACACTTATATGGATAACTAGCTTCTGCCCGCGACTTCGTCTGCGTGGAAAGTTTTTTAACTATGCCACGGGAACTCTTTAATATTTCGGGATGAAAAGTATCCTATATGTTGTCCAGGGATATAAGCCACCACCATACCAAATTTCATTTAAATCGGTCCAATCGTTTCGGAGATTAATTAGCCGGTACAAACAGAAGAACAAAAAATTTGAAAAATCTAAATTAGTTCTACTTCACTTCTTACATCCCCCTGACTCGGTTTTTAGCATTTTTTTTCACTGTACAGAAATTCGACCTCTACAGTTTTATTATATGTACATGTATAGATTACTGAACTATTGCCGTTCCAGGTTTCACTGAAAGAGTTTATTCAAAAATGAATCTAAAATGGCATCAAGAAAGGAACAGGACACCTAACGAATTGTTTGTTTATTTAAATCTAAATAGCTTTCAAAAAGTTTATGATGAGGAAAAACTGTTAGTGTGTGCTAGAAGCATACAAAAATAGTGTTTTTACTTCCAAATACTTTATATTTTCCCTACTTAAAAAATATAATACTTTATTTGTCTTCAAAAACAGTTGGCAACCCTACAAGCTACAGACATACTACACATTACTATAAATGCGAATGTTACTGTGTTATATATGTAGAAAACGTAAAATTAAAAAAAGTCAACCATTTAGTGGAATCAACGTAATATTTGTAAATACTTGACACTGGCTAGATACAAAGAGGGATTGCAATCCAGAAAACCGGATCCGGTACATACATGACGGATCCGGTGATTACATATTTTGGAAAAATCGCGCGTTGCATGAATAATTAGGTACTTTAAACGCGTGGTGCTTGTGCGTGCGAGTCCATAGATCACATAGTATAATGCGAGTCGTTTGAAGCCGAACAACCGCGCGCCCGCGCCGCTGCGTCGTTTGGCAGATGACACATTCAACACAATTTGTTTCCTAGGATCGTTTTCCAAACCAAAAATTTATTGTTTGTTTAAAAACTAAAGAGTAAAAACATTATAAAGAATAATTGTTGTGCTATTCATTAAATAGATTCGGTAGTCTGTCATATATTCGAATAAAACTGAATAGCATTCTCAAATAGGTAGCCAATTTTTGATTTTTTGAAGAAATTGTATTAATAATTGTTTTACAAGTTAGGCCGCCTGCATGCCTATTGTCACATACCGACAAAAAATGCTGCGCATATTGTTTATTGCTCCTCCCGCATTCGGAGTTCTTTTTATTACTTCGTATTTGCAATTAGACAATAGCCTATTGTTATTGTTTTCGACTTTGTTGGCCGTTCGCGGGAATAGATAACCAGGTGTGCAAATTACTATTTCTCAGAAACTTAGTGCACGCGGCCAATTTTTTTTTGTACTGTATAGTTAGTATAAAACAATGCCCGAATGAAGGGGTGTGGCAGTCAAGCGACGACTACGAGACGAGTAAGTTGTTTGTAGTACTCTCGATTAGCGATATAGACGACGGACTTTGCGCGTGTTGAATTGCATTGAATCGTGCAGTGTAAACTGGTTGCATCCAGTTTTATTTGTATTTGTTTCATACGTGTTTGTACAGTTATAATAAATTCTATAGTAGTTCCAACGGTATTTTTAATTAGAGTTCTGTAGCTCGTAACAAAATTAATATTGGTCATAATGAAGTTGATTTGGTATATGTATCGTTTTATTTTTACACTTTATTAATGGTCCATGTTGGAACGAAAAAGAAAAGTTAAGTTAACTAGTTCAGATCAATCCGGCCGGATTGCAATATTACAAATTGCCTATACAAACCACACTAAACCCTATTTAATAAAGAATAAAAACTTTTCATTAAAAAGAAACCGACTTCAAGAATAACTAAAGAATAATAGATATTTTTTCTAGAACATAAGCAATACTTATATTAGACGGATTAACCAAATTCCAGCAATTTGGTTAAAATTGAAAGTACAGAACGGTATTCAATTAAATCGCATAAACAAACACTTTGATTCGTTAAAATTGTATGACAGAAATGTACCGTCTAATACTGGCTTAAGGAGAATAAAATACAGTACACATCCAAATTCATCATATAGACGTATGGGTAACCTTTGACATGTTGAGGGCCAACTTTAGCGTGCAAATACGTTCGCGGGCCGCGTTAAAAGTACTTAGTGCATTTTAAAGTAGTGATAATATTTTTAAATAAACTAGTTTAGAATAATTGAGAAGCAATAAATCTTCTGATGTGTCGGCCGTGAGGCGGCAAACATTAGGGGATTTGATGTTTACCGCCTCACTGCCACTCCCGTGAGTATAAGTACCTAATGTAATATTTTTTAATTGGGTTTTCTCAAAATGTCTCGTGGGCCGGATCATATCTTACAGCGGGTTCTTGCCCATATATGGTATAGACAGTAATGTCTAAGTTTAAGAAATCAGTTGAGTTTATTTTCAAAATCGCTGTTACTAGAATGTCAATGGTGGTAGCAAGTTGGTGTCGTCGGTGTGGTCGTGTCTGATGGCCCTGCACTTGTGGTCCCTGGAGGGGGAGGCCCTGCAGGGCACGGAGGCGCGGCACCAGCTCGACTCTGGCTGCAGCCGCAGCCCACGCGCAGAAGAACGCATCCTTTCGCCGGAGCCGCGGACCAACTAAACAAAACGAATACGAACTTAAAAAATTAAAAATAACAATGAATCATAGAAATGCATGTACGAGCATAACTTGAGAACGACTTTACCGATTCTGAGTATTTTTTTTTATGTGTGTTTGAGTAGTTTAGATTCACAATTGGAACCGATAGGTAGTGCTGGATTCAGGTTTTACATTTTAATTTTTTTAGGGACTTTTATTTTTTCAATGTCTGCCTGGGATTTTAAAAACTAGATAATTAATATTTTCAAATAATCACACTTACCGTAACATATACAAATTAATTAATACAAAAATATATTATCAGTTAACAGGCACTAATATTTGATACTTTCGCCTCACCTCTATCTTAACATGGGAGAACTTTATATGCTTTTTGTTCTATTGTTCAACTACATGGAAAGAATACACAAGGCTAGTCTTAGTTTAAACAAGACTTGAGAAAGTAAACTGTACAGAATCAGCAAGACAATCCGATAAGCTGATATATTTTATATTATTATTACAAATCAGGTCCCGACAAAAACAAAACACATTTTATGAATGTCTTCTTTTGTTTACTTTGTGTTTAAAATTTGTGATTGGAAAAATAGCCCATTGTGTATTGTAATCTTTATGGTAGTCATTAGCTAGGTGTGATTCTTGGGAAATCCAGTCCACGCGGTCGAGCAGACATATTGTATTTGTACAGTATAAAACGATGACTTAATGGAGGGGGAAAGAGTCGAGCGAGAACCACGAGCGTAGCAAGACGTGTGTACTACAATCGGGAATTTAATAAGTGACGGACCCGACCTTCTGCATTGCCTACGTTTGGACTTGTTGTGTTCTGTTATATTTGTACCTGTGTTATACGTGTTTATATAGTTCTAATAAACTCTAACAACTCGTAACAGTATCCCGATTCCATAATAATTATCAGAAATAATGGACACCCCTGTTTCTTTAGCGTGTTTTTTATGTTTTTATTAAGCACACAATTTTATTATCAAGGTCGTAGAGCAATCAATGTCTAGGGTTTCATATAATGAAAATGTTTATTTTGAGTAAACAGCAAATATATTGAAGTATTTCAAACAACTTACACGGAGGTATACTGAACGTAGACTCGGTCGTTTGCATTTGGTGGTAGACGCAAAAGTGGCGGCCATACCTTGAACCCCATGCCACCGACCCATTCTGTTCCAACGTCCAAGGCCACGTTACCTGAAGTAAATAACTGAAGAAGTACTGTATTTGTATATAATGGAAGGAAATGTAAACTTAATATAAGTACATCTAATATATAAAATTCTCGTGTCACAGTTTTCGTTGCCATACTCCTCCGAAACGGCTTGACCGATTTTGATGAAATTTTGTATGCATATCGGGTACGTCTGAGAATCGGCCAACATCTATTTTTCATACCCCTAAATGATAAGGGTGAAATATTTTTTCTTATTTTTTTGTCTAAATTTCTTATTTATATTTTATTATGATTTAGCATTGAAAAATAGATGTATATGGCAAAACAACGTTTGCCGGGTCAGCTAGTATAGATAGATAAACATTGCATTGTATAATGTTTTTATCTTGCCAAGCATTTAAGGAATTTATGGAGATATGTTGCAGTATGAATTTTAAGTATCTCATGTCATTATTATAAGTGTAATAATCTGTATATAAGAAATCTTACTTAAGTTTTTTATATAAGTAACACAGAGCTATTGCGTAGGGCGCGCGAGTAAAACGCTAGTAATTAATATAAGCTTACGACTAGAATGAGAGACTGTGAAGTGTGTTTTCCTGGTATCTCCGTCTGTGACAAATCCAAAATCTATAGCTTCTGGTTCCACGACCAGCTTAGGGTACTCCAGTTCCAAGATTAGGGGTAGCTTCTGTTAAAGTAGAACTTGTAAATTAATAGTCATTCATAAATTGCTTATCTCACAACGTTAATGAAATTATAGTAAGTACAAACAAAGGTGGTAGTGGCTTAGAGGTCAACGCACTCGCATCCCAAACTCAAATCACGTGACGCGTAAATCAGTTGGCGCTTTTCTAGAGGAAAAGCAGCGTCGAGTCGACACGCCGCCGTCGCGCTGCCATCGACAACAACAATACTCTTTATTGTACACCAACATAAGAAAAGTAATAGATTTTATTGTCTTAACTATAAGGTAGTACGATTGGCGGCCTTATTGCTTAAAGTAATCTCTTCCAGGCAATCTTTGTATAGACAAGAACTTATTAAAAGTTAATTGTTGACGTGCAGTACAATAATATATTATAAATTATAACTAAATAAATATAATATGCAATACTATACTGTTAAGTAATAATAATATAATAGTTAGGTATAGCTAAATATAAATAAATATATTATGTAGTGGAACACTTACAAACCAATAGATGGCGCTGTGCAATAATTAAGGTCACAAACGTTTCTCGAAACATACAAAGAATATAACACATATAAGTTTTCAGTTATCCCAGATGGGCTGAGGCCTGCGAGGAACAACACTAGCCTCGCTGGAAGATCCTCCTTTGAGAAGGAGGAGCATTCCGTCTCGCTCCTCCACCCCTATACGGGTCACACTTCAATTATATATGAATATATACTTAATATATATGGAAATATCTATAAGAGCTAAGACACAAATTTAGTAAAGCTATAATAATAAATATGTAATGCACAAGTACATAATAATAAGTTTAATTTTAAAATGTGGTTCAGCCATCCATCGTGCTTCTATTCTGTGAATTTCCGGGTATATGCGAACGTTGTGCACCGCCTTATCCGTACCGGAAACGGCGATATAATACAATTTACTGCGTTGGGGTGGCCTGACGTAAGAAGCGACAAAACAACCCACAGCCAAGTGGTAGGGTAGCCCATCTGGATGGCTATCACCCCAGCCCAGAGTATGCCGCCATAACAACGTTGAGTTGTGTTCCGGCATTAGTGGTCACGTTCCAGTCTCCCTTTAGAGAGCGGCATCACGTTGGTAGCGCCTTTGGTGTAACAAATATCCATTGGCGACGGTAACCGCTTTCCATCAGGTGGGCCATCTGCCTGTCTGCTGTACTCCAGCTATAAAAAAGACCTTTGTTATTCGCACTTAATATGAATTAAGCACTAACCAGAAGCACATTATCATCGTCATAAAACAACAAAGGGTTTTCGTCTTCTTGAGCTGCGGGTAGTCGGGGCGCTGGCACGCCATATCCACCACTGGCCACGACTCCTTTGTGTCCACTCTCACTTCTAAACAAATCTGAAAAGTGAGGCCAAAAATCCTATCCTAAGCATTTAAGATACAAAAACAATATAATGATGGATTCTGGCGAGATGCTTATTTAAGGAATGTATAACGTGGTTTGGGTTAGGTTGAATGAGAGATGTTGAGAGCATGAATGAGAGCAGAATCACAAAAGAAGTATATGACAGCAATGTGGCTGGTAGAGTGCCGGTAGGTCGAGATGCATTCATTGAAGATATTTTGAAGAAATGTCAAGTAAAAAGCAATTTAAATAAACGTGTATGTATGAAAAGATTAATGAAAGTGGATGAAGCGAAAAGTGTTTGTCAGGATCGTAGCAGGTGGAGATCCATCATCTGTGTCTACCCTAATGGGAAACAGGCGTGACAATATGTAGAATAGAATAGAATACATAACAAACACTTTACTGCTCATCAAATATACGAGTACAATTACAAAAATGCACGATTACAATATTGTCATGGTAGAAATAGGCAGCCTTATCGCTTAAAGCAATCTCTTCTAGGCAACCTAACATAAGGAATAATTTTATCCTGACCTACGGAGCCGATACATGGACACTGGCGGCAGGATTGGTCCACAAGTTCCAAGTCGCTCAACGGGCTATGGAGCGAGCTATGTTGGGTGTTTCTCTTATTGATAAAATTAGAAATGAAGATATCCGTAAGAGTACCAAGGTAACCGACATAGCACGCAAAATTAGCAAGTTGAAGTGGCAGTGGGCCAGTCGCGTTTGTCGCAGGACTGACGGCCGATGGAGCAAAAGAGTCCTGGAGTGGAGACCGCGTCTCGGTAAACGTAGTGTCGGATACCCTCCAACCCGATGGACCGACGACCTGTGCAAGGACGCCGGTAAGCGCTGGATGAGGAAGCCAGAGGACAGGGATGAGTGGCGCCGTCTTGGGGAGGCCTACGTCCAGCAGTGGACTGCAAATGGCTGACGATGTGAGGTGGTGCAGATTATTAGGTACAAATTAAACAGACATACTTAAACTACGTATTTTATAAATTAAATATGCATACTTAAATTACCTAATAATGTTTATTTAATTAGATAATTTATTGATTGATTAATTAATGTAATAATAGCCAGGCACCATTACAATTGCCTGTATTGTACGCCCAAAAGGACAAACAGTCGTTCCAACAACGAACTCAACACCTTTGCAATTTGACGGCCTCTGTGGTTGAGTGGGCTAAGCCTTTGCCGGCTTACCTCACTGCAAAGCAGAGGCTCCGGGTTCGAATTCTGGTATAGTAAATTTCGGAAACGTATGTTCTTCGTTATTTACTATGGTCTGGTACCGGGATCGGCCCCAGAATGGTCTGTTGTATATTACCCATAACATAAGCGTAACTTGCTTAATTTGGAGATATACAGTGCGTGTGTTTGTCTGCGGATTTATTATATTAAAAATAAACACATATTAAAAAAATATAAAAAGATGACGTCCGTCGGCAGCGGGGCCTAGGGTCCAAGCTACCGGTGGTTAAGGCTCCAGAGACAGGAACTTCCTCACAATGCGTGCCGTACTCAGGAGAACCGCTTTATGTATCTGGCCCTTCACCCATTTACCGAGCGAGAGCCTCTCTATGTGTCGGCCGAGGCTCTTCGCCACTAAACCGTTAACGGACACCATTATCGGTACGATGATCGTTAACTCGAGATTACAGTGTGGAATACTTACATCAACGAGCAACGTACGTCTCTCAGATCGATCTATTATCACAATGTCAGGCTTGTTGGCAACAATAGTCCTGTCTGTGATAATAGATCGATCCCAGTAGAGCGTGCTATGACCATTTTCGAGAACTGGCTCAGGGGTATATTTATAATAAGGTACCTCGGTCGCTATCAGACCGCATCGAGGAGCAAGTTGCTGGTGGATGATCCTGGCCACTAGGTTGTGGCTGTGCAAGTAAGTACTCAGAGTTAGCAAAACTAGAACAACAGGAGATAATATGCCGAATGGATTCGCCTTATTATTATTATTATTAATTTTATGTTAGTGACAGTTTATACAATAGATATTATTCTATTCTATTGTTGCAAGCCGATACTAATCCTTTGCTGGTGTCTTATTACCCTTTTTAAATTCGGTTAATCTATTGTTTGCGCTAATCTTTTTGTTCACGCCGCCGTAAGACGTCATAAAATCTTCTTTCTTCTTTTGGTACTTCATGCGAATTTTCGGAAGCCATTAAAATGACCATTTAACAATGTCAAGAACCAGTGGGCAGAATGTTGCTAGGATACCATGTCTAATTTATAAATGGATGAGGATCGGTAAGGCGGGAAATGTGCCAGTCATATTTTGACTGCGAACGAGGCGTTACCTAATGCACTTTTGGAGCGAATATCTTATAACGACGAACTTTGCGCGACTTATGTGATAAATATTTTCTGCTCTATGGTTTGGTTTTGTTGTATTCGGCTATACTTGTAAGAACTGTGAATTACGCGTGTGTACTTCTAATAAACTTTACGATAATTCCAACGGCATTTTCAAATTTACATCCAACAAATCCCCAACAATTTCGTAACAATATGTATGTATATATTTATTTTTCGCTAATAAGGTGAATAGATGTTTTATTTGTGTTTTTTTCCTTATTTATGGTGTACTACAGCATACAAACTGATGACTGATCTGATGGAAAATGGTCACTATGGACATTTCCAAACACAAAGGTGTTACCAATGTACTCCTGCTGGTCTTGGAGGGGTGGGTATTGGAACCTAACCATCAATACAGGAACAAATCTCTCTTTATATTTGTGAGGCTGTTTCGAAAACTAACCACCAAAATACAAATTATTTTCTAGCAACTATAAAGCTAATTTTTTTTTATAATCAGCACACAAACACTCACACGGTACATTCCCAAGCTGAGCAAGAGCGTAATGGAGCCCTCTGGGGCCGATTCCAGATACCCACACAGCATATGAGATATACCCAGTAAATAATCGAACCCAAGGATTCTAGGTCACTCAACTTCAGAGGTTGTATTAAATTATTCTCAAAAGCTCTTTACCTCGATAGAACTCCTCGGCTCCAAGTGCAACGTGATCATTTCTTCTCTTCTCTCATCTTCTATATGTTCCTCGTCGATGCACATGCATCCCGCTCCGCAGAGAAGACGCTGTTCCTTATTCAAGACTATGGTCCAGGGTGCGCGGGTGCTTGCGGTTACAGCCTGTGGTCCGTTACCAATGTTTTGGAGACGGAAGCGTTTTCGGACCCTGTTACAAGGAATCCATAATATTGTTACACGCCGACAAACGTAGATGCACACCTGCCTACCATAAAACACACACTTTATTATCCGCCGGCGTTTAAGCTAATAAAATTGAAACTGTTTTATGATTATCTTCTTTTGTTTACTTATTTATTGGTTGTTGTGGAGAGCAGCCTATTGTACTCGTTTATGGTCATTTGCAGGCATAATTACGCAGGTGTGCAGATTACGACTTCTGGGAAATTGTGTCGACGCTTACCATGTGGACATATTGCATTGTGCTGGATAAAGCAATGCCCCAATGGAGAGATCGTCAGTCAAGCGTTAACCACAAGCGTGGCAAGACGTGTGTACATTCGATAATCTATATAGTGACGGACTTTGCGCGTGTTATTGAATCATGTATTACGTTTGTACTGGTTGTGTTAAGATATATTTGTACCTGTGTTATACGTGTTTGTATAGTTCTAAATAAACTCTATAGTAATTCTAATGGCATTTTAATTCGATTCCCGCACGCGTAACAATATTATAAAAATCTAAACATGCCGTGTCTGTATATAAAAATCTTCGCCATTTTTTATCTTAGGAATCCCGCGGGAATTTATCTGGAAATGATTTAAACGGCCAGATTTAAAAAAAACCAATTCCAATGTGGTTTTTTCACTGATCAGTAGCAAATTTTATGTAATAAAATGTATGTTTTTTTATCCCTGGAATCCCGCGGGCACTTTCCCAGGAGCGGTTTGTAGTTGTTCGGGTACATAATAGTTATCTTACTCCGACACAGTTTCCACTAAAACGACAGCTGTGGTACTTCGTGTTCCGGAAATCCCGCGGGATTTTATTTAGGCAATTCACGTTAATATCCCTGCCATTTTAACTGACTTCCAAAAAGAGGAGATTCTTAATTCAGCTGTATGTAAAATAAATTAAAATAATAAGAGGTTGATTGAAGTTAAGATTTGCGTTTTTCACTTGGCGACTGTCCTTCTTTAATATTCTTTTCTGTGGTACCATTACATTAATGTACCAACATAATTGGATATATATTCGTAGACCTTCCTAAGATGTCAAAACGCCTACTTATCACCGAGAGCGGGGGCCCGCCTCGGTTATTTCCGCTGGCAGGATATTTATCTCATTTCCCTTATGATAAGAATAACGTACAGTCGTGGTGTGAAAAGGTTCGCCAGTTTTAATAAAGTTTGAAATTACTTAGATCATAGTTGTTTGATTTTCTATCTTGTGTAAGAAGTTTGTTTAGAGATGTTAAACTGTTTTATTGTTTTTAATATTTATGATAAGCGTAGTGATTATATACAACAAACTACCACAGCATTTAAAAAGAATTTAAGCTATCCTTTCAGTGACTGTGCCGGAATAAGTTAATTTTTATGCATTCGAACAACTACAAAACGCTCACGGGAAAATTCCCACAGGATTCCCGAGATAAAAATATCCACATAAAATTTTCTATCAGTGAAAAAATCACATTGGAATCCAATTTTTTTTTAAACCCAGGATAAAAAGTAGTGCGTATTTTTTTTTTTTCAATAACTACTCTATGGACTCGAGTTCCGTACCCTTTTTTACAACTTAATTACTATTCAAGTTTTTAGGTTTATACACGCTTATTGTTTATTTTGTTATTGTGTGTGACATTAATTTAGTGATTTTTATGTTGTAGTGTACCTTAAGAATAACTTATAATATATTTTTTTCTATTTTTAGTACTGAACTTATACTAATGTAGAGTGTATCTGTTACATACTGGTGATGTGAGGAAGTGCATGTGCAGCGTGTGCCTTATGTCTATACCTATATATATCTTAACTAGTGCCATTTGTGTTGCTTTTCCTTTCTGTGCCTAGGTTATTAATTTTTAGGCTCTTTGTATGTCTTGGTTTGTTTGTAAAGTGTGCGTGTAATGCAATGCGGTGGTAGTGCGCGTTGGTGTGAGTATGTGTGAGTTTTGTTGTTGGTTGTGTGTTTGTGACTTTGTGTGGTGTTATAATTTATTGTTTAATTGTTATAAGTGCGTATTTTAAGTCTAATAAATTGCTGTCAATCAGCGAAAACCGCATCGAAATCGGCCCAGCAGTTTTTACGTGAATCCCGAACAAACACAAACCGGCAAATAGACAAGAAATCTAAGAAAAATTGCATTGTGTTCTGGTTGGTTGGTTTATATAGTCTATTCCAGCTGTTTTTTTAAATTGATTTAATGTACAGACACGGCATGTTTAGAATTTTATAATTTTATAGACAGAAGTCTTGGTAGTGTAATGGCTAGTGCACGCGTCCCAAACTCAAAGGGCGCGGGTTCGATTCTGGCCGGAACGCATGCACCACTTACAACCACCGCCAACAACTGTAAAGGAAAACATCGTGATGCAACCTGCACATCGAGATAACCGATGTGTCAAACCTGCCAAGCCGCCTTAGACAAGCGTGGCGGGTATACTGTCCGTGCCCCCCTATAATGGGAGGCCCGAGCCCCAGCAGTGGGACATTTATGGGCTGGTATTTTTATTTTATTTATAGGTAGATAAAACTGTCTCACCTCATGACGTCTTCGTAAGGCAAGTCCAAGGCGCACAGCTCAACGCGCACGTCTCTGCAGGAGGCTTTCAGCAGCCCTTCCCTCACGGCCTGTTTCAGGCCTATTATTTGGGCTGGTGGATCTGGACGGTACCAAATCTCGCTGTAAATAGAATTCACAATTTGAATGAATGAATAACTTAATATGCTTTATTCTATTGTTACGAGTTGCAGGACTCGAATTAAAATGCCGTTAGCATTACTATAGAATTCATTAGAACTATACAAACACGTATAACACAGGTACAAATATAATTGAACACAATTAGTCCAAACGTAATGCAAAATTCAATAACACGAGCAAAGTCCGTCACTAAACAGATTATCGGCTCGACTGCCCTTCCTCAATCGGGCCACTGCTTTATATGGCACAAATGCAAATATGCCTTCCCGCCAAGAGTCGACGCTATTTCCCAGAAATCGTAATTGGCACACCTGCCTAATTATGCCTGCAAACGGCCATAAACGAGTACAATAAGCTGCTCTCCACAATAACCAATAAATAAGTAAACAAAAGAAGACAATCATAAAAGACTTACAATGTCATTAGCTCAAACGCCGGCAAGTAATAAATGTGCTTTGTTTACAAATATACAGGTGGCCCAAATTGTATCACTATGTTAAAGATGCGGTTAACAAAAATGACAGTTGCATTACAATAAATTAAGTGAATTAGCTTCGAGACGTTTTTACTATTGTAGTGGTGTACTGTCAGCAGATAAATAAAGAAACTGATAATATTAAACGATATTAAAATAATAAATATTAATATTATTGCAGTTTCAAGTAAACATTCTGTGTAAACTCGTTAAATTGCTTTGTAGAGCTAAGTCATGGCATTACTCACAGGTCCTTGCGGAAGATCAGCGCTGGTTGTGAAACCAGCATCATGCTGAACATGGGCATTCGAAGGACACCATAACTGATGTTTTACTATTTTGTCGTTTTGTATCTTGTCCTAAATAAACATTTTTCTTTCTTTCTTTCTAAACATTATTTTTAATACTAAATTGTTGGACCCTGTTCTGAAGAATGACATTTCCTTTCTGTTAGCACCTTTCTGATAGAAGTCAATTATATTCCGGTTGATTTAGCAACTAATTGAAAAATTATTGAATTATCAAACAAAACCAAATAGCCAGACCTCATAACAATTAGCGATGTAAATAATTATTATTTACTTGACTTTCACCATTGACTTTTGATTGTAAATATATTATCTTCTTCAAAATATAACGAACCTCTTTTTGCTGATTGTACAAAGAAATTTAAATTTCGAGTTTAGGATTCCTGTTATTATACAAATACTACTACAAACGCAAAAACATCTCGAAGCTAATTTACCTATGCAATTATGTATGTAAGACTTTTTATACATAAGTTTAAGTAAAAGGACACTTATAGTTTAATACTTGAATTGTCAGGAGCTGCGATCTTCAATAAACTAAGTGACTGCGTTAGTTTTTGATGTTTATGAAATTGTTTGTGTGATTTGATATGTATGTTTAATTTTGAGATGATATAAAGACTTTGAAATAGTGAATTAATAACTGCAAGGCTTGGGGTGACTGTAAGGGGAGCTTAGAGGTCACCGCGCCAGATTGGGTTCATTCTTTATGCATGTCATCTTGCTAATATATAATATCTGAATGTGTTGCTATTAAATGATTAAATAGAGTTCATTCTTTCTCATGTTTCTATGGTTAAGATATATTTTTGTTTTGCGAAGTTTCGTTGACGCTTACATATTGTTATGAGTGCGGGACTCGAATTAAAATGCCGTTTGGAATTATTATAGAATTTATTAGAACTATACAAACACGTATAACACAGGTACAAATATCACTGGACGCAACCAGTACAAACTGCACGAATCAATAACACGCGCTAAGTCCGTCACTATATAGCTCATGGAATGTACACACGTCTTGCTCGTATCATAGTCGTCGCTTGACTGCCCCACCCCTCCCTTCGGGCATCCCTTTTATTTTGGACAAATACAATATGCCTTGACGCAAAACAATAACAACAAGAATTAGTTCGACACACCTGCCTAATGACGGCTATAAAACTAGTATAATAACAATATAATATTTTTCTTAATTACTAATTCTAAACACAAAATAAACAACAGAAGTCCAATACGGGAAAGGTAATAAATCGGGTTTACGGCAGGCAGGTGTGCATTTACTTTTTGTCGGCGTGTAACAATATGATGCTTCATTATAATTCTATGTACCCTCTTGCAAGATTTGTATATAGACGCTGATATTTAAGAAATCATCTCTCTTTATGACTCTAAGTTTGATAAAGAATAAAAGAATCTAACCCGCTTCTGTCCTTAGGCTTTGCTCGCAGAACCAAGTTGCATGATGAAGCTAGCTCGTAGTGTGGCAAAGTCTTTAGTGACACCTTCCACTCCTTCCATTCACCAGCTGCTATCGTCATCTCATCTGGTGACACCTGATTGTGTAATTTTAGTTTATTTCAAAGCGCACAAGCCAAAAACTAACTACTAAGACAATAATGTAATTTGCATTTTTTTTTCAGGCGGGGGAAATGCATTTCACACATACCGGATCCTTTGCTAGGGATTAGACCGTTGTCGATCATGGAGGCATTCCCAAGGGGGCAATCGACCGGCTTGTGTGGATATTCGAACCAACCTTCCATCCAAATCAATACTTCACTAAAACCACCCTCCTCTCATGTACCCCGCGCTTATGGCAGGAAAAGCGTAAGACTTAGAACGTAGTTACGCCCACGCTGATCCTAGCGCATCAGTGCTTGAGAATGCTCCGGGAATCAGAGCAAACTCACTTCGTTAACAGGGGTGAAGACTGCTCTGCTCCCTAGATGCTAGAGGGCCCCTGCAGCGGTATTTCAGGGAGGGAGATCATGAGCATATCTGCGCCTCTGGGCACCCGACTGACGTCGGCACCCGCGAGACGCATGCGCACTTGTACCTCTCACCCTGAAGTTACTTGTATTACTACAACTGCGGCTTACTAAAAAGAAAAGAGAAATTTAGCTCTTCCGCTCCGAAGAACTGTATCATTCCTTTAGCTCATTTCACTCACTGCTACTCAGTAGAGACAATTCTAGCTCTTTCAAGAGTTAAGAGAGCTGCAGTAAGCCGTGTTGTGACGCGCACGGCGAACTTTTAATTCATATCTCAACTTGTGTAAAAAAAATGATCTACATCAAAGGAAATAAAGGTGATTATACAATATTGTTTATTAAATTGTTACGACTTACAGGACTCGAATTAAAAATGCCGTTGGAATTATTATAGAGTTAGTTAGTTAGGAGGCGCACACTGGGTTTCTAAGAAATATTAATTTGCACACCTGCGAACGTCCACAAAGTCGAAACAATAACAATAGAGATTAGTTCGACGCTAATGATGGTTATAAAACAAGTAGAAAAACAATAGCATGTTACAAATTCAAAACACAAAGGATTCCCTAATCCGGGAGGACAATAAGCTGCGCTTACAATAGGCTGTGCGGCTTATCTTTGACGATATGTAACAATATTGTTAGATGCCGACAAAAAGTAATTGCACAGCTGCCTGCCATAAACCCGGTTTATTACCATTCCCGCTTTTGCACTTCTTTTATTTACTATGTGTTTAGAATTAGTAATTAAGAAAAACCTTCTATTATTATTGTACTTGTTTTATGGCCGTCATTAGGCAGGTGTTTAGAACTAATTGTTGTTGTTATTGTTTTGCGTCGAGGCATATTGTATTTGTACAAAATAAAAGGGATGCCCGAAGGGAGGGGTGGGGCAGTCAAGCGACGATTACGATACGAGCAAGACGTGTGGACATTCGATGAGCTATATAGTGACGGACGTAGCGCGTGTTATTGAATCGTGCAGTTTGTACTGGTTGCGTCTAATGATATTTGTACCTGTGTTATACGTGTTTGTATAGTTCTAATAAATTTTATAGTAATTCCAACGGCATTTTTAATGCGAGTCCTGTAACTCGTAACAATATTATATCAACAGAAAAGTATGTCATAGATAAATACACGCTTAAATATCCCAATTTCATTTTTATAGGCACAAATATCTATTTGCACTGTACGTATTGACGACATTTTGCTCTGTGTTGGCAACCAAGCCGATTGAGGCGTTGGGCTATATATGTGAATGAGTAAGTGTTGCGGCGGCGCTGGGTTTGTGATAAGCAAACTGTTGTCAAAGTAAGAAAAAAAGTGATTGGGACAATTTTGAAGGGTAGTGGAAAGAAGGACACGCATTTATCTGGTTAATGGGCGTGAAATGCAGTTGCTCCTCTTCTCCACAGTGCATTTCACTGGCCACTACTGTACTTAATATATCGTTTATTAATCTAATGTATTTGATTATTAATTGAAACTGTGAAGCGGTGAAGTTTAAATTATTTATATTAATTTATTAAAGATGTTTGCATTACATTTGGTGGTTAAGTGGTGCGGGCGCGGAGCAATATGAATTTTATCATAATATATAGTGTTACAACTTCCACGAAGCACGCCGGCAAAAGTGAATGCACACCTGCTGGCCATAAAGCCGCAGATGGACTTCTTTTGTTTACTTTGTGTTTAATATTTGTAATTAGAAAAGCCGCCTATTGTGTATTGTAATAGTTTATGGCCGTTCGCAAGAATAATTAAGCAGGTGTGCAGATTATATTTTCTGGGAATTGCGCGGACGCTTGCCAGGAAGACATATGGCATCAGTGCATTATAAAACAATGCCCGAACGGAGGGATGAGGCAGTCTAGCGAGAACCACGATCAAAGCAAGACGTGTACATTCGATAAGCAATATAGTGACGGACTTTGCGCGTGTTATTTAATTGTGCATTACATTTGGTGGTTAAGTGGTGCGGGCGCGGAGCAATATGAATTTTATCATAATATATAGTGTTACAACTTCCACGAAGCACGCCGGCAAAAGTGAATGCACACCTGCTGGCCATAAAGCCGCAGATGGACTTCTTTTGTTTACTTTGTGTTTAATATTTGTAATTAGAAAAGCCGCCTATTGTGTATTGTAATAGTTTATGGCCGTTCGCAAGAATAATTAAGCAGGTGTGCAGATTATATTTTCTGGGAATTGCGCCGACGCTTGCCAGGTAGACATATGGCATCAGTGCATTATAAAACAATGCCCGAACGGAGGGATGAGGCAGTCTAGCGAGAACCACGATCAAAGCAAGACGTGTACATTCGATAAGCAATATAGTGACGGACTTTGCGCGTGTTATTTAATTGTGCATTATATTTGGACTTATTGCGTCCGGTTATATTTGTACCTATGTTATACGTATTTGTATAGTTCTAATAAATTCTATAGTCATTCGAACGGCATTTTTAACCCGTAACAATATTTACAATAGCGGAGCGATTTTATTTATTTTATTTGTAGATGAAATGACAATGAATGACTGACATGCGTGCGGGAGAGGGACGCGCTGGCAGATTTGAAGGAATAATTTAAATATATTAGAAAATAGTTTGAATAGGGCGAAAGAAGGTTTAAATGGCGGTACCAGTGAGTGAGTGAAATAGAAATCAGTTTTATAACGGGATATATCTCATTTTTATCTCTCATCCGGCCGCTACTATAACTTTTTATTACACTGGGACTCTCGCACTCGGCGTCAAAATGGCGCCAATCAAACAGGCACACAAATAAAATGGGACCAGCTTGTTCAGCGGTGATAATAGAGCTCAATGCCGTATGGGTAATTTTACATTTAAGTCTATTGTCATTTGTCACAGTGCAGTAAATATTCTAGAGTACCCTACAACAATGGCAACATTTACCTTGAAACAAGTATCGTCCTGAACACCGTAGTCTGGAGCAAAGTATATTTCTATCCAAGTGGCCGTTTCTTCTGTATACGAGGAATGTTCAGAAAACGACGACTGTTCACCGGCTAATTCCTCTTGAAAAAGTATAATAGTATACATAAATAAAATTACATTATAATGGCAAGATTATTTCAATAATTAATTTATTAATTCAAACGTATTGGTTAAATATAATATAATGTCTCACTATTTCTCCCTTTTTGGTATTAAAATCTTGTTAATGACGCTTTAAGTTCACTAACAGTCAGCAAAAAAGGTCTAGTAGTTTTTTAATAAAAGCGTAACACAGACACAGTTACTTTCGCTTTTATATTATTAGCGTGAATTAAACGCATTTCAGCTGTTCTTTATATATTCTTGTTACGAGTTGCAGGACTCGAATTAAAATGCCATTGGAATTATTACAGAGTTTATTAAAACTATACAAACACGTATAACACAGGTACGAATACAACCGAACGTAAGTCCAAACGTAATGCAGAAGATCGTAATTCAAATACACGCGCAAAGTCCGTCACTATAGTACGTACGTACTATAGATTACCGAATGTACACAAGTCTCGGTTCGCTCGTAGTTATCGCTCGACTGCTGAGATCTCCATTGGAGCATTGCTTTATACTGCACAGGTGCAATATGTCTGCCCGACCGCGTGGACCGAATTTCTTAGAATCAGTTTGTACTTTTAAATCCGAGACACCTGGCAGTGATCACAATACAACAATAGGCCGTAAAAGATTACAATACACAATGGGCTGTTTTTTAATCACAAAGTAAACAAAAGAAGTCTTAATGGCAAAAACGTAATAAAATATGTTTCTACAGGGCTGCAGGTGTGAATTTGCCTTTGTTGGCACCTAGGTCGTAACATTATGTACATATGAATAGCTTTTTCATCTTACCTTCATATTTATCAACACACGGACAAGTCTTGGTGGGAATGTCACAGAAGCGAAGATACAGTCTGAACGGTTTGACGTCTTGAACATGCTCTAAAACAATTATTTTATAATAATTTTTTAATTGCATGAGTTCAGCAGACAGGCAGACGGCCCACTTGATGGAAAGCGGTTACCATCGCTTATGGACATTTGTAACACCAAAGGTGCTACAAATGCGCTGCTGCTCTCTCAAGCGAGACTGGAACCTGTTCACTAATGCCGGAACACCACTCTAGCCATATAGACGGGCAAATACCTCATGACCCTATTCTTTCTCCATTTCTCCACCGAAAAAAATAATAGTAATCAATATATTAAATAGTAATTATCAAATAAAATTAAAAAATTAAAAATCACAGTTTATGAACTTTAATTTCGAAAGCATGTACTCTCGATTTCAAAGCAAAAACTAAAAAAAAAAGTCACACTTAATGAACCTATTTGACTCGGTCACGTAGAACAGATGGGAGACGACCGCAGCGCGAGGAAAGCATATTTGGGACGGCCAGTAAATAGGTCAGCGTCCGGTTGGCCGTCCCAATTATCTCTGGAAAGACAGAGTGGAAGCTGACCCGTCGAAGCTTCGACCCGATAATTGGCAAGAGACTGCGCAGGACAGGGAAAATGGCATGTTCTCGTTTCGGAGGCCAAGACCCATTTTGGGTCGCTGAGCTAACTGAGTAAGTAGGTAAGTCTTTAATGAACCTACTTTTAATTTGTACCAACAAAACCTGCTATATATTTCGAAGTTAAATGAGTAAATCGTGATAGTATGCCAGGTGGTAGGGTATTTGGTCGACTGGATGGCTACCACCCCTGGTCTAGAGTATGCCGCCATAACAACCTTGAGTTATGTACCGGCATTAGTGACCAGGTTCCAGTCTGTCTTGAGAGAGCAGCAGCGCATTTGTAGCATGTTGAAAATGTCCATAGGAGATGGTAACCGCTTTCCATCAAGCGTCTGCCTGTCTGCTGAACTTATGCTTCAAAAAAAATAGTAAACTTTTTATCTTTATGTAGCCAAAGTGGAACGCCGTAAACCTAACCGATTATCAAAAAGATAAAACATATTATTACGACCTAGACGCCGACAAAATAAATTAACACCTGCATACTTGTAAAACACATTTTATTACCTTTCGGCATTTGGACTTATTTTGTTTACTTTGTGTTTAAAATTTGTGATTAGAAAACAGCCCATTGTGTATTGAAATATTTTATCGCAGTCATTAGCCAGGTGTGTCGGATTTAAAGTACAAACTGATTCTGGGAAATTCGGTCCACGCGCCCGGACAGACATATTGCATCTGTACAGTATAAAGCAATGCCCCGATTTAGTGACGGGAGAGTCGAGCAATAACCACGAGCGAAGCAAGACGTGTGTACTACAATCGGGAATCTAATAAGTGACGGACTTTGCGCTTTTTATATTTGTACCTGTGTTATACGTATATGTATAGTTCTAATAAACTCTATAATAATTCTAACGGCATTTTAATTCGAGTCTCGCGACTTGTAATAATATTCTTTTAAACTGTTTTTTAAACAACTGTTACGTGTCAATAACAATTACAATCGGGCGTGGCGGCGCAGCGGTCGCCCTGAATAAAACACCCCTTGGCAGTGGACTCTATTTATTTATAGGTGCTACAACAGCAACAGGTGCGATCAAACGAGGTATCAAACGGCACGTTCAAGGTTAATCAACACAACTTAGCACTAGCCCCGGACATTACACTGAACATAGATAGCACTAATTATATCGATTACACCGATCAATACGAGTGGCACTAATCACAATACACTTGGTGGTTCGCAAGATCCTCGTAGTCACGCTGAGAGTCCAATGGCTGTAGAGTCTTCCGAATGCTTCCTGTTCTTCTTGTTCTTGTTAGTCTTCCTTGTGTGTGTACTTAAACTTACTTGAGATTTGAACTGAACCACTACTTTCCGGAGGCTCGCTCCGCGCTTACTAAGGTAGTACAAAAATTCAGACGTTTAGCAGCTAACGGAGCGAGCCACATATCCGCGGTAAGCGGGGCATGGGGGCACGGGATTTACGGGGGAGAGGTCAGGGGGGTGATTCTGTCCGCAACAACTACTGTTTTCTGTTCTGGAGCAAAACAACATATCTCTGGAGTGTTATACAAATAGATAGTCCTTTGAGGTCGTGATCAAAATAGCTATTGTTTATTGCCTCTTGCTACAGCCATTACCAAACCATGTCAATGTTTACCAATGCTTTGGGACAAAATGTATTTAGAAGTGATTATATCACCGTATAATTATAAAAATCATTAGTTTATACTTTAAAATCGTAAACTGTAGTCAAATTGTGAACGGGCCTAAAAATACATGTAATTAGTAAATAAATGATTCTGGCATTCGCCGACCGCTACCACAACACGTCTGGTAGTTTAAATGAAGCTTACTCTTGTAAAAGCCCAAGAGCCTGTTTCTGCAATTTAAAATAAAACTTCAAATGTCATTGTAGTGGCTATTTTTTTCTATAATTCACGCGCCTTTTTCGCTGCTTTCGTTGCGTCTTTTTGTCTCCCCAGATATTTTCACAGATGCTATCTTTCCTACTGATATCATTTCGTTAATAAGACCACAAGGACAGGCCCAAACGAGAAATCCTTGTCTCTGTCACGTGTGTGACACAATATTTCCCATAAAAAAAAGACCATGGCGCTTTTAGTGCAATAAAACTTTTGTTGCCATATAGCTCGCCTCCCAACCGCTTTTCACCATCATAATAGTAATCTCCTAGAACACCGACAATACAATTGCATTTTAAATCACAAATCAGTAAAGTAAATGTACTTACATATATATCAACACTAATATTATAAAGAGGAAAGATTTGTTTGCATTGAATAGGCTTCGAAACTACTGAACCGATTTGAATTTTTTTACACCGTTTGCTAGCTACACTATGCCTAGATGACATAGGCTATATTATATTTTTTTAAAATTATGGATCCTTACTAAACTCCAATAATGTAACCCAAGGTGTAAAAAAATTACCTAAAATGGCGTGCGCTGCGAAAACTATTGATGATAGAAATAAATAATATACTACGACTTTGCAGAACACATCATTATTGACAAAAAGTATCGCGACAGCATATGTCTAACTATTATAGTTATCCTACAATAAGTGTTCTTTTATTTTAAAAATTTAATTGCAATGCCGCCGCTAGAAAAAGCTTTATATTTATATCTTGGTATTCATCCTTATCAAAATAAATTACTTCATATATTTTTATAACTTTTTGAATTATCCAATTCGGACATTCCATTCGAAAGATATCACGAGTTTAAGTATTAGAGAATAGTTGCGTGGCCGCCGCGCACCCTTATCGGCTAGACAGGCTTATGCGACGTAGGCGTCACTGGGGTACGAGCCGTGCGGGAGGGGAAATATTTTAAATTCGCTTAGTAGGTAATGAAACGCAACAAAAAAGTTATTTTTAGATACCCGTGCGAAGCCGGGGCGGACCGCTAGTACTTTAATAAAACTCGTTTTAACGGTTTTAAGCGCGGTAATTTATTTCATTTTTATTATTCCGATGTTTCGGGCAGTTTTCAGTAGCCGTGATCACGGAAGACAAAGATGTCAAGTGCCAATGAGTATTGTTAAAGTTTTATTTAGCCTACCGCCAACTTGTTCATTAAAATTTTGTTTATAGTTATTATTTACTCTATGGGAGCCTAATCTATAATATTTTACCACCGCTTCGCAACATGTTGTGGCTTGAAGAGAAGAAGCGGTGCAAAAAGCTCTTCAGCAAACATGCCTAGCTCTGATAATTATATATAACATTAAAAATACTTGACATCTTTGTCTTCCGTGATCACGGCTACTGTAAAGTGGCCGAAACGTCGGAATAATAAAAATCTAATAAATTACCGCGTTTAAAACCGTTAAAACGTAGTTTGAATTTCAGGGTCTATTCGAACTGTTTATAACATAACTAGTTAGATTATAAACCGCCTATTCTTCCAACATGCCGCTGTCATTTATAAATGGAAAAACAATTGCCACTTCATACGGATTTCCAAATAAATCTATTTTGATAAATATAATCCGATTTGCACGACTTTATCTCGTTGAAAACAACATTGTTATTACATTCCGCTCGTCATACGCTTGTCTGGTTACTGTCGAGTTTTGGATGGTCTACCTCGATGGGTGCGAATGGCTGACTGCTTTCATTAAAACAATTTTGTCAAGTTTATATTATCTATTTCAATTTATCTGGCATTTTTAGTATTACGCAGTTAAATGACAAAAACAACAGCTGTTCATCTTTATTTGTATTGTACATTCATATTTAGTAAAAGATTTTGACGTGATAGAGCCATGCTGGAATAATTATTTAGATTACAGCGCTTAGGGCCGACGTGGTCGGCGTGATAACCCGCAAACACAGAATATCGGCGTGAAACAGTTAGCCTTGAGCTAGTCGTGCTTCGCGCAATGAGGGAGAGTTCCGATGGCCCTTCCCCCTCCCTCATATCCCTATCTTATATATTTTTGTTCTTTTGTGTTTTACTTAGCACCGACTTCAAGGTGTTATTATTGGTTTTTAATTTGAAGTCGGTTTTGTTTTTGTTAAAATTGTTTACTTTTTACTTGCGCAAGTACTTGAGTATCTTTAGAAATAATATATTAAGCGCCTGTAGAAATTGTACTACTGGCAGGCGTATGTAAGGTTACTATCTCGCTCTTTGGTGTTGACGCTCGTCAGCAAGGGTTGTTCTCGATTTCTCTGCGATCCATTTGTTAGATCCCGACTTGGTGATCATGGGAATACCTCGGGTGTATACTGTTACGAATAAAGAAAAAACGAAAATTGGTCCACAATAGACGGAGAAATAGCTTTACATGAATATAAATAAATAAAGCGCCTGTAGAAAATTTTAATACCTAAACATGTATCAAGCTTTTTTCCAAGAATTTAGGCGCGCGACGTTCTTTAATAACGGGAGTTATTCTGCATTTCCCTGGGATCCACTCATCAGTCCTGACTTGGTAACCATAGGACTACCTTGGGAATATACACTTACAGTAAAGAGAAAAAATTATAAATCGATTTTCAACTGACGGAGATGTCGTGTTACGAAGAAATCTGTTATCATTTTCGTTTTTAATTCCTTGGTATCCACTCATCAGATCCTGGCGTGGTGACAATGGGACCAATTCGGTAGTATAGCCTTTAGGTACAAAAAAAAATGAAATTCGGTTCCACAATTGGCGGAGAAATCGAGTAAGGAACATACAAAAAAAAACAACATACAGACAAATTGAGAAACTCCTCCTTTTTGAAGTCGGTTAAAATATGGCGGCGCGGGGTACGTGACATTTAATAACCAATCAGCGAGCGATGTGTGATTCATCACATACCATGTCACTGTTGAACGATTTCACGTCGATAGATTATAATCTAACGGTATTTGCAATTTTACATATGTATATTTATGCGCTTTTATCCACGGCTTCGCTGGCGATATATAAAGAAGGCTTAATTAAGTTTTATGTAAGTAAAATAGGGCAAACCACTAGACTCACTAGAGTTTACCCAAATAACTCTAATTAGTATATGTAATTCAATAAGCAATGTAGGAATGGCATATTTATTCCATATCATTGTCCCCCGTTATTCTAATAATAATGTTTATTTAATTGCCTTCTCTTTGTATTCGGATATAATACTATTACCAGTTAC
The DNA here is from genome assembly GCA_039645545.1 of Dendrolimus houi. Taxonomy (NCBI): domain Eukaryota; kingdom Metazoa; phylum Arthropoda; class Insecta; order Lepidoptera; family Lasiocampidae; genus Dendrolimus; species Dendrolimus houi. The sequence continues at coordinate 24,071,751 of CM077122.1, forward strand.
GGGACTCGAATTAAAATGCCGTTGGTATTACTATAGTATTTATTAGAACTATATAAACACTTATAACACAGGTACAAATATAACTGGACACAACCAGTACAAACGTACACGATTCAATAACACGCGCAAAGTCCGTCACTATATAGCTTATCGAATGTACACACATCTTGTCTCGCTTGTGACCATATCTAGACTGCCGATCTCCCCATTGGGCCATTACTATGTACTGCACCGATACAATATGGCTTCCCGCCCGCGTAGATCCAATTTCTTAGAATTCGTAATCTGCACACCTGCCTAATTATGCCTGCAAACGCCCATAAACGAATACAATACACAATAGGCTGTTTTCTAATTACTAATTTTAAACATAAGGTAAACAAAAGAAGTCCAAATGCCGAAAAGGTAATAAACTGCAGGTGTGTATTTGTCTTTGTCGGTCGTAACAATACGAATATGATATTCGCTCCGTTGCAACGCGCTTTGGGCGTGGATATTGGAACTCATCTGCTCTCAGAATCTACTAACAATTTATTACTTATCTGTAAAAAAGGACTGTTTATAAATGTCTCACCAGGATAATATAATCTACATATGTATTATGTTATATTTCTTTACAAATTTAACTATGTTTACGTGTAATAACTATAATGTTCGTATAATAAGTGAAGCACAACAAAATTTGATTATACAAATAAACTTTAAATATTCTCTCTTTTCTTTCACCATATCCCAATTATTTGGGGTTCTATTGTGACATACATCTTCTGTCACACCGCATATCATCATATCATCCTTCACACAATCCATCCATCTTTTTTTGGTCTACCTTTACATTTGTACCCATCTATCTTGAAGTTTAACATTCTTTTTGTCACGTGACTTATCCCTCTTCATTATAGGCCCATACCAACTTAATCTTCTTCCTCTCAATTTTTCAGTCACGGGTGCAACTTTCAGAGATCCCCTTATGTACTCATTTCTCACCTTATCTATTCTTGTAATAACACACATGCATCTCAACATTCTCATCTCAGCTGAGTGGCGACGTTTGTGGTTCATCACTTTAGTGGCCCAGCATCCGCACCAGTATAGCACGACAGGTCGTATGACAGATTTATATATTTGTCCTTTTAGTTTCAGTGGCATTAATATGTCGCACGTTATACATGCTACATTTATTCTTCTCCTTACATCCCTGTCTATATAACGATTACTCTGCAGTAGTGAACCAAGGTATCTGAATTCTGGGTTACATGGTGGTGTGGCTGATTGTAGTTTAACAGGCACAGCACTAGAGGTCCCGCCGAAATCACAAAACAGGTACTCGGTTTTGGTTCTGCTGATTTTTAATCCAACGCCCTCTAGCGCTGGCCGCTTTAATTTACTTTAAAGAAACATTATAAGTCTAAATACTGTTACAACTTAAGTTCCGACGAAAACAAAATCCACCTGCATGTCTATAAAAACACATTTTATTACCCGTCGGCATTTGAACTAATTGTAACCCTTTTATGGTTGTCTTCTTTTGTTCACTTATTTATTGGTTGGTGTGCAGATTACAATTCTAGGAAATTCGGTCCACGCTGCCGGGCGCACATATTGCATTTGTGCAGTATAAAGCAATGGCCCGATTGTAGGAGCAGGCAGTCGAGCGAGAACCAGGAGCGAAGCGAGACGTATGCACTATAATCGGGAATGTAATAAGTGACGGACTTTGCGCCCTTTGTTGAGTTACGACCTTCTACATTACGTTTGGACTTGTTGTGTTCGGTTATATTTGTATCTGTGTTGTACGTGTTTGTATAGTTCTAATAAACTCTATAGTAATTTAATTCGAGTCCCGCGACTCGTAACAATACGAAAGTATGTTTACGCTTCACCAATTTTTCGGATATTATTATTAAGGTCGTTACACGCGATGAAGATACTTATCTCAGACAATATAGACGTTCCCCGCGAATAATCCGGTAATAAGAAATTTTTAATTTTATAGGAGAAACAAAAAACAATTTTTAGTTATAACCCCATGTAAAAAGCAGTCTTTACAGATATTTATACTTCAAATGAAAGCTATTTATTGGTGTATTTTATTTTATTAATAATTATACCTACTAATTAGTAGTTAAATTCAAAGATCTATGTTATTTGTTTGAAAATCGTATATGTCATTTTTATCATTGTACACATAAGATTTTATATCTTCGGAAAGATATAAGTAGAAGTTTTTTGAACAAAACTTACTATACACCCTCTGATGAAGATGTTATCTTCTATCTATACCAATAACGTTCACATGTCTGTCTGTAATTTCAAAGGAAATGCCTAAATTTAAATACCAACGGCTATTTATACAATAAGTAATCATAAATGACCGTTTACAAGTTCTGGCCTATCTGTTGGTCTGAAAGAACTCCGAAACGGATCACTATATTGAAATGAAAATTTTAGGCAGGAATTTTGTTGTGTGATATCTTGCAGGATTCAACATAGCTAGGTAAATATTGTTACATGCCGCCAAAGATAAGCGCACAGCTGTCTGTCGTAAGCGCAGTTTATTGTCTTCCCAGATTTAGGAATTCTTTTGTGTTTTCAATTTCTAATTAAGAAAAACATGCTATTATTTTTCTACTTGTTTTATAACCATCATTAGCGTCAAACTAATCCTTATTGTTAACTCGAAAACTCAGTGCAAATTTATGATGTACTTTGTAGTTGATATAAGACAATGCTCGAATGGAGGGGGGGGGGGGCAGTCAAGCGACGACTACGAGACTAGTAAGACGTTTGTAGTACTCTCGATTAGCGATATAGACGACGGAATTTGCGCGTGTCAAATTGCATTGAATCGTGCAGTGTGAACTGGTTGCATCCAGTTTTATTTGTATTTGTTTTATACCTGTTTGTACAGTTCTAATAAATTCTATAGTAGTTCCAACGGCATTTTTAATTCGAGTCCTGTAGCTCGTAACAATATATTACATGTCTTCATCATCTGTAACGGCCCTTATTTAATGTAGTTTGTGCTCGTACATTCCGTAGGAATCGCATTAAATGCAATTCCTTTGTGTATATTTCCATTGCAAAGCGGCACATTGCCAGTAAACTCCGATGCAAATATGTTTTAGAGAACTGTTTACCCGCTGCGGGACTCAATAACGACGCAAATAAGAAATGCTGGAATTTGTTTTTAAACTTTAATAGAATGACGACTAAAACAAGTTTAATAAATAGTACTTGTCAAGTGATGTTATAGTAATAAAGCATTTGGTTTAAAAGGAAACAGATTTTACAATATACAACAAAATAGTGCAATTTCATGAGTATTATTAGTCAAGCCGCCTTGGACAAACGTGGGAGGTATACTGTCCGTTCCCCCTATAGTGGGAGACTCGTGCCCAGCAGTGGAACGTTTGTGAGCTGCTATTATTATTGTCACAAGTTGGTCCAAATACAAGGGATGCCCATCTGCCTGCCATAAAACCTGGTTTATTTCCCTTCCTCTATTCGGAGTTCTTTTGTTTAGACAATAGCCTATTGTTATTGTACTTGTTTATGGTCGTTCGCAGACATAATCCTGCAGGTGTGCAGAATTATGTTTTCTGGGAATAGCGTCGATGGTGGCGCAGGTGTAATTCGTGGAAACCATTGTTTACACGGTCCTAAGCTGAGTATAAAGGGGTATCCGAATGGAGGGTTGGGCAGTGAAGCGACGACCACGAAGCGAGTAAGACGTTTTCTAGTACTCTCGATTAGCGATATAATCGACGGACTTTGTGCGTTCGAATTGTATAGTGCAGTGTGAACAGGTTGCATCAAATTTTATTTGTATTTGTTTTATACGTGTTTGTACAGTTCTAATAAATTCTATAGTAGTTCCAACGGCATTTTTAATTCGAGTCCTGTAGCTCGTAACATTATTTATGGGATTACCGGGTCACTCAGAACGTATTGCGAAACAAGTTTTTATATATGGAAGACTGGCCAGTTATAATCTATTTTGAAAATATGATTATTTATAACTGAAAATAGGTAGTTTCCAATTTCAAAATTTCCTACCACATTGTTTGCGAGCTAATTTAAATTATCGCGTCTCATTGAAAAATGGATCTGCGCCGGGAACATTTTCGCGCTGTGATTTTTTACGAATTCAAGTGTCGCCTGAAACCGGACGAATCGTACGTTAGACTTCAAATGGTATTCATGGATGAAGGCCCTTCTAAGGCAACAACGAGGTACAACGAAATCAAGCACGGTCGACTAACTTTGGGGGATGAAGAAAGAAGTGGTTCTTTTCTTATCCATTACCATATTCTATCTATATCTATACATATAATAAAATTGTAGAGGTCAAATTTCTGTACAATGAAAAAAAATGACAAAAACCAAGTCAGGAGGATGTAGAAAGTGAAATAGAACTAATTTAGATATTTCAAATTTTTTGTTTCTCTGTCTGTCTGTTTGTACCGGCTAATCTCCGAAACGACTGGACCGATTTAAATGAAATGTTGTTTGGTGGTAGCTTATATCCCTGGTCAACATATAGGGTACTTTTGATCCCGAAAAATTAAAGAGTTCCCGTGGCATAGGTAAAAAAACCGCACCACGTGGACAAAGTCGCGGGCATCAGCTAGTCTTTAATATATTAAATCTGTAAAAATTTCAATTTCAAAAATGCATTTAAAAATGAAAAATTATATCAAAGGGTAAAATTCTAACACGTAGATTCCGAAAATGCAAGTTTTAGAATTTGTCTCTCTATCTGTTAAGAGTATTATGTGAAAGCTACTGAACGGATTTAAACAAAACTCCACACGGCGCTAGCTAATATCCCGGGATAACACTTAGGATACTTCCTATCCCGATAAATGACGTTGTTTCCGTGGGAGGGACGAATATAGCCAAAAAGGTGGCTATCGAATATGTCGTCGTTACGACAGTCTGAACGAAGTTTTTAGTTTGATAATACAATTATTTATTAGCCGGTCTCAAAAAATTTTTGAACCAGTGTACACTTAACTGAAATACTAGTACAGTAGAAATATATTTTTTTTAATTTTATTGCAGTTGTAATGAAAGTAAATGAATAGAAGTTTGTTTCGGTTGCCTTTTCGTGACCAAATGGATAAAAGTATCCAAATCACATTTGACAAAAAAATGTATTGTACCCTTAGGAAGACCAGAGGTCACTATGCGCAATATGCTTCTTATTAGCCATTGTTGTGCCGAGCATTTTAGTGGAATTTCTTTATAATACCGCCATCCTGCGTAAAGAAGCCTAACCCGCTTCATTGTGCCTTGTCGTTTCTAGCAGTTGGCATTCGAGGAACATTTTTGTTGTTCTTTACAATTTTGTAAGGAATGCGTTTCCCTTCGGATATTGTGTTAATAAATAAGGAACTACAAACGTCCACATGCGACGGGAACCGCTCACCATCAGGTGGGCTGTTTGTCTGCTGTAATCCAGCTATAAAAAAGCTACATCTGTCATAAATCTAAATAATTTTGAGGGTAAATATACTTCCTATAATTATGCTACTGCTTCATCTAGGATTATGTTAAAGTTGCTAACCGTTTCACGCAGATGTAGCGATGAGTTTATTACTTTTATTTGTGATGCGATATCATTATTAATTGAAAGATAACGTATCTAAGTGTTTCATAATTGGGGGGAAATGCCATAGTCACCACCCTTGGCATGCGGGTTGGTGACCACAGTACCGGCTTACTTGCATCGGAGGAGCTGCTGCCCGATTCCGCTTAGGGGATTTATGTAAGCTGGATTTTTGTTGATGGTTGGGGTATGGGTATCGTATTGGTATCGTTGGTATATATATATATCGTTGGTATCGTCTCCACTCAGCTGAGATGAGAATGTTGAGATGGATGTGTGGTGTCACAAGAATGGATAAGGTGAGAAATGAGTATATAAGGGGACGTTTGAAAGTTGCAATAGTGAATGAAAAATTGAGAGGAAGAAGATTAAGTTGGTATGGGCATATAATGAGGAGGTATGAAAGTCACGTGACAAATTTAAAGGTAGACCAAAAAAAAGACGGATGGATTGTGTGAAGGATGATATGATGATATGTGGTGTGACAGAAGATGTATGTCAGAGTAGAGGAGTGTGGAGGGAAAAGACATATTATGCCGACCCCAAATAACTGGGAAATGGTGAAAGAAAAAAAAAGAGTTGTACCGCCATCTATCGGTCGTCAGAGCCTCATTAGTTGGCGTTAGGAAGTACCGCGGGCAGGTAAGGTTGACGTTTGGGTTGTTAGATGGATTTTGCACACCCACTACCCCCCTGTGTAATTCAAAGTCGCTCAACTATGGAGTCTCTCTTATGGATAAAATCAGAAATGAGGACATCTGTAAAAGAACGAAGATAACCGACATAGCTCGCAAAAGTAGCAAGTTGAAGTGGTAGTGGGCCAGTCACGTCTGCCGCAGGACCGATGGCCAATGGAGCAATTTAAATAAACGTGTAGTATGAAAGATTAATGAAAGTTGATGAAGCAAAAAGTGTTTGTCAGGATCGTAGCAAGTGGAGATCCGTCGTCTCTGCCTACCCTAATGGGAAACAGGCGTGACAATATGTAGAATAGAATAGAATACATAACAAACACTTTATTGCTCATCAAATATATGAGCACAATTACAAAAATGCACGATTACAATATTCTCATGGTAGAAATAGGCAGCCTTATCGCTTAAAGCAATCTCTTCTAGGCAACCTAACATAAGGAATAATTTTATCCTGACCTACGGAGCCGAGACATGGACACTGGCGGCAGGATTGGTCCACAAGTTCCAAGTCGCTCAACGGGCTATGGAGCGAGCTATGTTGGGTGTTTCTCTTATGGATAGAATTAGAAATGAAGATATCCGTAAGAGAACCAAGGTAACCGACATAGCTCGCAAAATTAGCAGGTTGAAGTGGCAGTGGGGGCCAGTCACGTCTGCCGGAGGACCGATGGCCGATGGAGCAGATGAGTCCTGGAGTGGAGACCGCGTCTCGGTAAACGTGGTGTCGGATGCCCTCCAGCCCGATGGACTAACGACTTGTGCAAGGTCGCCGGTAGGCGCTGGATGAGGAAGCCAGAGGACAGGGATGAGTGGCGCCGACTTGGGGAGGCCTACGTCCACCACTGAACAGAGATTAGCTGAAGAAGAAGAAGTATACGTGTATATGTATATACTAATGTAGACATTCGTTAACGGCGATATTTTTAACGCTATAATTAAGACGCATTTCTCCACGATCGATAACTTCAACATAATCCAAAATGGAGTCCGAGCATTATAGGCGGTCACATCACGCATTATGTCATATATAATATTATAACATTCTAAATATGCTGAGATAGCTTAAATCCTTTTTCAAGTGATGCGATACTTTATATTTATTTATTTATTTTATTTTATTTATTTATTTTATTTTATTTATTTATTTTATTTAAGGCACACCAACAGCACACACATTATTATGTTATATTACAAATCGTTTATTATAAAAGTTCTGATGTGTGGACCCATTAAAGGAGTGCACAGCATTTGCAATTCAAATGTCAATTTCTAATAATTCAATTAATTAATGTAAATATTATACTGTTACAAGCTACAGGACTCGAATTAAAAATGCCGTTGGAACTACTATAGAATTTATTAGAACTGTACAAACACGTATAAAACAGATACAAATAAAACTGTATGCAACCAGTTCACACTGCACGATTCAATACAGTTCGATACGCGCATTGTCCGTCGTCTATATCACTAATCGAGAGTATTACAAACGTCTTACTCGTATCGTAGTCATCGCTTGACTGCCCCACCCCTCCATTCGGGCATTGTCTTATACTAACTATACAGTACAAAAAAATCGGCCGTGCGCACTGAGTTTCCGAGAAATAGTAATTTACACACCTGGTTATCTATTCCTGCGAACGGCCAACAAAACCGAAAACAATAACAATAGGCTATTGTCTAATTGCCAATTTAAATACGAAGTAATAAAAAGAACTCCGAATGCGGGAGGGGCAATAAACGAGATGCGCAGCATTTCTTTGTCGGTATGTAACAATAGGCATGCAGGTGGCCCAGTTTGTAACAGTATTTTACGAGAAGTAAGTATTTTACGAGATTACTTTCAAATTATTTTACCTTAAGATTGGGCAGGAGTGGCGAGGAGGCTGGCGAGGCACATTAAAATCAAACAGTGCTAACAGTATCGATGAAACGTTTAAATTTGTTACTAGGATATGCCCGCGACTTCGTCCACGCTTGATTTGAAATTGCCGGAACACAAAGTACCGCAGCATTTAAAGAATAATGTAAACGACCGTTTGAATGAAAATTGTTTTGGAATAATAAATAATACTTATGCACCCGGACAACTACAAACCGCTTCTGCGAAAATTCCCGCGAGATTCCCGGGATAAATGAACTGCAGATTTTAAATCTAGAAATTTACCGTCGATTGTCAAAAACCGCATCAAAATCGGCCCAATTTTACGCGAATCCCGAACAAACAGACAAGAAATCTAAAAAAAATGCATCGTATTCTCCATCATTTATATAGTCTATTCCTATTGTTTTTTTTAATAGCTTAAATTTACAGACACGGCATGTTCAGAAATTTATAATATTGTTACGAGTTACGGGACTCGAATTAAAATGCCGTTGGAATTATTATAGAATTTGTTTTGAACTATACAAACACGTATAACACAGGCACAAACATAACCGGTCGCAATAAGTCCAAATGTAATGAACAATTAAATAACACGGGCAGAGTCCGTCACTACTTATATATCGCTTATCGAATGTACACGTCTTGCTTTGATCGTGGTTCTCGCTAGACTGCCTCACCCTCCGTTTTGGAATTGTTTTATACTAAACTTGTTTTACACAATATGTCTCGACCGCGTAAATAATGATTTCCACGAATCACACCTGTCTAACGACCATCATAAAGGATTACAATACACAATAGGCGGCTTTTCTAATTACAAATTTTAAACACAAAGAAAACAAAAGAAGTCCATCTGCGGGCAGGTCATAAACCGTGCTTTATGGCCGGCAGGTGTGCATTCCCTTTTGCCGGCGTGCGTCGTGGATTTTTGGCTAAGTTGTAACAATATTATAGTCGTATCTTGCTATATTTTTAAATCCTTTGAATAAAGTAATCTTTCAATCGGTATTTAATTGAATCTAAGTTATACCTAACAATATATAAAAACACTTTTCATATCACAGTGAAAATCTAAACTGAAATAAATTTCACTACAAATTATTCGAACTTAAAAATATCTTTGTTCAACAAGATACTAATAAAGCAAGTGACAAACGAATTTGTGTCTTTTATAAAAGCTCGTTATGATTTAATTTTGTTACATGATGAAATGAAGCTGAGACAAGAACCACTCGAGACGATTAATAAATACTATCGATTGAAAACTAATAACGCTCAGGTTTTGTTATCATTTACAATTAAACGAGTACTTCAAAGCTTTTTTATGTTCGGAACATTAGTTTGTGAAATCTCCTTTTCGACTGCGAAAGGAATATAAAAACACTAGCTTTAGACCGCGTCTTCGCTCGTGTTAATGAGTGCATGCTACACACTACGCAGGCTGTCGCGCGTGTGCATTTCGGTCATACTACTTTGCTACGGTGCATTCATTTGTACAATATACCACCGAGCTGTGGACGCGCCTTTCGTATGCAGAAAAGGGTCGTGCGTGCTATTATGGGGCTACCTTAATAGGGAATCGGCCAGACTTAAATTCAAAACATTACAAATTCTCACCCTTCCTTGTTCATTACTTCAAGTAGCCCTATACGTCAAGGCCAATGACTCCATGTACCAAGCCACTCAGAAAGTATTTCGAAAAAAAAATTTATGTACGAGAGACTGGCCAGTTATAATATATTTTGAAAATATGATTATTTATAACTGAAAATAGGTACGTTCCAAATTCAAAATTTCCCTCCATACTGTTTGCGAGCTACTTTAAATTATCGTGTCTCATTGAAAAATGGATGTGCGCCGGGAATATTTTCGCGCTGTGATTTTTTACGATTTCAAGTGTCGCCTGAAACCGGACGAATCGTACGATAGACTTCAAATGGCGTTCATGGATGAAGGCCCTTCTAAGTCAACCGTGTATCATTGGAACAACGAATTCAAGCGCGGTCGACTAACTTTGGAGGATGAAGAAAGAAGTGGCCGCCCTTTCACGGCTGTAACGGAAGAAAATGTGCTAGCAGTGAAAAATTTAATCCAAAACAATAGGCGAGTTATGTATGCAGAGATCGGGAAGCCTTCACGAGATTCCACACATGCATCTTCGCGTGAGGGGGATCGTTTCACGCTGGGTGCCGCACAACCTCACCGATGCGCATAAGCAGGCCCGGGTGGAATAGTGCCGTGACATGATAAACAAATTTGAAGCAGGCTCGTCTCGGCGTGTTTACGATATCATTACAGGTGATAAGTCCTGGATTTATCAATACGATCCAGAAACGAAGCGCCAGTCGACGGATTGGGTGTTTCAAAACGAATCAACACCTACCAAAGTGAAGCGATTTAGAAGCGGGGGAAAGATTTTTAATTTGACTGGCTACTTGGTGTCAATTCCTTTACGGAACCAAAGAAGCATCAACGCCGATTGGTATACTACCAAATGCTTGGCATAAGTTTTCGCTGTTGTGAGCAACAAGCGACCAAACATAGGGCTGCGTGGGCTACTGCTCCACCACGACAACGAGCCCGCCCATACCGCGCACAAAACGAGGGACTTCCTGGACAGCACGTCGGTCAAACTCCTGGGTCACCCTCCTTACAGCCCTGACCTAGTACCGTGTGACTTCTTTTTATTCCGGAAAATAAAAAATCAACTCAAAGGAAGATAATTTTGTTCGCCGTAAGACGCACTGTCAGCGTTCGAGCAAGCTGTAAACGAAGTCTCTGCGGCGGACTTGAAAAAGGTTTACGAAAACTGGTTCAGACGTATGACACTTTGTATAGAGGCTGGTGGAGAGTACTTTGAAAATATTTAATAAAAAATATTTACATATAGAACATTTTTTTTTCGCAAACCTCTTTTAAGTGTCCCACGTATGCAAAGCATAGCGACATACATTCAAGTCAGACTCGGAACAGAATTGCACCGTTGCCGAGGCGATTGCAAAAATCTAACACGCTAACGCATGTTATGGGTCCGACTATATATAATAGACTACCGAACAAAGTCACACTTTCCTTAAATACACCTACTCGCCGAGACTTGACTAATCGAGCACACTTTCTATAGCTTGAAGGAATTCATAAATTAAAAAGATTGATGATAAATTATGTAAATTTTAATAACTGCAAATTTACTAATAATACATATATGTATTACCCTGATATGTAACATAGTTAAGAACAAATGAGTTTATGAGTTTAATATCATTTTATTAGAGGAATCCTCCGAGCACACCCTCCCGTAACAAAAAATAGAAGAATACATATGTCATGCAGTGGTCATGTTTTAATTCTTATTAATAATTAATAATACTCGTATCGCCATTTACTGAAGTTGGAACTAACATTGTGAGTAACAGATTAAAATTGCCTTGTCATTCTCGTTGCTATGGCGATGTATTTGTTAATGAATTACAACGGTGTCGCTAATAAAAAGATAAGGTTTACCTTATCGATTATCGAAAAGATGAAACATATGTTTGTAAATTGTTTTCTAATACAAATGTATTCTGTTCTGGAGCACAACAACATATCTCTGGAGTGCTACAAACAAACAACATAAATAATGGATATAAAACATACACAGTAATACAAATAGATAGGCCTTTGAGGTCGTGAGCAAAATAGCTATTGTTTATTGCCTCTTGCTACAGCCATTACCAAACCATGTCAACTTTTACCAATGCTTTGGGAAAAAATGTATTTAGAAATGTTTATATCACCGTATAATTACAAAAATCATTAGTTTATATTAATTCGTTAATATTAGCACGATGCGGTGTTGTCTTAAAGGTCAATAGATACGCAGCAAAATACTAATTAACAAGTACCAATTTAAAATCATATTCCCTTAAATGTCAAAAGCATGTTTTTTACAAAGTTTATAAAAAAACAAACAATTTCCAACATTTTCTTATCAATAATTTCAGTGCAAGTTATAAGTATGTAAAAAAAAACGTATTTAATTAAAAACACATCAATTCAAGATATTGCTACAATTTGGACCACCTGCATATTTGTAAACAAAGCATATTTATTACCCGCCGGCGTTTGAGCTAATAACATTGAAGCTCTATATGACTATCTTCTTTTGTTTACTTTGTGTTTAAAATTTGTGATTGGAAAAACAGCCCATTGTGTATTGTAATCTTTATGGTAGTCATTAGCCAGGTGTGATTCTTGGGAAATCCAATCCACGTGGTTGAGCAGACATATTGTATTTGTACAGTATAATGCCAACGGAGGGGTGAGGCAGTCGAGCGATAAGCACAAGCGAAGCAAGACGCGTGTAATACATTCGGTAATCTTAAATAGATGACGGACTTTGCGCGTGTTATTATATCGTGTAACTGTATTATACGTGTTTCTATAGTTCTAATAAATTCTATAATAATTCCAACAGCATTTTAATTCGAGTCCTGCAACTCGTAACAATATTAACAAATTCAATCTTGTCAAAATATCTATGAGCGCTACTGTATATACTTTAAATTTTATTGTGTTATAAGTACTGTATATTATTATTATACATATATCTCACGGCTTGCAGATAATTAATTTATTCTTTCCCACCTGCCTTTTCGTGGTAAAACTTTGACTTTGGCAAAATCAATGCCGTGTGCGTTGAAGCCATAAAAAAACTTACCACTTTCAGTGAACACGTAAGCTTGGACATTAAGTTCAGTCCTCGATAGATTCTTCGTCTGGAGGGTTCTCTCTGGGTCCGACGCAGAGACCCTGCAATGCCAGATCGTTTCGTTAAGAGCTCTCCACAATGCTCTATGACTACGAATCGGGTTGTTTCGGTTAATCTGCTATTAGTTGCAAGAGTATAACAGGAATTAGCCTGTAAAATTCAAATAGCTGAGCTTCCCCATTTTTAGGAGCATTTCAATGAGTAATGTGGAGGTTTATTTTTATGTGTGTGGTGCGTCGATGATGTTACTAGCACCCATGGCTCCATCGCCGCGGCTCGATCACTTGTGGGAGGATGTTGCGGAGAGAATTACCCCCCTGACCTCTCCCCGGAAATCCCGTACCCCCACGCGCCGCTCACCGCGAATATGTAGCTTGCTCCGTTAGCTGCTAAGTGTCTGCATTTTTCTATGGAGCGTGATTTGCTCGAGGCCCCGTACCGGCTCTGCCATCCATAGGCAGACCCGATGACCTACTCAGTAGGATCTTGTGGACCACCAGTGTATTGTGATTAGTGCCAATGTTAATTAGTGTAATAGATACAATTAGTGCTATCTATGTTCAATGTAACATCCGGGGCTAGTGCTAAGTTGCGTTGGTTAACCTTGAACGTGCCGTTTAGTACAGTAGTGCTGATCGCACCTGTTGCTGTTTAAGCACCTATATAAATAAATACAGTCCACTTACCAAGGGGAATTTCATTTTCTATAACCCCTGTGTACCGAACATGTACAGTAATCTTAACTGCTACGTGAAACTATGTAAAACCTAAACATATTCGTAGATGCATCTCTGAAGGTTTTCTGTTTTCTGTATTGATCGATTTTGGAAATGGACTAATTAGTTTTAACCTTGCAAATTATGTAGGAATCAATTATTGCATATACGTGACGTAACAAGTAGCACTATAATACGCACATTAGGTCCGAAAATATAATAACCACAGAGCCACCATCACTAGATATAGTTAATTAAGCAAAATTATTTGCATCAACTAAGTAACTTGGGCGCAGGTTATTATCACAACGCTTTGAGTTAACTCAAAACTGTGTACTGACTCAGCAAACAATGCACGATACGTGACTCACAAAACACGCGTCACCTGCATCTTGCGTCCGTATATCTTTAGCACAACGACGCAAGCAGGAAATGCAGGTAGACAGATTTATTTTGTAACGTTTTGATGTAACTAAGAGGATTCCTTTGTCAGGTGGCACTCTGAGAAGAGAGACTTGACCTAGAAGGAACCATTGGAAATAACTCATCTCAGATTTAAGGCTATATTATTATTATTGCAGTATATATGCGTATCTTTGAAGACGACGGGCCATAAAAATGGTCCGGACATTTGGAGAGCTTGCGTGGAGCCATGGGAAGGCCAACACGTAGAGGCCCTTTGACGAATTTAGTGTAAATGTGGCCTGACTCTGACCGGCGATTATCCCTGTCTACATCTTATAATAATGCACGCAAGGACAGCCCCGGCCAGTGTAGGACAATTGTGGGAAATGAGATCAGAAAGTACCGACAGCTATTGGGTTAAACTGCTAGTGGTACTAGGGGTCTGGGAGTATAGGGACTATGGCGTTTGCCCGTCCCAATGTTCGGGTAACATGGAAAATGGGCAGACGGTTACTCGCCTCTCCCTGTATGGGCCTCAAAAATGCCATAGAAGACAGAGGCAACATGGATGTGAGTGGCAAGGGGTGTAGAGAGGTGAGCTGCAGGTTCACCGAAGCAACTTCTGACGTAATGTCATTTATCATTTCGAACCCTGGAGCTCGAGTCTTAGCTCTAGCGATCTCCACTCCGTGCCGGCTGGCTAAGGTAAGCACGGAGGTGGGGGCCTTAGCTAAGGCAAGTGCGAAGGTGGGAGGACTTGTTATTTTATTATTATTAATGTCAGTGTTGAGAACGGCCTCCTTACAGCTTATTACTTTTTAATATTTTTAATTTTGAAAACGTAAATTGTTATATTACAGTCAACAACAATAATATAAAAACCATTAAAGGCGTACATATCGCAAATTCGGGAAGACCCTTTCTTTCTAATTTAATCTACCTATAACTACGGCCCACTCTACAATTTTCAGTTAGTTATAAATAATAATAAATAAAATATATATTACATAGCCATTGCAACATATGTGACAAGTAAAAGGTACAAAAAGGACGTATTGTAAAAAGAATGAGCAAGCTATCTAGTCAGGTATCTACCTGTGTTATACATAACAATAAAATTAATATTATAATACATTTACAATGAGTTAACACATCGGGACAGTGATCTGCGTTAGCGCAATTGCGCGGCGTGGCAAATTTAACCACGAGCACAACACACATCATGTAGCATAACAAGATTAGAGTATGTGTAATATAACTAACAATATGAAGTATATATATATATATTCAGATATATTTACGCGACAAGCTGAGCCACAAAGCGTTTCAGTTATCGCGGTTGGGACGTCTCGAATTCCTTTGGGAGGTTCTTCGGTAGCGACCTACTTCAACCGCTTTGCGTATTTACTAATTGACATTTGATGTTTGAACGTGATCCCAATGTGATTTGTATATATAATATGTATTTTCATATATAATATATGATTTATATATATAATATATATATATAATATATATATATATATATATATATAAAAATGGCCTTCCTTTGAGGCTCAATCACGCCTAAACCACTGATCGTATCGACATGAAACTACCACCATTCGATGCGAAATTTTTCCTAGATGGTTTATGGCTATTTATTTTTCGAATTCTGGCGTTCCTTCATTTTTTTATTGCTGTTTTACTTTCATGAACATTTATCCCGCTAATAAGAACAAAAGACAAGCGTTTTCTCTTGATTCTTTTGTTTTCATGGATTTCAACGGAGTTTACAAAACGGATTATGTTCTTTTACATTCAGCTAAGAATCTACTTACAAACTTCCACGCATCCACCCACCAACTCCCACGCACCCCTGCACACCCACTCTCATTTTTTGATAAAAAGAAAATGCCGTATCTATGATCGAGTATCACTTGAGAACGGCTGGACCGATTGGGTTAATTTTTTTTTTGTCTTCAGAATTGTCAGGAGAAGGTTTATATGTAAGAAAATTTTAAAAAAGTCTGCTAAAACGTTAAAAATTTCGATGATAATCGAAGTATTCCAATTTCTATAGTTACTCATCACAAAATCTCGGGAACTATAGGACTTAGAAATGTGAAACTTGGTAGGAATATTACTTTCGTTGTGTAGAAGTCAACTAAAAACGGATTTTAAGAAATTCATCCCCAAAAGGGGATTGCGGGGCGTTAACAATGAACAATTCCCGTTTTTAAACTATAGCTCCTATAAATTCTAAATTTGGTAGGAATCTTCTATAAGAGATGTAGAAATAGTCTATGAACGAATTTTACGGTAGCTCACCCCACAGGGGGTTGCTGGGGTGGTTTAACAATGAAAATTTTTATTTTTAAGCCGTAGCTCCTACAGACTCCAAATTTAGCTAGAGTCGTCTATATGTGATGCAGAAATGATTTAAGAGCGGATTTTACAACAGCCCACCGCCGAAAAAGATTGCGGTAGTGGGTGTTAAAATGTGAAATTTCTATTTCCAAACCGTAACCTCTATAGACTCTAAATTTGGTAGTTAATTTATAAAAAAAAGTTTATTAATATATTAACACATAATATTTAATCTTCATCTTCATCTTCAATAAATATATCTTCAACCAACTACGAATTCGTTCGAGAAAGTGATTTGATCAAAGAATATTCTAAATTTTGAGTCGGATAGAAATTGATCATTGATAGTTGGGAAGTGACAAACAAAATCCGCAGCATTTGAGATCGTCACAATCTATATTAATGATCAATTTTTTATATATAAATTCAAAATGGATGCGATTAAATTGAGAAGAAAAAAATAATTGAAATGACGGTAGAACTTTGCTTAGACATTACTTGATTTTTGTTTATTCTTAAACAATGACGAAGTGGAGCATTTTCAACTGCAAACAGATAATTATATGAACGCATTCCCGTTAAAATAAAAACGTACTAATTTCTTCCTCCATAAGTTTGAAAACCATATATTTCTTCTACATAACCACGAAAACTGAATCGATAAATGTAAATTTACGTAATGTGTCTATCGTTATCTATTTAATTATTTTTATACCTGTTATTTCTTCTATAAAAGTATCCGTCATTTGGATGAATAATAATAAATGAGTCCCTGATTAAGTTTACGACGTTATCATGGTTATTCAACTTTCACAGGTTATATCAATCTGTCATTTAATAGACAGTCTTTTGTTTTATCATTTGTTTTCTTTGGTTATGTTAGTTTGTTATTTAATCCATCGTCTTTTTTTAAAAACTAAAATAATATAATATAGTTTTAAGGTTAGTTGAATGAAGAAGAAGTTTATAATCAGTTCATAAAGAAGATACGTATATAACGTGGCTCTGGAAACCCATCAAAAATGGAGCTACGATCTAAACGTAAACGTATAGGACCGCTGCCCGGGGGCGATCGCCGGGGCACACCTGGAGCTGACGCTGGGTGTCTCAGCATGCGAATTGTCAGCGGTGAGGAGTTGAACAGGCGGGCTCCCACCGACAAAGATGCTACAGTCGAAATCCGTGACGATGGTGATAGTTTAACAGTCAGAACAAACACTCCAATAGTACCATATAGCCCAAGTACTGTATCGTACACACCCTCCAGATCATCTTCACCTTCCGTACCATCGTCACCCCAAACACTCTCTTTTAACCCAGATCCACCCATACCAGTCTTGAATGTTGCACGGGAGGCAAGTTCCTTCTTACCCGTGTCCACCAAGGCTGGGAAATCACGAGTACGCATGAAATGGAGCAAAGATGTGAATACATTTATCATGCGTACTTATTTTCACATAACCAAATTAGAGACCGACATGACCACATATAGGCAACAATTACATCAACTTTTTTCCCAACAATATCCGGAAGGAACCGTTTCAGAGCAAAGAATATTAATAATTAAAAAAAAGGTTAAATAAATCTATGTCATTCGCCTGGCAAACTAATCCGTTTCATAATTCGATGAGATAGAGTGAATATGTACATTACATGTTCATAAAGAAGAAATAACGTTTACTAATGCTTAGTTATACGTTTATAATGTTCGTTGCAACGATAAACATGAAGTTAATAAATAAACAAAAAAAAATTGAATGGTTACTAAGTTCATTGTTTTTTGCTATTAAAAAAAAAATAAGCAAATAAACATTTAGACCATTCATCTGTCATCAACGCTACTATCAACATCAACTTCATGAATTTTCAACGGCCACCATTTTTCCGGCAAGGGCGTCGTTATGAGTATGTCTTTTTTATAATGTTTAATTGAATTTAAAATCTTTTTTGTTTATTTTATAAATTATTGATTATTTTTTTTTCAGATTCCCTGGGTACGTTCAGGAGCTTTTCGGGTACCGTGAATTACTCTTTACCGACAATTTTTCATTTGGTATCCGTGATCGGTCTGGGGATCATGTTATAATGATTGTCGATAATCAACATGAGCTTGAGTCGATTATCGAAAAGGTTGTGGTTAAACGTATTGGTCCGCAGTGGTTATACGTTTAACCATTTCCATTAAAACATTTTATGATATTTCTTTTTCAAATCATATCGCGTTACAGATGCCATCTGATCAAAATGACTCGCCGTTTGAATTTCGACTTTTTAGTTTGAACTTCGTTATGTTAACGAGTATGTCTTACGTCCCGGCAAACTCAACTTACGAGCGACGAGTCGTCGAATGTGAGATGGAGGAAGATTAATACTCATTTCTCCATGAATCGGACCATTTCTATTCACTAATTTCTCCATTTATTCTTTGTTTTGTTGTTCATCATCATTTATTTTTATTATAATAATAATTTATTATGTCAATAAATTTTATTTTAAGTGAATTTGACTCTTCTTTGATAAATATTTTAAATTTCAGAAAAAAAAAATTAACAAAAAATGAAAAAAAAAATAAAAATTAACAAAAAAAAGCAAAAAAAAATATATAAATAAAAAAAATAACAAAAAAAGCAAAAAATGATGTATAAAATTTAATTTATTTCCTTTGAAAATTCGCCCAGCGAAGCGGGCGGGGACGGCTAGTATATATATATATATATATATATATTGTTGCGGACTGAGAGCACCCCTCTGACCCGCCCGCCGGAGCACACCAACTCTCCGCGCCCCGCATACCGCCGACGCCCATAGCTGGCGCAATTAGAAACTAGGCGTCGGACGGGATACAGGGCCGGCCTTGGAGGCAAAATAGAACACCTCTCCGTTCACCATTCCGGTCTCGGCGCTCGCACAGTGCGGACGTGTCCGCACCTCGTGACGTCACTCTGGCTCTTCCGCCCGATATTAGGTACTTTTGGTCGGTCAAGTTTTGCACACTTGGTCGCTCAGGTATTGCACACAATTTTTAGGTTGGTCGGTATATACACACACAAGGTTGCGTCATCGCAATTTTCATTGCGCTCTGACGCGGGGTTGTTTCCACCGCACACCCGCGTAGTTCGTTTGCGCGAACCCTCGTGGTAGATTTTAATTGTTTACTCAATTTTAATTACCACTAGGTCAGCTAGGGGACACTTAACGGTGCTAACGAACCTAGTTGGGGCGTGACCCGGGTGCCCGCCGATTCCCCTTCAGGGAAACGGTAAACCCGGACGGGCGTGGAACCACCGGCACAGGGGGAGTACCCTTGCCGACCCCAGGCATCTCCAATTCCGTCCTAGGTGACCTCCTCCTTTCTTCCCATCCTTTGTGGTTCTGTCTACTCACAAAGCAGTTAGGGACCCCTTTGCACAATAAGATCGGCAAAGGGGCTACAAGCTTAGGGCTCACAATAGGGCGCACCCCCCTGCCTACACCCGGCAGGGGGACTAGGCAACACACACACACAAATCCTTCGGGCTGCTCCCGCCCGAGGGATGGCCACTCCCCAGTCAGACCCTCCATCTACTTGAGCGCCGCGACCCGGCTCTCGAAACATGGTACTGCCAGCAGATGAAGGGATTATTATATTATCATCTCCCCTTGATGGAGATTATCCCTCCACCTCCGGCAGTCACCACCGTGACCCCCGCAAAGGCCGCGTCTTCCGCGTCGCCGCCCCCCAAGGCCCCTAAAGCCGCACCGACGTAGGCTATCAAAGCCGCCACCCCTCCGGCCCCCAAGGCTCCCGCGACCCCAGCCTCTCAGGCTACAACCCCATCGGTCACTTCGGCCACCCCCACCGCGGCCCCGCCCGTACCCGCCCCCGCCTTCGCCACGACCGAGTCTCCCGCTGTCGCTTCAGCCGCGTCTGAAAACAACATGGAGATCGACCCCTCCACTCAAAACGGTGACGATGACGGCTTCCAAGTCGTCACTAACCGCAAAGCCAAGAAGAGGCAGCTCAACAGCTCTCCCCAAGGCCACTTCGACAAAGAGGCTAAACAGGCCTACAGGCCACGAGCGACTACCCCCGCCTCTGATTATCAGAGACAAACATCTCTGGAGAGATGTACTTACCTCTCTCCCCACCCTTAACATCGTGCTGAAAGAGGCACGCGATATCCAGCACGGTATCAAAGTTACCGTGCAGACCCCGGCCGACCAGCACGCCCTTACCCGTCTTCTAGTTGACAGAAATGTCAACTATTACACATATGCTCTCGAAGAAGAGAAGCGCCTCCGCGTAGTCATACGCGGCCTCTCCCAGGAGCTTGAAACCTCCTACATACTGGAGGACCTCCAAGCCCAAAACCTCCCAGTGCATGAAGTCCATCGCATGCACAAAGGGAATAACGATAAGACACCATACAACATGGTGCTCGCAATCCTCGACCGCTCAAACCAAGGCAAGGCGATCTTCAACCTGAAGAGCGTCTGCGGTTTTACTAATCTCCGCTTCGAGCGGCCTTATAATAACGTAAACCCCCGACAATGCCACCGTTGCCAACTATATGGGCACTCGGCAAATCACTGCCACTCCCGCCCGAGATGCATCAAGTGCCTCGGGGATCACGGGACCAGTGACAGCTCACGGACTCGGGACTCCCCCGATTATCCGGCCTGCATCCTCTGTGGGCAAACCGGACACCCCGCTAACTACCGCGGGTGCCCGGCCGCTCCCAAGTTCAAAAAGAACGCTAAGCGTTTTCCCCCTGCCTCCAAGGCTGCCTCAAACGTCCGGCATTCGTGCCCGCTCCTCTCCCGGCGTTCAACCCCTGGACAGGTTTCCCCGCTCTGCCTACCCAGCCTAGAGTCCCGATGCCCCTTCTTAGGCCCCAACTCCAACCTGTCGCTGCGCCACCCCCCCACAGGTGCTCCCTCTTCCATTTCGGAGGATCGCGCCTTGGTAACACAATTTGCCAAGACGCTGCCCTTCGACCTGAAGGAGGTAGCCATCTTGGCAAGCAAGCTAAAAATCTCCACCACCCTACAGGCTCGTCTGCGGTTCGTCGTAGAACACGGCCCGCTGATGAAGATCCTGTACGACCTGCCCTAACTTAACCGTCTCAATGGCTACCACAGGTAGGGAAAAATCCCGCTCATTGACTTTGGCTACTTATAACGCCCACAGACTCAAAGATCAATGCGACTTGGTTCACGACTTCCTGGTCACCGATAATATAGATATTCTCTTAGTGCAAGAGACCTTCTTAAAGCCAAGTATTAGAGATCCCCGAATCGCTAATTGCAACCTGATCAGGCACGATAGGTTAACCTCCCGCGGCAGAGGGACACTTATCTACTACAAGCGGTCCTTGCACTGCCTCCCCAATGATACCCCCCTTCTAGAGGAACTAGAAGTCTCCACCTGCAAACGGTCGAAGACGGCCCGTCTTCGACCGCCCATCGTCATAGTTTCAGCGTACCTAAGTAGTCAAAAGCCTATACTAGAAGAGGACCTCAACGCCCTATTCAGTCTGGGTTCCGCGGTTATAATAGCCGGGGACCTAAACTGCAAATATCCCAGTTTGAATTGCGCAACTGAAACCGGCAAAGGAAGGGAGCTTCTCTGCCTCTCGGACAAGCTCCTCTTTGGCATTCTACCCCCTTGACCCCCACTAGATACCCCGACAGACCGGACACACAAAGACCGAGTGTTCTCGATATAGCGCTACTGAAGGGAGTCTCTCTCCAGTTTCGCTCAATCGAAACACGGGATAACATCGATTCCGACCACTTGCCTGTCGTACTTCAGTTAGGCCCCCCGACTGACTCATTACCACCGACAAAACCCGTAATAGATTGGGCCAAGGTCAAGAACTTGCTCGCATCGACAAGCTCCCTGGACTTGGACCGGATCCCAGACCCGATTCTCTCAGCCCAGGACAACGATGTTGCCATCGAAGCCCTCACCAGCCACCTCCAGAGCGTGGTACGGGAGTCCTCTCGGCAGGTACCTCTCGGGGACCGCCGACTGCCACTCCCGGACGACGTCAGAGAGCTGATGAGGGAAAAGAGGGCAGCATTCAGAGCCTGCGGCAGATTCCCCTCTCTCGAAAATAAGGTTCACTATAGAGCACTCCAATGACAGGTCAGATACCGTGTCCAGGAGGTCAGGAACCAACATTGGGACTGACTGCTGGAGGACATCTCCCCAACACACCAGGCTTACTTGCAACTGGCGAGATCCCTGAAAGCAGAAACCCTCTCGAACATGCCACCCCTCGAGAGGCCCGATAACACCAAAGCGTTTGATGACGACGAAAAGGCGGAATGCCTCGCCGAAAGTCTAGAGCTCCAATGCTCCCCCAATACTGCCAATGTCGACCCGTCTCACCTATCGGAGGTAGACGCCGAGGTCGAATATCGGTCCTCCCTCCCGGCGGAAACCACACTCGAACCGGTCACGGTTGAGGAAGTACAGGATTTCATCAAAGCCCTAAAGCCCCGCAAGGCCCCAGGCAACGATGGAATCAGCCATAAACTACTAAAAATCCTCCCCGCCTAACTTATCTTAATTATGGTAAGCATATTCAATGCTGCTAAAAATAATTGTCAATTTCCCAAGGCCTGGAAAGAAGTGGAGGTCATCGGTATCCGCAAACCCCAGGTAAACCGGCCTCAAAGCCCTCCAGCTACCGCCCCATCAGTCTACTCAGCTCACTGGGTAAACTGTATGAGCGAGTCCTACTCACTAGACTAAGAGATTTTGCCTTCAGCAATAATCTCATCCCCCAAGAGCAGTTTGGCTTTAGAGCTAGACACTTTTGTCCCCAACAAGTGCTCCGAATCATGGAGCACGTCCTCTCCACCTTCCAAAGCGGCGGACGAAGATTCTGGCCGACAGGTGCAGTATTCTTCCACGTCGCCAAAGCCTTCGATAAGGACTGGCACAACGGACTGATATACAAGCTATATCAGCTCGAAGTGCCAGACCGACTCGTACTCATTCTACGGGACTTCCTCAAAGACCGTAGATTCAGATTCCAAGTGGAGGGCACTCGCTCCTCCTCCCACACCATCTCAGGGGAAGTCCCTCAGGGCTCCGCGCTCCCCCCCTACTCTTCTCGCTGTACACCAGCGACATACCACGGCACCCCCACGTCCAGCTAGCCCTAAATGCAGATGACACCGCCTTATACTCCAGCGACCCCAGCAGATACAGAATCTGCAGTCAGCTCAACACCGCCATCAAAGAACTAGGCGACTAGATCCATCCGTAGATGGCGGATTGAGGTGAATCCCGAGAAGAGTGCATCGCGACCTGGAGCTTCCCTCCATCGAAGACTACATAATCTCCTTCTCACGCAGATTCTTTGACCGTGCCCCCCATCACCCGAACCTCTGGTAACGGAGACGGTCAATTACAAACCCACTCCGAACGCTCCCACGAGTGAAAGACGCCCTCGCAATGCACTCAGTGACGAGCAGGATGAAATCACCTGACTTCTCGCCATAATGAACCCCCCGAGGCTCAGAACATCAGCCTGGCATAACAGACGCAGACAGAATAGACGCCGGAGAGCCCCCGGCTCAAATCGTCTCTCACAGGGTTAAGACCCACCAATCGCTCCTCACTCATTACAGACACAAGTAGCCATACAAGATTAGCTTAGGCATGCTGCTGGAGAGTTTCTCCCGCCGCTTCTTCTCCTCCAGATATAACACGTTACGAAGCGGTAGTAACGATAGACTAGGATCGGCTCCGCCGGCGGAGGCGGTAACGAGTCCCCAAATAATCCCTTCAGCCTGTTGGCTTAGCTCGTTCAGCATTTCTCGGCTAAATTCTATATAGAGTCAATCCCCAGCAGCGGTCGAGCCGAGGTCGTAACCTCACAGGAGGTGCCTCCTCGAGCGTGCTGCTTCCGGGCTGAACGCCTCCGCTCCCACGG
This sequence comes from Dendrolimus houi, assembly GCA_039645545.1. Taxonomy (NCBI): domain Eukaryota; kingdom Metazoa; phylum Arthropoda; class Insecta; order Lepidoptera; family Lasiocampidae; genus Dendrolimus; species Dendrolimus houi. The sequence continues at coordinate 24,096,102 of CM077122.1, forward strand.
AGTCGGGAAGCCCCCACAGTCCAGTATCGCTGAAACAGCCATCTGCGGCTATTCAGATGGAACCAGCTCCAAAAAAAAAAAAAAATTGAATACTCTTGCTCATTCATTCGTGATTCTTCACAATTTACAATTCTCAACGACGACTCTCTTGCATAATTTGTACTTATACTATGTATATTTCGATTCATGTATAAAGTTCAATAATAATAATTTCCAAACAAGAAGCAACTGCCACCAATCTATACATATAAATAATAAAAATTAATAAAACTGTAGAGGTCAAATTTCTGTACAATGAAAAAAAATGCTAAAAACCGAGTCGGGGGATGTAACAAGTGAAATAGAACTAATTTAGGATTTTTTCAAATTTTTGTTCTCTGTTTGTACAGGCTAATCTCCGAAACGACTGGACCGATTTAAATGAAATTTTGTATGGTGGTAGCATATATCCCTATTCAACATATAGGATACTTTTGATCTCGAAAAATTAAAAGTTCCCGTGGGATAGTTAAAAACCGCACCACACGGAGGAAGTCGCGGGCACCAGCTAGTATCATCATCATCCGAGCATTAAATCCCGGTTGCGTTCGGAGCCTTCACTCCGACGCCCAGGGTCCGCTTTCCTACTTTTTCTACTCCACTTCGCACAGTCTTCAGCACCTCCCGTTTTGAAAACATTGGTACGCATGTTATCCTTCACAACGTCAAGCCAACATTTCTTGGGCCTTCCCCTTTGACCGGGACCTGGTGGAGGCGGCATGGCTAGACATTTACTCCCCACATAGTTAGCCGGTCTCCGTAAAACGTGGCCGTACCAGCGTAAGCGACACTCTTGCAACTTGTCTGCCATGTCACGGACATACAGACTGCCGCGGATGCGGGAGTTCCTGACCCGGTCTTTCCGCGTCACTCCACACATCCATCGCAGCATAGTCATCTCCGTGACACGCAGTTCTTGCTTGTGTCGCTCAAGTACAGGCCATGATTCACTGCCATACAAGAGGACAGGTCTAATGATGGATTTATAGACCTGTCCTTTTAATTTAACCGGTATTTTGGGGTCATAAATGACACCTGTCACCTCACGCCACTTGGCCCAAGCTGCTGTGATACGGGCCTCGACATCGTGGTCGATATCCCCGGACGCACTAAATACAGATCCCAAGTACTTAAACTGATCCGTACGCTCGACCGTATCTTCGCCTATGCGTACGGATGTGGGATCTGTAGTATTGCAGGCCAAGTATTGAGTCTTCGCCACATTTAGCTTCAGACCACCGTTCTCTAGCAACTTCTTCCACGCATTTACATATATTATTATATTAAGCCGTGGAAATGCAGTGGCTAGCGCACGCGTCCGTAACTCAAAAGGCGCGGGTTTGAAACCGTGCCGGAAAACATGCACCACTTAGGAAGTTTTCTTACCTGCATTTTGTCACTATTACCCCACGTGCTAACAGTGAAGGAAAACATCCTGATGAAACCTGCACATCGAGATAACCGACGTGTTATTAGTTTACTTATATTTACATCGAAATTTAAACATTTGCGTCCATAAAGTTATGTATCTTTAAACACATTATCCCGTGGGACTTATTACATAGTAGCAGTGTGAGGAAAACTTCGTCCGCATTGCCATGAAGTCGACGTATTTGTCAGTGAATTGCAATGGCGGCACCAAAAAAATGCGACCACAACGTCATCGTTTGGCTTTATTCGTTGATCGGGATAAAAAGTATACTTAGTTAACACTAAGAATATAAGCTAGTCCTATGTAAAGTTTCATTCAAATCTATTCAATAGTTTTTAGGTGATGGTCGAAGACAGAAAGACAAACAATCTAAAAGTTGCATTTTCGGAATGTGTTGGCCCAAAGGAGCCTCTGATTTTTGTTTATCATTTATAAATTCCATGTTGTACTTCGACACCCCAATAGATTTAGGTAGTAAGTAGATATATAGAATTTATAATTGTGTAAAGTTTCATCAATCATTCAGTACTATCAGTATAATGGACGAACATATATACCTAATGCAATAAAAAAATCAAAATGTGTGCTGGGACACATAGTAGAATTGAAACTTCAACGGACATGTGGAAAACCGAATGGCAACGGATAAGTGGAAAAACGAATCGCAACGGATAAGTGGAAAACCGAATCGCAACGGACAAGGGGAAAACCGAATGGCTACGGATAAGTGGAATAACGAATCGCAACGGACAAGGGGAAAACCGAATGGCAACGGACAAGGGGAAAAACGAATCGCAATTTTTTTTTATCTTGAAGTTTTACAGGCAGATTATCAATGTACTTGTCCAATTTGAAAACCTGCCGGTAAAACTTCTAGTTAACATTTTGTTGCGATTCGTTTTGCGACTTGTCCGTTGCGATTCGTTTTTCCACTTATCCGTTGCCATTCGTTTTTCCACTTATCCGTTGCCATTCGGTTTTCCACTTGTCCGTTGCGATTCGTTTTTCCACTTATCCTTTGAAGTTTCACTTCTACTATGTGTCCCAGCACACATTTCGATTTTTCGCAGCTTTACTGCAAATTATGGTTTGGTTAGGTTAGGTACATTTTAATGAATGCATTTTTTATTTAAATACATTTTATTTTATCAAACAAAAAAACTGAATGCGATTTGGAACCAAAAAAACATCCATAGTCCACTCTAAAATTATGTCGCCTCTCACCAGGCGATATACCTTATACCCCACTTCGTGAAAAAAAAAATCCTAATAGATATATAAGTTTCACTTCAAAGCACATACACATAGGGATAGAAAAAGCTTAGTATTGTTACGGCCTAGAAGCCGACGAAAACAAATTCACACCTGCATACCTGTAAAAACACATTTTATTACCTTTCGGCCGGGCAGACATATAGCATCTGTGCAGTTTAAATCAATGCTCCGATTGAGGGACGCGGCAGTCGAGCGATTACCACGACCGAAGCAAGACTTGTGTACATTCGGTAATCTACTTAGTAACGGACTTTGCGCGTGTTATGGAATTACCTTCTGCATTACATTTGGAATTGTTGGGTTCGGTTATATTTGTACTCGTGTTACACGTGTTTGTATAGTTCTAATAAACTCTAAAATAATTCCAACGGCATTTTAATTCGAGTCCTGGAACTCGTAACAGTATGCATATTTTGTGAATTTGAGTATGGTCCGAATGTAACAATCTTACCATAAAATAGGACTGACATCTAAATAATGATCTGTTGGGTTTATTGCAAACAGCAGCGGGGGCCCAACAGCTTCTATCCAAACATCCAACACTATAGGCTCTATAAGAGCGAGCTGAAACAAAACACATTTGTTATAAATCACTTTGTAATCTCGGCCTCAAATCCCGCAAGTGATCTCGATTATGAAAAAATTTGATAAGAACAGAGGTATGTTGCATATTCTCACCATCGAAGCAGTTTCTTATAAATATATATTAAGTTGGGGAAAAAGTTTCTTCGCATTTTATATAAAAATTCAAAAGGTTTTTTTATAAAGTTTATTTACATTTGACTAAAGTATGTAGGTGCCATTTTGTTGGATAACTTTTTGCCGTCTTGTAGGTAGGGACGTGATCCCTTTGCTATAAAAATTTTGGGGCTTCTGATCAAAAAACTGCGACAAGTGGTTTTGCCAGTCCTCTCGTGATGTTAACCTGACACTGCCTAAGGAATTCTGCAGAGACCGCAACAGGTGAAAATCTGAAGGTACAAGGTCAGGACTATACGGCGGATGCATTAACACCTCCCAGCCAAACTCTCGTAATTTTTGCTGAGTGGCTAAAGATGTGTGAGGTCTAGCATTATCATGGTGAAAAACCACACCCTTTCTGTTGATTAATTCCGGCCGCTTTCTCTCAACTTTTTGCTTTAATCTCAACAGTTGTTCACAGTACAGTTCAGAATCAATGGTCCTGTCTGGCGGTAACAGCTCATAATGAATAATGCCCTTCCAATCCCACCATACACACAGCATCACCTCGTTGCGAGTTAACCCGGGTTTCGCCACAGTCTGTGAAGCCTGATCGGCCTTTGACCACGATCTTTTTCGCACGTTCTTGTCGTACGTGATCCAGTTTTCATCACCAGTTATCAGCTTTTTCAAAAATGATTCGGTTTTATTACGTCGTAATAAAGAATCACGAATGAGTACACGGTTCATTAGGGTTCCTTCAGTGAGCTCATGAGGCACCCAAATATCGAGCTATTTTGTGTACCCAGCTTTTTTCAAATGCGCCAAAACCGTTTTGTGGTCAATTCCCAGTTCTTCGGCTACATCATAACTACTAATATGCCGATCTTACTCCACTTTTTCAAAAATGGCATTAATTTGTCCGTAACAGGGCGACCAGAGCGACATGCATCTTTGATATCAAAATTTCCGGATTGAAAACGCTTAAACCAAATTTGCGCTACTCTCACAGATACTGCATTGAACCATAAACATCACAAATTTATTTCGCGGCTTGTGTTGCATTTTTATCTTTTTTGTAGTAAAATTTTAAAATCTATCGAATTTCTTCATTAGATTCACTCATTTTAACAATAATAAAAACAAATGAAAATCACGCATTTTCCTAATTTGAATTTGGAATTGTCTTCTTTAAAATTAAAACTTTTTAATGATACCAAAACCAGCCAGATACAGCCAAAGAGATCTTATTACAAGTTCATACATACTATATGCGAAAAGACTTTTTCCCCAACCTATTATATAATGATATAATATACATACAGTAATAAAAATTATACTAATACGATATATGTAAATAAAACATTATAAAATACACTTACATAAATAAATATAAAACTAGAAAAAGATGACCACAACTGCTGCTGCATCCTTAAATAGAGCTGTAATAATCCTTTACAAGTCTATTGAAAATAGGCAGTGATTTGGCTAGCTTGATATTAACAGGCAGCGCGTTCCAAAGACGAACTGCTTGGACTGTGAAGGATTTGCCATGAAAGCTAGTTGTATGCAGGGGTTTGAGGGTTAAATAATGTATTATACAGAAGAGACAGTATATGAGCATTCCGGCGAAGACGTTCGATTATTTTCTGAAATAGTGCTAATCAGACGTTGTTATAAATGTGTTTACCATTAAATCGATTGGAAACGTCAAAGAAGAAATGGGAAACAATAAAGGAGGGCCAGGTGAAATACGAGGTGGAAATAAGGTTGAAACAACATCTATAAATAGCCCTTTATTTTATGTTTAAACGCAATACCAAGTGCGAGAAAGATAAGTAATACGTTTAATTAAAACGTGTACACGTCAGCTCGGTGTGCCTAGAGGTACGGCTTGGTTTGCGAACCCCAACCCGCCTCACTTCAATTAATTCCACAGAATCGTCTCACGTTCGATAAGGTCGAGATGCCAACAGTACGTTCAATACCTGTCTATCTATAATATTACATGCCGTCAAAGATAAGCGCACAGCTGCCTGTTGTAAACGCAATCTATTGTCTTCCTCCTGGATTAAGGAATTCTTTGTGTTTTGAATTTACAATTAAGAAAAACATGCTATTGTTTTTCTACTTGTTTTATAACCATCATTAGCGTCGAACTAATCCTTATTGTTATTGTTTTCGACTTTGTGGCCGTTCGCAGGTGTGCAAATTACTATTTCCCAGAAACTCAGTGTGCGCGGCCAATTTCTTTGTACTGTGTAGTTAGTATAAGACGATGCCCGAATGGAAGGGCGGGCAGTCAAGCGACGACTACGAGACGAGTAAGTCGTTTGTAGTACTCTCGATTAGCGATATAGACGACGGACTTTGCACGAGTCGAATTGTATTGAATCGTGCAGTGTGAACTGGTGGCATCCAGTTTTATTTGTATTTGTTTTATACGTGTTTGTACAGTTCTAATAAATTCTATAGTAGTTCCAACAGCATTTTTAATTCGAGTCCTGTAGCTCGTAACAATAATATTATAAAATTCTAAACATGCCGTGTCTGTATATTGAAGCTTAAAAAAAACAACTGGAATAAGCTATATAAACGATGGAGAACACGATGCAATTTTTTATAGATTTCTTGTCTGTTTGTTCGGGATTCATATGAAAACTACTGGGCCGATTTCGATACGGTTCTCACTGATCGACAACTAATTCACATACTTAAAATCTGCGTTAATTTTTATCCTAGGAATCCCGCGGAAATATTCCCGGGAGCGGTTTGTAGTTGTTCAGATGCATAAAAATTTGCTTATTCCGTCACAGTTTTTACTAAAACGATAGCTTATATTCTTTCTTCACTACTTTGTGTCCCGGGAATTTCAAGTTAAGCGTGGACCAAGTCGCTGGCATATTCTAGTGTAGTGTGTAACGCAATTATTTAAAAAAGAAGAAAAATAATAAATTTTACAATGGGATGCTTAATTGTGTTTATCCATGAACGAACACAGTAACCTCGCGTTGCACCTAGTGTTGCAAACGTCCATAGGTTACGGAAACCACCTTCCATGAGATAAACCGTCTGCCTGTTTGTCGACTCCAGGTAATAAAAGAAAGTTTTAATCGCTTCAAACCAGCAATAATCTTTTGCGAAACGGTGTGATAGAAGAGGAAGATGCAATAAACTTAACTTACTGAACTATCTTTTTAATAGCTATGTATAACTTTCACAAAATGTTTCGAATAATTTTTACTATTTTATTTAAATCAACTAGAGTTTCTCAAACCCCAGGCAGTAGCTTTATGTTACTTACAAAGAAACTTTATTCAGTTTTTTACATATACTACTAACAAATAAACTAAGTCCATATATTCTATACAACTGCCCAACGAAACATAGAGGCGAGTCGAAGCCAACCTGATTACGATAACATGTTGTTTACGACAACGTGTGTATTTGATAATGAATTGAAAGAACACGATTGCAAGTCACCTATTTAGCTAATCTGTCTATTCAAAGGAAACGACGTCATTCATCGGGATAAAATGTATCCTAAGTTACAACTTGGGATATAAGCTAGCTCCGTTTCGAGTTTAATTTTAATTTATTCAGTAGCTTTCACGTGATGCTCTAATAGACACAAAAATTAAAAAAAAACATGTTTTCAGAATCTGCTTGTCCGAATTAGTTCCCCTGATTTATTTCACATTTTTAAACACATTGTACAAACTCGACCCATTTCCAGATTTATTATAATCTAGATTAGTATGATCGTATGTATTATATATATCTTCATGTTTTACAACGCCAAGCTCGTATTTCTTGTGCCTATTCTATTGATAACTATAGTAATCTTATTATTTATGCAAAGCGCATTGTTACCACTTTGCCAAAATTCCACGAAGCACGCCGATAAATGTGAATATACACCTGTCGGCTATAAAGCCCAAGTTTTATTACCTGCCCGCATTTGCACTTCTTTTGTTTTCTTTATGTTTAATATTTGTAATTAGAAAAGCCGCCTATTGTGTATTGTAATCCTCTCTGGTAGACAGTGGCCAGGTGTGATTCTAAGAAACCATTGTTTACACAATCGTGACATAGTGTAAGCTGAGTATCAAGTGATGCCCGAACGGAGAGATAGGCAGTCTAGTGAGAACCACAATCAAAGCAAGATGTGTATATTCCATAAGCAATATAGTGACGGACTTTGCGCGTGTTATTTAATCGTGCATTACATTTGTACTGGTTGTGTCCAGTTATATTTGTATCTATGTTATTTCTATAGTAATCCCAACGGCATTTTAATTCGAGTCCCGCACTCGTAACAGTATGATGAAATTTATACAATTTTAACATGACAATAAAATAAAAACGTACTATAATAAGTACATTTTTTTTACTTTTCTCAAATTCAAATTCAAAGTTTTTTATTCAAAATAAGTTCCACTGGAGAACACTTTTTGAAGGTCATATATATAAGTTAAAATTTAATTTTTCTTCCTATTCTATGTATACCGCTTCGCAACGTGTTATTGCTCAATTTCTCTTCTTTTCTCAAATCTGTAATAGTAACCTGTATACACCTAAATATAGCTTGCCGAAAACCAGTTACAGCCTGCTTTTCCAGTTGGTATGTGTGTGTATGTTGTACGACGCAAGTACGTACATTTTCCCAACTCAACAATTTGGGTGAACACCCGCAAATATTGCTTTTAGTATGATCGTTGCTCACCAAAGTTGCACACGCGCGTGCTCACCGTTGCATATGAAGCCATCTCCATCCATCCATATCAAGGAATGAGATAACTGAAGTATATAAAGTGTATAGTTTCAAGTAAGGGTCCTACTTACTTTTATGGTCCTGCGAGCCGGATTTAACCAGCGACCCATAGATCAGGTATCCCATTATGTTAATATAAAAAACAATAAAATATATACAAATTGATACTGTCCAAAAAATCTACCATCCCAGTATTATAGGACATGTAAAGTGACATATCTATGGGCATTAGTCGCTATAGCTAGAGGTATGGGTTGAAGTAACTTACTGATAGAGTTTATTTACTATTGCAACACGCTAAAATCATTATATACATGCTCGGCTAAACACTTGTAGATAGGTTCTCTTTGATGTTGTGACTCGTAGCAATTGCTTTGCCAAATACAATTTTCTAATTGATTCTCTGAGCGACGTGTACTGCGCTGACAGTGACATGGCATGTATCAAAGTGGTTTGCGCTAATACAATTTAATTATTATTCTTACGTACTGTCGTTACGCGATAAATACGTACTCAAAAGTCTTTTTTTCTATTTTCATCTGCTCCTAATTTAAGGTCCGTACAATGTGTCTTTTTCTTCTATACTCCTTTATTCTGGAATACGTCCTCTGTCACACTACAAATCATCATGTCATCCTTCACACAATCCGCCCATCTCTTTTTCTACCTTTGCGTTTGTAACTATTAGTCTCCCAATTCAACATTCTTTATGTCTTATAACTTATCCCTCATCATTAGATGTTGTCCACCATATTTCTTTTCTCTCAATTTTTCAGCTACGAGTGCAACTTTCAGAGACAAGACTTTTTTGGTTTAATATTCAAATTCAAAAGTTTTTATTGAAAATAAGGTCCACTGGAGGACACTGTTTGAAGATCATATATAAGTTAAAATTTATTTTTACTTCCTATTCTATGTACACCGCTGCGTAACGTGTTATTGCTGTTAAGGAGAAGAAGCGGAAAGAAACTCCCCGGCAACACGTCTAGCCAATTCTTATTCTATTTATATCTCAAGTTCTTTTTTTTAATAAGTTTTATAGAGAAGTATGTTACAGAATTACTTTTCGAAGAATTAATGGAGTTGTAGCAAACAGTGCATACTCAGTAAGACCTGACACAGAATAAGTAACGCATTCGACATAAAATACCCATATGGCCGTTTTTTAAATGGCAAGCCTAAGTCCAGCAGTGGGACGTTTATGGGCTTGTATCACTTTCATATTATATAGAACAATCAAATCGCTGTGCCTTAGTCACGCGAAAACTCAGAAATGGCTTGACTGATTTGTATATATTTTTAGGTGTGTTTGAGTGGGTCCCGGGATGGTTTAGATTCACAATTAGATACAGTTAGGTGGCGCTGAAATCGGGTTTAGATATTATTTTTTCAGGGCAGGACAACGACTGCCGGGCTCGCTAGTATTACCTAAAGTTGCTGACCTTTATTAGAAACTGATCGTGGAACAGTCCCCAGCAATCGGCATATACTTGCACGTCTATGCGCGTATGTGCTTTGGCCGCGAGCACTCCACTAGGGGGCGTGCATTGGAGCACTACGCCTGGCTCTCGAACGTCGCCGGCCCACTGGTCTACTGTCAACATTAAAAGTTATTTAATACAACATAAAATATTTTGGATGCTACCGTCAATGTCGAGTACAGCAAACAGGCTGACGACCCACGTGATGGAAAGTAATTCCCGTCGTCTATAGACATTTGCAACGCCAAAGTTGCTATGTCCTACCGGTTTTAATGGGGGGACTGGAACCTGACTTCTAATGCCAGAACACAGTTCAAGATAGCTGGCAGCATCCTCTAGATAGATAGCAGGGTGGTGGACATCCAGAGAAACAAATGCCCTACAACCTGGTTGTGGGCCGTTTTGTCACCTCTTACGACAAGCCGCTCGACCGTAGGAATTAGTAGTCCTTCAAAGATACCTGCACTTCGCGAGAGGTCGACATGGCAGTCGGGGTATGAGGTGAGTCATAGAAGGAGGGACGCCCCGCACAGTGCCTACTTTAGTGCTGTACGAATTAGCATTTATTAATATCCATCTCGCTCATGTTGTTGCTTGTACAATAATAGGGTGTAGTTGGGTAATAAAATGACAAAACAAACAAATAACAATAATTTATTAGCAAGCACGAGACCTTGCCAGAAAATATGTTAGAAAATCATGACATTAAAATATTATAAAAATCCTGTCAATCTGACATCTTGATATAGCTGTGTTTGAAAAATATTATTTTAGTTAGAAACGTAGTGATAATTTTACTCAAATTTTTATGGGTACTGTTATAGATATTCTATGCACCCCATTCGGCCCATCTCAGACCTATTCCGTTTAGTCATCACATTCATATATTTTAGCTTCCCATTTGCCCATCCATCATACATCAGTCTTCATCCAGCCTTCAACTGCGACGGTCGTCTCTTAAATATAATAAATTTGTTTTAATTATCCTTTTTTAAAAAGGGGTTAACCCGGGGCCCCATAACATTTTGGTGGCAGCGGTGGGATTTTCAGAAATCCCCGGTACCGTCTCCGCCCTAAGTATACGCGAATCCGACGCGAGTGCCCGTGGTACGTGTAAGTGCCGCGAAGACCAGGATTTCAGTGCATCGAGTTTGGCCCGGCTTGTTTAGAGGCCCACTGCTGCGCACAGCTGGTGCTGTAGCCCGCACCTCGAAGAACAACCATACCCACTGTCACGCATAATCTGGTGCTGTGACCGGTATTGGCCATCCGACGAACGAGAATCCACCATACCCACTGTCACGCATAACCTACTGCTGTGACCGGTATTGGTCATCGGATAAGCGAGCATCCATTATCTATCCGACCGAGCATCGAAACCCGACACGACGACTCACCGCGCAACACCTTATCTACATTCTACCTACCGTGCGAGAATTCCAAGTAATGCTAGCCGTCTTCATTATCACTCTGTCCGTACTCAAGTAAGTGATTCTTAGTCATTGCGATTCTCAAACTTTTATTTACTGCCAATATCATTATAGTTAATCCTACCTTTTATTTTTGTGTGTATCTGCGTTTCATTTCCCATTACCTAACCATTGTTATATTATTCATTTAATTTAGAAAAATAATAAATACTATAAACATGTCCGAAAGTAGAGCCCCAAGTCCGAAATATGGAAAATTAGATATTGCTGTGACAGACACAGATGACGATGCCCTTTGTCCTCCGCCTTCCGGCCCAAGTACAAGGTCACAAAATAAAAAGAGACCTCCTGCTGGAAACGGCAAATATGAGCTCGATCTCTCAACCTTGCTAAAATTTATTAAACCATTCGATGGCTGCAGAGAAACATTAAATTCCTTTTAGTCAACTGCAACAATGCCTATGAATTAGCCTCTGAATCACAAAAGGATACCCTTTTCAAATATATTCTGTGCCAACTACAAGGTAAGGCACAAGTCGCCTGCTCTGTTAAAGAATTTACCAATTGGACACAACTTAAAGAATTTCTTAAAACCCAATTTAGTGAGAGAAAACACTATGCCCATTTGTTGACAGACCTTCAGGAATCTAGACAACGAAACAATGAGACCGTAAGCCAGTATGCGCTTAGAATAGAAACATGCTTATCACAATTACTTACGGAGATATCCATCTCACACGGACATAAGAGCCGTGAAATGATAGGACGCACTGCAGCTATGGAGGAATTAGCCCTTCATCACTTCCAAATGGGGCTGACGCCTCGTATATCTAACATAATTAGATGTAAAACGCCTAAAACGCTTAACGAAGCTGCCAATATGGCCATTTCCGAAGAGAAAATACAGCAATTCCTATATAGACCAAACACTAGCTCACGCCAAGAAAGACCAGATATACCAAGGCCCAATTTCCAACCTCTACGTCGTGACGAAAATCGTCGATATACTCCAAACGCCAATCAACCTAAAACACACTCATATCCTACCCGTTCTAATAATGATATCCCTGTAATATGTAGATATTGCAAATCACCAGGTCATACCCTAGAACAATGCCGCAAACGCGAATATAACAATAATCGCTTTAAATTTAACCAAAACCAACCTGGGACATCACAGCGTGTTCATTTTGTATCCGACACTCCTGAAAACGGATGTGTAGCCGACCCTGCAGAGGGTTACGATACTGTTGATTCAGATGCAAAAACGAGTAATTGTCTCGTCCCGGTGTCGTGCGGGACAAGAAGATCTAAAAACGACACTCTAAACCTCATTCCTAAATCCAGACAGTCTCTGTTACATGACAGTCTACCAAAACCCACTGTATCCGCTGTATCCATGAAAAATAAAAATTCGCGACTATCGCTACATGATAGTCTGCCAAACTCCACTGTATCCGCTGTATCCGTGCAAAATAAAAATTCGCGACTATCGCTACACGATAGTCTGCCAAACTCCACTGTATCCGCTGTATCCGTGCAAAATAAAAATTCGCGACTATCGCTACATGATAGTCTGCCAAGGTCCACTGTATCCGCTGTATCCGTGCAAAATAAAAATTCGCGACTATTGCTACATGATAGTCTGCCAAACTCCACTGTATCCGCTGTATCCGTGCAAAATAAAAATTCGCGACTATCACTACATGATGGCCTGCCAAAATCCACTGTATCCACTGTATCCGTGCAAAGTGAAAATTCTCGACTGTCGCTACGTGATAGTCTACTAAAACCCACCATGCAGAAAAAATTCTTGCCGAAGCCCACCGTGTCCAAACAGAACGTACACCTGCAAAATCCTATTAAAACCAACATATTTGAAATTACTAATAACCCTTCAATAATGTTATTACCTCACGTTCTTGTTGAATCCTCTGTATCAGACACTCCTTTATCTTTGCTAGTCGACTCTGGCTCCTCTGTGAGTTTATTAAAATATTCTTGTATGAAAAAACTACCTCAACTTTTCAAAGAAAAAATACAGTTAAAAGGTATTGATTCATCAGAAGAATCCATCCAAACCCTTGGCCATTTCCAACTCAAGCTGAAAGTACCTAATTCCAATATATCTCACCAGTTTCATGTTATTGATAAAATTCGCTTGCCCTATGATGGCATCATCGGTTCAGATATGCTCAACACCCACAGCTGCAACATCAACTATACAAAAAATTTACTCCATATTGGCAAATCCTCTATAAAGTTACATTTCCACGATCCCGCTTATTTAATACCTCCTAGAACTGAAACCATTATTGAATGTTCTGTCCAAAATCCTAAAATAAAAGAGGGACTCGTCCTCGATCAAAAAGTTTCTGAAACCCTACTAATTGCAAATTGTGTAGTCCGCGTAAAAGAAAACAACAGAATAAATATATCTATAATTAACACTTCTGAAGAACCGGTGACTTTGCAATCTAATCTAAATCTAAAACTCCTTCCAATCGAATCCCTACAATTTGAAGAATATCCCGCTGTTCCTGTAAAACATATATATACTACCACTGATTGTGCCGTGAGAACTGGCGAAGTTTTGAAACAATTACGAGTCTCACACTTAAACCATGAAGAAAGAGAAGCACTTTTTGAACTATGCGCCGAATTTTCAGACATATTCCATCTCCCGGGAGAAAATTTATCTTTTACAAAATCCTTGAAACATGAGATTAAAACAACGACTGAAACTCCGATCCACACAAAAACTTACAGATTCCTGAGATACACAAAGCCGAAGTCCGAAATCAAGTGGATAAAATGCTTAAACAAAATATTATAGAACCTTCCAACTCTCCTTGGTCTTCACCCATATGGGTCGTTCCAAAAAAACTTGATGCTTCCAATACCCAAAAGTGGCGTGTAGTCATTGACTACAGGAAACTTAACGATGTTACAATAGGCGACACTTATCCACTTCCTCAAATCACTGAAATTCTCGATCAACTCGGCAACAGTAAATATTTTTCAACCTTGGACTTAGCATCTGGGTTTCATCAAATTTTATTAAACGAAGCTGATAAAGCCAAAACAGCTTTCAATGTCCCAGAAGGACACTTCCAATTCCTTAGAATGCCATTTGGGCTAAAAATGCTCCTGCTACATTCCAAAGATTAATGAATTCTACCTTATCAGGACTCCAAGGCATCCGCTGTTTCGTATATTTAGACGACATAGTTTGTTACGCATATGATATGCAATCACATATTTCCAATCTCAGGTCCATATTTCAAAGAATCCGAGAACACAATCTAAAACTACAACCGGATAAGTGTGAGTTCCTACGACGAGAAGTCTGTTACCTTGGTCATGTTATTACTGAACAAGGCGTAAAACCAAATCCTGACAAAATTAAATCCGTTACCGATTTTCCAGTTCCAAAATCCCCAAAAGACATCAAGTCATTTTTAGGTCTAGTCTCCTACTATCGTCGTTTTATTCCAGATTTTTCTAAGACCGCCAAGGCTCTAACCACTCTTCTGAAAAAGGAAGTTCCCTTTAAATGGGACAATGAACAGCAGCTTGCCTTCGACATACTGAAACATAACCTAACAACAGCCCCACTACTCATATATCCCGACTTCTCTAAACCCTTCATCCTTACCTGCGATGCCTCGAATTATGCTGTAGGCGCTGTTCTCTCACAGGGGCCTATTGGTAAAGATCAACCTGTAGCTTTCACGTCACGAACCCTAAATAAAAGTGAATCCAACTACAGCACCACTGAAAAAGAATTATTAGCCATACTCCACGGTTGCAAAACCTTCCGACCTTATCTTTATGGAAATAAATTCCAGATCATAACGGATCACAAACCATTAAAATGGCTTTTTAACCATAAAGATCCCAGTAGTAAACTTCAACGTTGGCGATTGAAACTAGAAGAATACGAATATGAAATCATATATCGTAAGGGTAAACTGAACTCTGCTGCCGACGCTCTGTCTAGGTATCCCGTAAATCCTATATATCCTGAAAATAAAAGTAATTTAAACTCAAATCCTATTAATGATTCTAACCTGAATTCTGACGCTGTGTCCCCATTAGATTCTCTACCTGAAATACCTCAAGAAGTCTTAAATGATGTAATAGGAACAGATACTAGTCCAGCAGATAATATAGATTACAATTTTAGCCCTCTGAATCCATTTACTCCGGCTGAAGCTTCTGCGACAGATCCTTCACTTATATTACCTGAACCACGTCCTGAAACACAACCAAATCCGCAACCTTCAACTAGTTGGCAAGATCCTGAAACACAACCAAATCCGCAACCTTCAACTAGTTGGCAAGATCCTGAAACCTTACCTGCAGCAATAGTCCCACGTTGTAACCCGGAAACTCCTCCCTCAGCATCTAAATACTTACCTTTATCCGATGAAACCTATAATAAATTCCTAAAATCGCCTACGAAATTATATAGCACTCATATAACAGAACACAACCAAGACTTACTAAAAGCAACTCAAAGTTTAGTTATTGTGCCTACCACAATAGACATGGACGAATCCATACCTTATGTCCAGGAAATACTCGACAATTGTCCAAATCCCGAACGCGATGATTTCCTGAAAATGGAAAGGTCCCTACACACATTTTTGCCCCTTAAAAGCGGAAATAAAACTTACCTTTTCTTATTTACAAAAGTCCATCACTTCGACGATCATTCATACTCCGATATATTTAATTGCCTTAAATATTCTCGTGACCAAATTATCATGTTATATCCCACTGTTAACGAAATAGGTATATCAGATTTTGAAAATCCTTTTGACAGACATTCCTTTGCAAAAATCTATAATATCTTAGCTTACCTATTTGACAATACCAACATAAATATTCATATCTATCATAACAATATCATATATCCTTCACCTAGCGAAACCTCGAAAATCCTGAAAGAAAATCACGACATCCCCATCGCAGGACACTTAGGATCTGCAAGAATGCTTAGTCGAATCAAAGAAAGATTTTTCTGGAAGAATATGCGTAGTGATATCGAGAACTATGTTAAGAAATGCTCATCGTGCCAAACCAACAAAGCACTCCGTAAAGTAAATAGAGCACCAATGGTTATAACATCCACTTCTACATCCCCATTTGAAAGGTTAGCCCTCGACATCGTAGGTCCCCTACCGGAATCCGGCACGGCGAAACTTAAATATATTTTAACTATGCAAGATGACCTTACCAAATTCTCATTAGCTTATCCCCTTCGCAGTAACACAGCAGCAGAAGCGAGCGACTGTCTCCTCCATTTTATATCACTATTCGGAATTCCTAAGCGAATACTTACCGATCAGGGTACCAATTTCACAGCAGAACTATTCAAGAAAACATGCGAATTCTTAAAAATCAAGCAGTTGTGGTCATCGCCGTATCATCCACAAACACAGGGTGCGCTGGAAAGATCGCATTCTACTCTTAAAGAGTACCTTAAATCCTATGTTAACGAAAACCAAGATAACTGGCCTCAGTATGTATATACTTCTATGTTGGCATATAACACCGCCATACATACAACCACGCATTATTCTCCATACGAATTACTATTTGGGCATAAGCCTCATATCCCAGATTCAGTATATAAAAATAACTCCAATAATACTACCTATCCCGAATATGTGAAACTCCTACAACACCGCATAAAACATGCGCGTGACAAAGCAATAGAATATATTCATAAATCAAAAATAAATTCCAAAACCTATTACGATTCTCATACCCAACCTATCCAATATAAAGTCGGCGATCACGTCATGTTGAAAAACCATCTTAGACTGCGTAAAGCTCTATCACCTTTATGGAAAGGTCCATATAAGGTGGTAAAAGTCAATGGAAACCATACATTAACCTTATTGATAAATAGACGTCATGTGAAACATCACTATGACGAAGTTAAACATGTTGAAGTTGAAACTTCCACATAAGGGAGTAAATAAATAAAAGTCCAAAACTCAGAAATAAACATTTTATATTACAATTGTAGTGTTAGAATTACAATAAATAGGATAGAATAATATTAACTTAGTATCAAGTAAGAAAATCTATTATAAGAAAGTACTAGTGATTGGTAACTCCGATACCCCTTTTCTTGCAGCGCTCTGGCCCAAGGTCACCAGAAGTATGTCCAACCGATCAGCCCGAGCTCCGGTATATATTTTGATCCAATTGGCGAACTCAAAATTAACACTGGGTACTTGGATATAGTCACTCCATTTGATATTTCCCACATTGGACCCCATATTGAAAACATTAATTCGGTATTGGGTACAACTCGTTTCTTATGTGGTCAAATTGAAATTGAAACTACAAGTAAATTAGAATGCCATAATATATTAGAACCACTGACTATCAGATACCAAGATATGGTCTCTGAGTACTCTTCCATAGCCCATCTCACAAACAGTAATAGGTTGAAACGCGCAGCGTGGATAGGTGGCATAGGCACCCTATCCAAAACTATTTTTGGGACTCTAGATGAGGACGACGCTGTCAAATATGACAACGCCATACAAAGTATACAAAATAATGAAAAAAGCCTGGGTTCATTAATTAAAGAAAACATTTTAGTTACTACTTCAACTTTGTCTAAATTTAACGAAACTTTGCATACAATAAAAACTAATGAAGCCAGACTAAATGAAGGTATCGACAAGCTATCGTTACAATTAAAAAACTTGTCTTTCATTTCCGAAGAACTAAAAATAAAAATCAATATTAATCTAATATTAAAAAGTTTGGAAACCTCTGTACTCACGTTATCATTCCAATTGGAAGACCTAACAAATGCAATTATGTTTAGTAGTCAAAATATACTGCACCCAGCTTTGTTACCTCCCACACAGTTGTACCAAGAGCTTGTTGATAACTATAGATACTTACCTGCTGATCTGAAATTGCCCGTCACATTGGAATTAAGTTACATTCATATACTAATGAATATATCAAATGTTGTTTGTTATAGTTTGAATAATAAAATTGTTTTTATATTAAGGATACCTTTAGTTTCACCTAAAGAATACAGTTTGTATCATAACATAGCATTGCCAACTCCACATGACATTATGAAACCGAATTCATTTAGTTTTATAATTCCTAGCAGTAAATACATCGCAATGACTAAAGATAAATCAGAATATTGTAAACTTGAATCACTGAAAGAATGCAGAGTGATGAGCGCTCGCGAGTTCATCTGTGACGTCATTACCGTGTACCCTACCAGTGCAAACCCGAGTTGTGAAAGTGAGTTAATCTCTAACGTGATAAGTACATTACCAACGCAGTGTCAAACCGACTTCATTTACGGAGATTTAGATTTATGGAAACCACTTAGCAATAATAATTGGATTTATGTACAATCTCAAAACAATAAATTATATATAGAATGCCCGAAAGAGAAAAGTTTAGAATTAAATATTGTCGGAACGGGAATTCTGAATATACCGAATGATTGCTTTGCTTACTGTAAAAGTACTAAATTGATACCAAAATCTAATAGTATAAAAATAAATATTACCGAAACACATTCCGACTTTAGTATAATAGATGACTCTTGCTGTACTTTAGATAAGTTTAAAATGAGATAAATAATGAACCTCGTATAAAATTGCAAAATATTGACTTAGATATTTTTACACCGGAAACAAAATCAAGATTAAAATCTATGACAGACAAGACAGACGAAATTATTAACCAACATCAAATAATTAAATACGAGACTCATTATTCTATTGTATTAGTTTTAATTTTTGTATTATCTTTCTATTTTTTGTAATTAAGTGTGTTCTATACATTAAATCGCACGACCGTCTCTCCTATAGACTTCCGATATTTTCCCGATCAGCTCCAGTAAATTCCCCAGAACCTCTACACCAAACACCAGATCCCGATACTGTCATCCCTCTTAAAATCAGGAAATCTCAAAATCCAGAAATCATTCCATCGCCTAGCACTAGGAGAAATATATAACTTTTCCTTCTTCTTTTCCTAAACTTCGAAATTTCAACCCTGAAGTTTAGTCTACCCCGGGGAGGTGTTATAGATATTCTATGCACCCCATTCGGCCCATCTCAGACCTATTCCGTTTAGTCATCACATTCATATATTTTAGCTTCCCATTTGCCCATCCATCATACATCAGTCTTCATCCAGCCTTCAACTGCGACGGTCGTCTCTTAAATATAATAAATTTGTTTTAATTATCCTTTTTTAAAAAGGGGTTAACCCGGGGCCCCATAACAGTACGAAAAAAAATTGGATCTGGACCACCTGGTATATGATGTCACATCACTAGAAAATAGCCATGTTAACCTGTATCTATACACTGTCACATTTACATGTTTGAATAAATACGAAATTTTAAGCAAAATCTCTGTCGTAAAATTTATTGCTGTTTGGAAGAACACAAATAAACATGTATGTAATTTTTGTATGGAAGCAAATATATGAAAGCCAAAGTATTATATTATTTGGTATTCTGGAAATGTTTTACACGAATTCCGTTATTCGGCGACGTGAATATATTTATTTGCTAAAAATATATACCAAAATGTAATCATGCACTTTGTCTGTATTTAGGTCGACTAAAGGCGTTGTTGTGGACAGAGAGCACCCCCCTGACCCGCCCGCCGGAGCACAGCTTCTCTCTACGCCCCGCATACCACCGACGTCCATAGCTCGCACAGTTAGCAGCTAGGCGTCGGACGGAACGAGGGAAAAAAGCGGCCTTGGAGGCCGAAAATTGTTCACATTGCTTAAATACATATGGCACCAATACGCATTACTTTACACTCTGCCATTTTTCATTCTATCTGTATTAATATTATAGTTTTAATTTAATTGTAAATAACGCCAATAATAAGTCATACAGTCCACATCGAGTTTTATTTAGAAGAAACAACTTCCACCAATAGGCGTGTTCTGTCACAGATGCTGAAAGCGGCGTCTATCATTAATCGACGTTGGACGCCGCTTTCGGCGTCGGATTGACGCTATACCGATGATCGTTCTACACATTTCTAGTAACGTCTAAATGTACGTCAGTGTTTCCCATGGATTCTTTACGATTGGACAGATTTGTTTGACAGATTAATTGCCATAATTAAAACTACGTTTTAATAGTTTTAAGTGCGATATTGTATATAAATTTTATTCCAACGTTTCGGCCAATTTTCAGTAGCCGCGATCACGAAAGACAAAGATGTCAAGTGTGTCAGTGAGTAATGATAAAGTTATTATGTGGCTTACCCCAACTTTTATACCAGTTGGCAAAGGTCTACCACTGTTTTAAGAAGATGAAGTAACAGGGTCTCTCATTAACTCCACCTACCAATTTTTACCGATTTTTTTTTTAGGTTATTTATTGTGGGTAGTTTTATATTACTGCTAATTACAAAATGCAGACAGAGTCGGAAATACAACATTTGCAAAAGGACTAAAGGGTAAGCACAATACATTATCTACAAGAAAAGCAACTTATGATTTATCATTTATACCAATATAAGTTTAACATGCTGACAATGGTGAGATGAACTATTGATTAACTAATAGTAGCAAACGACAAGAATTGTAATATTATTACAACTTAGGCTTCGACAAAGACAAATTCCACGTAGTCTGTACAAGTCTGTACACATTTTATTACCTGTCGGCATTTGAACTAATTGTAATCCTTTTATGATCGTCTTCTTTTTGTTTACTTATTTATTGGCATACGTTTCTAGTATTGTGGAGAACAGCCTATTGTTCTATTGTACTCGTTTACGGTCGCTTGCAGGTATCATTAGCCAGGTGTTACGGATTAAGTACAAGCTGATTCTAGGAAATTATGTCGACGATACGATACGGGCACATTTGCATTTGTGCAGTATAAAACGATGACCTGATTAAGAGAGGGAGTCAGTTGAGCTACAATTACGATACGGACGTGACGTGCGTACATTCGGGAATCTAATGGTGACGGACTTTGCGCGTTTTATTGAATTACGACCTTCTGCATTACGTTTGGATTTGTTGTGTTCGGTTATATTTGTACCTTTGTTATACGTGTTTGTATAGTTCTAATAAACTCTATAATAATTAATGCTAACGGCATTTTAATTCGAGTCCCGCTAACTCGTAACAGTATTGTCTCATTACAATATTCTAATTGTGTGTAACTCCCAAATGTGTCAACAGGTAGTTGACAGCAGATTAAAAAACGGTTCATATAAATTAGCGAACGTAAAAACACCTTCCTATCATCATACTTTTAAAAAAGGAAAGAGAGCGTAAATTGCAATGTTCGTGCAAAACCTAAGCGTTGCGGCGGCGCTGGGTTTAAGATAAGAACGGACTATGTCAATTTTTTAGGAAGAAAAGTGTTGGCCAATTTAGATGGAAATGTGAGATTGAGCACGCACGTAGCTGATTAATGAGCATGAAATGCAGCTGCTCCTCACTTTCACTTCCTCTTCACTTCAGTTCATTTGTAGTTTTATTTATATTTAAACATATGTATTTATAGTAACGTAACGTAATGTGTTTATAGTATCGTTACAACTTAGCCAAAATTCCACGAAGCACACCAACAAAGTAAATGCACATCTGCCTGCCATAAACCCGGGTTATTGCCGTTCGCAGGAATAATTAAGCAGGTGCGCAGATTATGTTTTCTGGGAATTACGCCGACGCTTGCTAGGTAGACATATGGCATCGGTGCATTATAAAACAATGCCTGAACGGAGGGGTGAGGCAGTCGAGCGACGATTACGATACGAGCAAGACGCGTGTACAATCGATGAGCGATATAGTGACGGACTCAGTGCGTGTTATTGAATCATGCAGTTTGTATTGGTTACGTCCATTTATATTTGTACCGGTGTTATACGTGTTTGTATAGTTCTAATAAATTCTATAGTAATTCCAAACGGCATTTTAATTCAAGTCCCGCACTCGTAACAGTATTTTATATTATATATGTTTATTATATATTATACTTGCAGTGCGGGGCGGGTCATTTATAAGTTATATACAAATTATATATTGTGTTGTAGGTGTGATATATTTTATGTTATCTTATTTACAAAGCGGAGCTATTTTAATTGATTTTATTTGATGACATGGCAATGAAAGACATCTTCATATATACTTTTATATATACATTATCAAATTAAATCATCATTTATTGCATAAAACATGATACATAAAAAAGATGGTAGAATTGTTCCATAGCTTCACATGTTTTTGCCTCTAGGGCGTGTAAAATGTTGTGCATATTACAATTAATATTTTTTATCAATTCAGTTCTAATATTACAATAATATTTAAAAAATAAAATTAATTCGGAATAATAATATAATAACCATAATCTTTAAATTAAGTCATTCTTAAAAATAAATGTCATAAAAAATAAAATTAACCAACTAATCTATATATTAATCCTTTTTTTTTTAAATAAGCCAATCAACTCCGTCATTTTGCAAGACAGAGCTTTTCTTGGTTCTTTTAAAACTAACTTATGTACTATTTTATAAAAATAACCCCCCCCCCCCCCCCTTTCTTTCTGTCTTTTCTTATATTTTATTTTTCGTTGTGTTTTTCTTTTTCTTTTCAAAATCTTAAAATCTATTAGAACTTTGCTATCTACTTTTACAGTGTTTTAATTAATATATTTTTGGTTTTGTACATTTACTCTTATTTCTACCTTCTTATTTACTAGTACAACTTAATATATTCTTTATATATATATATATATATATATATATATATATATATATATATATTTAACACTTACAGATAAAAACGTAGAATTAAAAATAGAAAATAATGTATATCTTTTGTGCTGTTTTGGGTTAATTTTACTTATAATCTACTGTTTTAACGCTAAGTTTACATGTAATACACTATATGTCAATAGCGTTACTCGTTGACTTGTTTATTTTGACTATAGTAATACATTGTATACTACCTCAGCAATTTAAAGTCTGTCATTAAAATAATAATTAACATTGTAATATGATTTGTCAATTATTATCTATAGGAAAGACTGACGTGCGTGAGAAACCGGGCACACGCCGCCAGATTTAAACGAAGAATTTAAATGTGTTGGGGAAAGTATCAATAGGTCAAGGGGAGGTTTACACGGCGGTACCACTAAGTTTTGGCATATTGTAAGATGATAAAAATCATCTCATTTGATTTGACAACCAAGCATCCTTTTCAGACTAAATAAATTAAAAAATATAGCAAAATACAAGACCATAATATTTTCTCCGAGCGAAACCACGTATCAGGCTAGTTTTAAAACACGTATATTTTTCTCACGTCAACGCCACCATATAATCTGAAACTTTTCTAGTTTACATATTTGGGTGTCTGAGTGCTTACTAACAAACAAATTGCATGATTTTCTTTTTGAAAAAAGGACAGAATGTAAACACCTCTCTCAAGTGGATCAGTGGTTTCAATGGTGACCCTTCGCCGCTTGGGCGAAGGGTAGATCAAGCAGAACTGACCGTGTGTGGGCTTGGATTGGCATGCTATTTACATAATATTAAAACTACGTTGTAAAGGTTTTAAACGCGGTAATTTATTTGATTGTTACTATTTCCGACATTTCAGCCACTTTTCAGTAGCCGTGATCACGGAAGACAAAGATGTCAAGTGTCAATGAGTATTGTTATAGCTTTATTTAGCGTACAAATGTTAATTAATTAGATTAAATGTGAGTTAATTAGCCTAAAATGAACAAGTTGGCGGTAGGCTAAATAACACTTTAACAATACTCATTGACATCTTTGTCTTCCGTGATCACTGCTACTGAAAAATGGCCGAAACGTCAGAATAATAAAAATCAAATACATTACCGCGTTTAAAACCGTTAAAACGTAGTTTTGTTATATGACATTTATATTTGACAAAAAATAGAAATTAAATTATTTTGGCTTGATCATGCCAATTGCGCCGTGCATGGCCGTCGCGATCCTCATTTCAGTTGAATGAAGGTTTTTTTGTTTGTTTTTGTCCTTTATCGCGAGTAAAATGTCCAAGAGGGCTGAAACGTCACCCTCCGGCACTGGTGACGCCATGGCTTCAACTGCTGATTGGACGAACTGCAAATTGAATCAAGTCTGCAGCGTCATGCCAGTTGGACGACAGGCAGCATGGTGTATGACGCCCTTAAGGCTCTCAAGAACAGGAATCGTGTAATTAAAAGATATTTCGTTAAATAGAGTTGAAGCGTGGGAAGTCTTCAATGAAGCACCTTTTGTTCAAGAATTGAGTATATTTCAATATATTTTTTTATTGCAGAAGTTCAGCAGACAGGCAGACGGCCCACTTGATGGAAAGTGGTTACCATTGCTTATGGCCATTTGCAACACCAAAGGTGCTACAAATGCGCTGCTACTCTCTTTAGGGAGACTGGAACCTGGTCACTAATACTGGAACGCAACTCAAGGTTGTTATGGCGACATACTTTAGACTAGGGGCGGTAGCCATCCAGTCGGGCAAATGCCCTACCACCTGGCTGTGGGTTGTTTTGTCGCCTCTTACGACAGGCCGCCTGCACGGATATTCTGTAATTTAACATTAAATAATTGTGGCGCATACAATAAAGTTCGTTTTGCGTTCCGAAGTTGATTTTTTGTGAGATGGCGGTTGGCCGTAGGTAGGTATTGCAATCCGGAAAACCGGATCAGGTAATCCGGCATCAATATGCACTTACCGGATCCGGTACCTACATGACGGATCCGGTGATTACATATTTTGGAAAAGTAATCGCGCGTTGTATGAATAATTAGGTACTTTAAACCCGTGGTACTTTTGCCTGCGAGTCCATAGATCACATAGTATAATGCGAGTCGTTTGAAGCCGAACTACCGCGCGCCCGCGCCGCTGCGTCGTTTGGCAGATGACACATTCAACACAATTTGTTTCTTAGGATCGTTTTTCAAATGTTACAAGATGTCCACGACAGTAGTTATGAGAACCATAGTGTATATTAATATGACATAGACAATCATCATAGATAATACTTTTAGTCGATTTATCAGATGATTCGATTTATAATTAAATTACCATTTTCTACCGGTTAGTTAATTTTATAAGCCCACTAAATTATCGTCTAGATAATTTAGTGCATCAGTAACTAATTATTATGATTGTTTTTTTGATCCTGGTAACACTATGATGCAATTGCTATTTTTAACATTGATGCAATGTTATTTGTTGTTATTGTTTTGTATGGTAGCATCTTCGTATAAAAGGCGTAGTGGCGTGTAGACGGTGTTCATTGCTTACTGTGCTGCGTGAATATTCACATCAAAGGCTGAACAATAAAGGGGAAACCCTGCCCAAATATTTAATATTTGGTATATTTGGTACTTTCTTACCCAAATCTCTCCTTGCATTTTACACAAACCAAAAATTGATTGTTTGTTTAAAAACTAAAGAGCAAAAATATTATAAAGAATAATTATTGTGATTGTTGTGCTATTTATTCATTAGATAGATAGATTCGGTAATCTGTTAATAACAGACTAGTTATGTTTAATTTTGATTCATAATATTCATCTCTACTTTGTCTTTAAAATCTAAGAAGACTGAACCACAATTTAAGTTATTACGTTAGATAAAGACACTGCTTTTTTTGAAATTTTATTTAAGATGGCTTTTATACTAATTTGTAAGTTTATTTATTTTGATACTGAGAAATTAATTGTATTCGCTTTTTAAAATAAACCAAATTGTATATGTATCGTTTTATTTTTACACTTTATTATTTAAAGGAAAGTTAAGTTAACCAGGTCAGATCAATCCGGCCGGGTCGACGGGAATCCAGTCGGATGCGGCCGGATTGAAAATGAGGCCGGATTGCAATCCCTAGCCGTAGGCAAAGAGTGTTTATCATAGTAAATTAAAAGATAATGCGCGTACACACGCGCGAGCGTACTGTTTCATGCCCGGCGGGATTGGTGTGTACCTTCCTTGTTTAATCGTGCGTCGACAAGAGTTTTAAATTATAACATGTCTTCTTCATGATATTATTATACATAGCCTTTTTTGACGCGACCCAAGTACTTAATACTGTGAAAAATATGTCCATAAAACTATATAAAACACATTATTTTTTCAAATTCTCATATTAATCTATATTAATTTTATAAAGAGGAAAGATTTGATTGTTTGTTTGCATTGAATAGGCTCCGAAACTAATGAATCGATATGAAAAATTCTTTCACTGTTGGCAAGCTACACTATACCCGCGTGACATAGGCTATATATATATATATATATATATATATATATATATATATATATATATATATATATATATATATATATATATATATATATATTAATTAGTGATCCTTACTAAAACTCCAATCATGTAACCCAAGGTGTAAAAAAAATACTTAAAATCGCGTACGCTGCGAGTACTATTGATGCTAGAATAAAATAATGTACTACGACTTAGCAGAACACATCACTATTTACAAAAAGTATCGCGACAGCATATGTCTAACTATTATAGTTATGCCACAATAAGTGTTCTTTTATTTAAAATTTAAATTGAAATGCTGCCGCTAGAAAAGGCTCTTTACTTGTATCTTGGTATTCATCCTTATGAAAATAAATTACTTCATATTCAAGACTGTCTCAATATCTTTTTATAACTTTTTGAATTATCCAATTCGGACATTCCATTCGAAAGATATCACGAGTTTAAAAATGTAAGTATTAGAGAAAAGTTGCGTGGTCGCCGCGCACCCTAATCGGCTAGATAGGCTTATGCGACGTAGGCGTCACTGGGGTACGGGCCGTACGGGAGGGGAAATATTTTAAATTCGCTTAGTAGGTAATTAAACTCAACAAAAAAGTTCTTTTTAGATACCAGTGCGAAGCCGGGGCGGACCGCTAGTTGGCTATAAAATTGAGAGCAGTAAATATGTTAGGGCCCCGTCTAGACTGTATTCAAATGCCTGTGTCAATATTTATATGTTTACTTGTTTGATATAAGTGATTGGCAACCGTTTAGAGTGGTACTACAATATTATATTACAGTAGGATCTCACTAATCCAGCACTCCAATAGACCGATACGTCCAATAATGCGGCGCTTTCCGCCCGCGCCTCCCTCGTCCCTCCCTAGGGCATGTACAGCGTGCGCTCTGTCGTCGTCCAGCAATCTAACCCCAAAACTTATCACGTGCAAGTTGCACAAAAACAGACCTTAATCAAGGACTATTTTAAGACTATGTAATTAGTTAATTCTTAGATATGTTACAGTTAGAACATAAATACAAATATATTATATTCTCTTTATGAAATGCTTTATTTTATTTATTATGAATTTTTCTATATAATACAATAATCCGACACCTTCTGATTTTTAATAGTTCTGGATTAGTGAGATTGTACTGTAATATCATTGACGGGGTTTTCTAGGTTTTCTCAAATGATGGGAATGGTCGATTTTGCGAGACTCTTTAGAGCGTGTGTTATATGACACCGCCAAACTGTGTCGGCTAGGTGCTGTGTCCACGTCGCCGCCGCCGCACTTTCGTTATACTAATGATGGAGGGGCGGTATGGTTAATTCACAGAGCATGGTGATAGCGTATCTGCAATGTCGTCTACACAAGCAGTTATTATAATTCATGGAAAGTAACCTTACGCACTTACGCTGTGTACCGGGTGTCCCAGTGCTATGCCACAAGAAAAAGTCCTTTAAATATTGTAGATGGGATATTTAGCTCAACGGAATGATAACAAACGACAACTTTACAAAATGTAGTAATTTTACCACGGCCTCTGTGGTTGAGCGGGCTAAGCCTTTGCCGGCCTACCTTACTGCAACGCAGAGGCTCCGGGTTCGATTCCTGGTATAGTAAATTTCGGAAACCTATTTTCTCCGTTATTTACTATGGTCTGGGTGTCTGGGATCGGCCCCAGAGTAGTACGTTATATATACCCATAACACAAGTGTAACTTGCTTAATTTCGGGACATACAATATGTGTTTTTGTCTGCAAAAAAAAAAGTTTTACTTGGCGAGGACTTCAAGATGTTATAGAAAGAAGTCGGTTAAAGATATATTTTTAGCTTTTTAGTTGGAAATCGGTTTTCTTATTGTTTGCAAAGAATGTAGGCGCGAGCGCCTTCTTCTAGCGTTCTTTAACAAGGATTACTCTCGACTTCCCTGAAATCCACTCATCAGATCCTGACATGGTGACTATGGGACCCATTAAAATGGGTCGTTAAAAAAAATAAAACCTTTACGAGAATAAATAAATGTTCATAAAATGAAAGCCACTGGACCAAACTATGTTACATTTTTAGGGGACCAAATGGCAACTTTTCCGCATCAAACTAAAGAAGAATCACGTAAATCGGATCATAAATCTCAGCGTAATCGGTGTACATACATAAAAAATACCAATCAAATTGAGAACCTCCTTTTTGAAGTCGGTTAAAAAGAAATTAATTTGAAGCGGTTCATAATTGACGGAGCAATTGCGTAACTAATATACAAAGAAAAACATACACACACACAGACAGACAAATTGAGAACCTGCTCCTTTTGGAAGTCTGTTAAAATTGTCCTATCTCAAATATTTGAAGCACTTACTTCTCCTACACTTTGCCTAAGTTTTGGGTCAAACGGTACGTTGTCTTTTTAATAACATTAGAAGTTAAGAGTACAGTATACATTCATACCCATGCCGAATGTGAGGAATAACGAAGGAAGCAATGAAAAAAGCCATCCCTCAGCGTCGTTGCATTTAAAAGTCAAAACTATCAATAAATACACTATTACCGATGTTAATTGTCCTGTTGTGGTGCCGCGGCCACCTCCTGATGGCAGTCCACCACCGCGCCGTCAGCACCGACTGGTTCCGCAGAGTCAAGGTCCGCGAGCGCACTGCCAAAGAACCCTTCCGAATGTTAATCACCGCCTTGCTTACACTCGAAGTCGATGGGAGCTGAATGAAGTCTAGAGTTCTTCACAGCTATCAGTACTTCTCGTAGTGTACCATTTTTTTTATAATTGCATGAATTTAGCAAACAGGTAGACGGCCCACCTGATGGAAAGCGGTTACCATCCCATATAGACATTTGTAACACCAAAAGTGCTACAAATACGCTGCTGCTCTCTAAAGAGATACTGGAACCTAGCCACTAACGCCGAAACAAAACTCAAGGTTGTTATGGTGGTATACTCTAGACCAGAGGTGGTAGCCATCCAGGCCGCAAAAAGCTATATTCTTTCTCCGTTCCTGTGCGAAAAAAAGTTAATTGATGATTTTAACTCTTTCAAATACAAATTGAAACCGTGCAAGAAAGCCTGTCGTAAGAGGCGACAAAACAACCCTCAGCCAGGTGGTAGGGTATTTGCCCATCTAGATGGCTCCCACCCCTGGCTTGGAGTGTGTCGCCATAACAATCTTGAGTTGTATTCTGGCATCCGTGGCCAAGTTCCAGTCTCCCTTTAGAGAGCATTTGTAGCACTTTTTGGTGATACAAGTGTCCATCAGTGATGCTAACCGCTTTTTATCGATTGTACTTATATCAATTTTCAAAATTTTTGTCTTTCTGTTTGTTTGTTCCGGTTAAACTCTAAAACGGCTGGATTGATTTTGACGGGACTTTCACTGGCAGGTAGCTAAAGTAGCCCATGTTACTCCTTTTAACATCTAAAAGGAGTAGCATACGCTACTTTTATTTTAGAAAAAAAAATTGAAAGGCCCACGCGCCGCCGTCGCCAAATTGAATTAAACTCCACTGGTAACAGCTAGTTAGTAATAAACTGGTTAGGGGTCTGGAGTTTGTAAAATAAAATCTAAAATAAGAAAAAAATCACTAGGAGTTAATTCAGACCAGCAAATTACAAATGTGTACTTTTTATAATTTGTATCTGTCTATCTATGCTTGTTAGAGTATCACCCGAAATCTACTAAACGGACAGAAAGGAAACTAGGCATAGAGCTAGCTTAAAGTCTGGGGTTATCACATACAATACTTTTTATCCAGAGGAATATAGCAAAAAGATGCCGCTGTGGTCGTTTTTTCTTACTAATGAAAGTTTATGAGGGTGGATTAAGTCGTTAGGATATACACTTACCGGTCCTCATGGGTAGGTTTCGAAACTGGAGACAGCAAGGAGAGGTGTCTTCGGGGAGAGTGGGCTTCTGGCAGGCGGTGCAAGGACAAACACGGGTCAGTGGTGGTGGCTCGCAGACTTAAACAATCAGACGGGAGGTTAATAAAATATTTATAGAAAAAATTAGATCTATAGGAATATGCACTCCAAAGTGCATAGAGAAAACATAAAATTAAAACTACGTTTTTTAAAGAGTTTTAAGTGTGACTTTTTATTTCGACGTTTCCGCCACTTTCCAGTAGCCGTGATCACAGCGGGCTAAATAACTTTAATACTCATGGACACTAGACATCTGTTTTCCGTGATCATGGCTAATGAAAACTAGCTGAAGCATGAAATAAAATGTTGCGCTTAAAATTTCAGATATGTACATGGTGACCAGTACAGGCGGAGGAGCGAGATGGAGTGCTCTTCCGTCTCAAAGTGAAGATCTTCTGCCGAGGCTATTATTATATCTTACAAGCCTAAGCGAGACTATTGTAGTTGGAAATATGTATAATATATTCTTTGAACGTGTCGGGAATGGTTTGCGACTTCAATTCAATTTGCACAGCGCCATCTATTATTGGCTTGTGAGTGTTCCACTATACACCCCCTTGCTGCGACTGGAAGTCGATGATAGTCGAATGAAGTCGAGAGATGTTTACAGCTATCAGTGCTTCTCGCAGTATGCCAATTCATTTGTCACTTAGCTGTCCTGTGAGTCGGACGGGATGAAGTACTATTAAGTCAGAACTTTGTTAATTGTCCCAGTGAGTCAGGAGAGCAGGATCTTCGTTTCGTAGTTGAGCAACTAGTTTCCCAATTAGAAAGGAGAGTTTGCTCGTGGGTCTGTTTTTAGTGCACATAGAAAGATGGTTGGAGTGGGCGATTAGCTTCGCACGAGTCACCTGGTGGGACTGTGTTGGCTATTGAGTGGGTGTCCATCTACAGGAAGCAGCGTACAACAGTCGTGATTTGGTTGCCGAAGTCGCCCAATTGCATACCCGTGGTAGTAGAGATGAACATATACATACATATATAGACATCAACCTAAGGAGGGACGTATGTATTATTTCATCTGAACGTGCGTCAAATTAGACCAACTTGACACCGACTGACTAGTTCTGAGCCGACTGACCCATGGTGACTCTGCCAGGATCTAAACCTGGAATCTTCTGATCACTACACACCCATTAGAACGAAGAAAAGTATGACAAAACATATGATAGATTTAAAATTATAGCTGGTCCGATATAGTTTGATACATAATAATATATTTTTAGCCACTATTGAGCTCGTCAGATGTTGTCCTGCCCTAAAAATAACAAAGTCCTGAAATCAGACGTAGGGCCATCTATCGGATCTAATTATAAATCCTGTAGCAGAGAGAAGTAGAGGTTAAATGATACTTCAGATAGTAGAGAGTAGTATTTACTGTCGAGTGCTGATGTGAACTAATTTATTTTGAAAATGGTAATCTTAAGTACAAATATTAATATGTGCACTCCCACGTTGCGCTAGCCACCGCTCTATGAGCAACAAATCCCCTGGGTAAAGTACACCAAATAACAGGGTGTTACCCTAGATCAGAGCTTGCGCTTCGACAAGCATATTACTATAGTGCAACATAGAGCGCAATTTGTGTTGGGTCGTCTAGCACCCATGATAGATAACAAAACATAATGTCCCTCAGACACAAGCTTACGCGAGTGTAGTATTCGACCATGCCAAGCCTGCCCTTTTAAATAAACTGCAAATCGTGCAGAATAAATTCATGCGCAGAGCCTTCAATGCTCCTCTCCATATGCGTAACGTCGACTTCCACTGCGATCTGGAGCTTCCCTCCATCAAAAACTACATCACGTCGCTCCATCAGCATCATTGAAATCTGCTCGTCGTGTCCGCGTCCGATTATAAGCCTCGGGGAAAGGCTCTCGCTCGACGACCGCGTAACGTCCTCACTGACAGGGTCGACGTTATTACAAAACGGGTGGCCCGGATCAGCCCGCCCGCGGTCAGGACGGCAGGCTGGTAGGCACCGACAGACAGACACAGACGGCGCCAATCACCATCTCTCCAAATCCCTGCAGGGGACAGCAGGAGACATAGCCCTCCCACAGGATAGACTAGGCGTGTTGCTGGAAAGTTTCTTTCGCCGTTTCTGCTCTCCCAGCCATAACACGTTGCGAAACCGCCGACCCCGGTCCGCCGGGATCCTTCCTCCCGGGCTTTATATTACTCGTCGCCCGTTCTCAATTAGTACATTGTGTCACCCTCTAGTCGGCATCGTTAGATTCATCCCCCTCTCATGGCAACAGTACAGCCGAGGTAAAGCCCCCTAGGGAGCTCCCTCGAGCAAGTGATTCACGGACCAATAACATAAAGTCAAGTCCAATAAAAAAAAATAGCGCGAGCCAGTAGTTCGTTCTCCGCTGCGAAGACTAGACGTATGCAGATCCATGGCAGGATATGTAATTAAAGGTAATGTAAGCGAAACAGCGTGAAAAATCATTACGTATTAAAAATTACCTATTTCAATAGGGGGGTAATCGTCCGGTCCTGCAGGCGGGGGTCGTAAGGGTTTCTTCGGAGGTATGTACACCATCTTATATTTGCAACGGCAAATGTTTTCTGAAACAAAAATCATTAAAACTAATCAAAATCAAAAATAAAAATTATGAGACTCATTTAAAGCATCAAATGTGCCTATAAATAAATTTTTAACTGGGCGATTGTTATTCCTTAGCAGGGCTTAACAACCGGAAAAAGTCGACCCGGTTATAACCTATGTAGATAAGAGCTTCTTTTTTTCAATTTTATACTTAATCTAATCTCAATTGAACGGTTTTTAGCAACTAAAGCTTTTTAAATAGGTTTTGTTAAATAAACCAGTTTTAAATTTCTTTTTGGCGAATATCTTCAAAGCACAGCCAAGTGATACAGAAAGTAATCAGTGTCACACAAACACATGTTTATATTAGAAACAGTTGACATATCGTTGGCGTCAGTGCAGGACCTTGTAACGGTGTACAGTCGCGTAATGAAAATGTTCGTCACCTTAAATTCGACTTTTGCTTTGCACGAGAAGAAGAAACAACACTGCCAATATTTTAATTAATGTTACGTTTATAAAACATAAAAACCTGAAAAAATTGCTATGTTAACGATAAAAAACAAACAGGATATAATCACTACGCTTAATATAGTTATTAAAACAAAATGGTTTTACATGTCTAAACAATCTTTTACAGACAAGATAGAAAATCAAACAACTTTGATCTAAGTAATTTTAAACTTCATTGTCAAATAGTTAAACATAATTTTCTGTGGAACGTGCTGTTCTGTGACTTAGTTTGAAAAGGTAACATATACTCGCGGAACGTTAGGTGAATCAATTTGAAAACTGGCGAACACTTCATACCACGACTGTACATTGTTTGGTGATAAATTTTTTTGGTAAATTCTTAACAAGTATCACTAGGTATTTGGGTTTTCAAAAAAAAAAATTAAGATATGTTGCAGAGTTTAATATTTTACGTATAGTCTATTTTGCATTGGTGCAGTCAGTTGTAGGGTACTGTATTGTTGTTTGGGGCAGCGCTTTTAAATCATATATGATCCAATTAGAAAGGGCTCAAAAATCATTACTAAAAACGTTAACTTTTAACCCCTATCGCTTCCCTACAAAATTATTATATGAGATAAGTAACGTGTTAACCGTTAGGCAGTTATATATATACAATATAACCCTAAAGCAACATAAAATTACACCAAAACGTAACAATACTAGTGATAAGAAACGTGCTGTAACTAACATATTGCCAACTCCAATGTACCGTACTGGCCTGGCAAGACGGCAGCAATGCTATATGTCTGTGACACTATACAACAAGGTAAATAAACAAATCAATGTACATGAACTCACAAGTCGGGAAGTTAAAATTAAATTAAAAATTGGCTACTTACCCTTGACTATGCGACCACCGAAGCACTGATTTAATATATTTATTTTAATAGAAACTGTACATTACATACATAATTACACACACACATACACAACACACACACGCACTCACTCACTCACACACACACACACACACACACACACACACACACACACACACACACACACACACACAAAGTGCGCGCGGGCGCGCGCTCAGGCACATCTACGCGCTTACCCACTACACATAAAAACACTGTTACCGATTTATATTTGTTGTGCGTTTAAAACTTTATACTACTGTGAGAGGGCACTGATTCCCGAAACACAGGCTTACGCCTAGCTCGAGAGTCAGGGACTTCCATAAGTTATTGTATTAGATTTTTTTGGCAATAAAGATTATTATTATTATTATTATTATATAGGTATATGTAACAATTTTCATGAAAATAATAATGTGATCACATGGTTCTGCACTGACGCCGAATATAGAGAAAGAAAAATGATATAGAGAAATTAATCTCGCAGAATAAACTAGTGAATGCAGGCTGACATGTCTTTAACGAAGTCAAAATGAAAGTATTCATTTCCAAATGGAATTGTGGCGTCACTTTTCATCCGCCAATTTATTGATACATAATTTAGCACAGTTAAAGACTATGGTCAATGCATGCTTGATGCTGAAGTAAATACATAAACAGATATCGTTGTTAGAGCTGTCGATGAGATTGGGCTTTTATCTAAATTAGTAAAAAATGCCCAATCTCATGAACGTGCACATATAACATTTAATATTGATTATAATACTGGTGTGCACATCACGTAAACGATGAGGTTTCTGTATATATATTCTAAGTTAAATTAGGAACAATTAAGCAAGCAAGTAAATACATCATAGAAATTGTATATTTGGTGAGCAATAAAGTGTTATCTATCTATCTATCTACATCGAGAGTGCAACTCGTCATCTTATTATGTACTCACCTCACGGGCGATTGAGCCATAGGCTCTCGCCAGTGGTGCGTTACCCCACCCAACGGGGTAACCATCACCATTATACACACACCACTCAACTGAATCAACCCCCACAGAATCTTACAGGTTACTTATTGGAAGTCATGAGTCTATCATCGCTTCCAAATCAATTTTAGTTACTGTTAAAGGAGGAGAAGGGTTTTAGTCAACTATGTAACTCCGAAGGAGATAACTTGACTAAACTCGGTTATAACTGAAAAGTAGTTATTTTAGTAACCGGTTACAAGCCTTGCTTCCATGTATACACCCACATATTATGTTACATGGTATGATTGTAATGTAAATTCGACATATTGCTTACGAGAAAGTAAGCATGATAATGGTGCTATTTATTTCTAAACACGGCCGGTACATGACGAGTAGCCTTAATGATAAATGGAGCATGCAATAAAGGTGCTGCGTGAAATGTCAGCGCTGTGGGTCTCCGGTTCAGATCCCCGGTCACGTACTTTGATTTATTACTACGACATTTATAAATGGTAGTGAAATTTAAAAATTTATCAAAATGTTTTTGTCATACACACTTGTCTTTTTTATGGTGGCTGT
Source organism: Dendrolimus houi (assembly GCA_039645545.1). NCBI lineage: Eukaryota > Metazoa > Arthropoda > Insecta > Lepidoptera > Lasiocampidae > Dendrolimus > Dendrolimus houi. The sequence goes on from CM077122.1 coordinate 24,131,918, forward strand.
ATTTTTTTAAAAATCATTTCTGTTTTATCTTCTATTTCGTATTTTTATCTTGTGTTACAAGATGTCCACCACAGTAGTCATAAGAACCATAGTGTATATTAATATGACGTAAACAATCGTCATAGATAATATTTTTAGTCGATTTATCAGAAGATGATTCGATTTATAACTAAATTACCATTTTCTACCGGTTAGTTAATTTTATAAGCCCACTAAATTATCATCTAGATAATTTAGTGCATCAGTAACTAATTATTATAATTGTTTTTATGATCCTGGCAACACTATGACGTAATTGCTATTTTTAGCAGTGATGCCATGTTATTGTTTTGTAGGGTAGCATTTTCGTATAAAAGGCGTAGTGGCGTGTAGACGGTGTTCATTGCTTACTGTGCTGTGTGAATATTCACATCAAAGGCTGAACAATAAGGGGAAACCCTGCCCAAATAGTTAATATTTGGTATATTTGGTACTTTCTTACCTAAATCTCTTCTTGCATTTTACATTTGTTTTAAAAATCACAAAACAGCAATAACTATTTTAATATAGTTATTTAGATCTTTTATAGTAAATAATACAAGAATCTCTACTAGAGAATACTCTTTAAATAGCATTAAACAGCAGCACGTCGCGAATTAAAACCCGAAATGGTCAATTACAAGACGATTAATTATTCCTCCCGCGACATGTGAAGAGGCTACCTGTTGTCATTCAAATCGATTTCTGCTCACGTTTTTTATAATGGCTAGCGCATATTAACATTTAAATTAAAGCATTCGAAATCTTAATATTATATAATCGAGTTTCTTTACTGGCAACACAGGTATTGGTCTAATTTAACATTTTATTGTGCGACATCATTAACTTTACAAATGCTTTATTACATGTTTGGAACTACAAAGCATCAGTAACTGTTTTGAGATAGGTTGTAATATATAATATAGATCATGGGTGAGGTATTCGAATGTCTTAATATTGTTACGAGCTACAGGACTCGAATTAAAAATGCCGTTGGAACTACTATAGAATTTATTAGAACTGTACAAACATGTATAAAACAAATACAAATAAAACTGGATGCAACCAGTTTACACTGCACGATTCAATATAATTCGAACGCGCAAAGTCCGTCGTCTATATCGCTAATCGAGAGTACTAGAGAACGTCTTACTAGTTTCGTAGTCGTCGCTTGACTGCCCCCGCCCCTCCATTCGGGCATCGTCTTATACTAACTACACAGTACAAAGAAATTGGAGGCGCACACTGAGTTTCTAAGAAATATTAATTTGCACACCTGCGAACGTCCACAAAGTCGAAAACAATAACAATAGGGATTAGTTCGACGCTAATGATGGTTATAAAACAAGTAGAAAAATAATAGCACGTTGCAAATTCAAAACACAAAGGATTCCCTAATCCGGGAGGACAATAAACTGCGCTTACAATAGGCTGTGCGGCTCATCTTTGACGGCATGTAACAATATTTTATAATTGAGTTTTCTTTATTTGGTAACCCAAGTATTCGAATACCTCAACTTTTCTTGTCCGGCAACACTGACTGCAGGCACGTCGCCGTATTACGTATATGATACTCCATTACTTCCAATTGCGAATTGAAAACAGTGGTGGGTATAAATGGTAAAATGGTAGTATAAAAGGATACTCTGGCGGCGTTCTGGCCAGTCTACTTATGACAGCTAAGACCATAGATAATACACTATATATAAAATATCAAAATATCACTTACCCGGTCCGATAGATGGCGCTACAATCGGTATTATATTCCTATATATACCACTAGATGGTGTTACAATCGATAATTCTATAAATTCCTCTAGATGGTACTAATAAATTATAACTTATTCTAAATTTATGCCAAAAGTAAAAAATGATTTACTTCAACCTTCATATATAAGTGTGCGAGATTCACCAAGTATGACCATAACTTCTGGTTTCATTTATGCTCTTACATCTCGTCAGCGCGATGTATTTATTCAACGATATTGCACAGCGCCATCTTAAGGGAAGTTAAGTGGGCTAAATGGAAACTAATACACCTGGACCACTTGATGGCGCTAGTTTCCGTATATTTTTTTATTTTTCGATTATGTAGGGGAGATCCACTGGGCTGGCTAAGACGTACACAATGCTAAGCAGTAAATTCTACTGAACCGACGTTGACTCAACTTAGATGAATATAATATACATATAGTGTTACAATGACTATGTATATGGACATTTATATGTGTAAAAATAAAATAAATGCTGGCGAACTAATCCAAAGTATTTTTTTATGTCAAATATTCTATTGGACTTACACTAGCTTTGTAAATATTAATAGTTTTTGTTTATAATGTAAGTGGGGGATTTATACAACAAAACATATACGGTCTTATTCATAGAGTTAAAGTAAGTTTAAGAACCACAAAGAAGCGTTCAAATTTACTCTAACTTTCTATAAATAGACCGATAGAATATAGAACTTGGAGAACTGTTTAATTCAACTTTCGTACGACGAATGCGCGATTCACAGAAGGTTTGCAGTATTTATACAGTACGTATTGTAATACAAAAATACCTTCATTATTTTAAAATATTGTTACGATTCGCGAGACTCGAATTAAAATGCCGTTGAAATTATTATACAGTTTATTAGAACTATACAAACACGTATAACACAGGTACAAATATAACTGAACACAACCAGTTCAAACGTAATTCACGATTCAATGACGCGCGCAAAGTCCGTCACTAAATAGATTACCGAATGTACACAAGTCCTACCTCGCTTGTGGTTATCACTAGAGTGCCTCATCTCTCAATTGGGGCATTACTTTATAATGTACAAATACAATATGTCTGCTCGGGAGGTGGACTGAATTTCCTAGAATCACACCTGGCTAATGACTACCATAAAAGATTACAATACACAATGGACTGGTTTTCTAATCACAAATTTGAAACACAAAGTAAACAAAAGAAGTCCAAATGCCGACAAGGTAATAAATGTCTACAGGTATATAGGTGTGAATTTGTCTTTTGTCGGCGTTCAGGCTATAACAATATAATAACTCTACAATTTATTTCGATTAGTTACTGTTAAATGTTCGTAAAGCAAACGCTGGTCTAAATCTTTAATAATAAATTGAAGTTGTAATATTAAACCGAGTAAATGGCGCTACTAGTAGCAAACAGTAAATATCTTCTATGGTTTTAATGTTTTGTCTGTTTTTAGTGACATTGTTCACAAACTATTGTCGACGTGCTTACTACCTGTATCTCGAGAAATAAAGGTTTATTCAAACAATAAAATTACAAATGTTTCACCAAGGCCGCGTTCCACATGCTCACAACGATCGCGCTCAAGACCGCCATTTTTCCCGTTCCACTTGCTTGCAAGAGCTATATCATAAACTCAAATGGAATTAATTATGGAGCGTTGATGTCCCTAACGACGTACTACACAAATGTCGTTGTTTGATGTATGGTTGATTTGAAAATCACGCCTTCGTCAAGGTATCGATAAAGAGAATTAATGCTCTGTGGTCAACACCCACTTCGACCCACCTCTTGATATAGGTCGTTGTGAGTGCTACATGGTTATTCAAATTCAAGTTTTTATTCAAAATAAGTTCCACTGGAGAACACTTTTGAAAGGTCATACATGTAAGTCAATATTTAAATCTACTTCCTATTCTATGTACACCGCTTGGCTAAGTGTTATCGCTCTTCAAAGGAGAAGAAGCGGCAAGAAACTTTCCAGCAACACGTCTGGCTTAAAAGTATTTTTTTCATCTTAAAAAATATACAGTCATTAGTGACGTTTTCGCCATGACCATAACGACCGTGGTCGCTATCTGTAACGGCTAAAGGAGCATTTTAGGCGTTGCGAGCCTCAAGTGAAATGTAGCCATAGTGAGAACTTTTATGTCGTGTGTTTTATGTTACACACATTTGCTACGCCGCGCCGTTTGCTACGAAAGCTTGCTACTTACTACGCCACTACAACATCTGATGCTACGTCAGACATGCCAAAACTGTGTTTCATTTTATATAGTGAGTATTAGAATTGACCTTACATGTGTATATTAAAATTATTATATTTTCTAAGCTACATATAAATCAATGACTTGTAAATACTTTTGATTGTTTTAATTAATAAAAAAGAGATTATTAATTTAAAAAGTCTCATCACATTTACCAAAGCAAAGTATTGTTATAGGGGAACATTTGAACATGTTTTAGATATTAGTAAATTACTATAATTTAATTAACTTAGACTTAACAAGTTCAAGTTCTATTTTCAGCAATTAATGCTCATATACGACAGATCAAACAAATTGAATCTATTTGATTCAAAATCAAGGAGAGGACGGTGTTCAATAACATTGAATGATTCAAATTTATGTTTATACGAGTCACTTTGGTTGATTTATTCACATTGAAAGACAGCAATAAACCATCTAATATTGGGCTAAGTTAAATACATATTTCAATTTAATGTTATATTTAGCAGAGTCGATTCCGTAACTTCCACCCAAAATTGAAAACTAAGCGATTCAATAAATAACTCGGAACCATTGATATAGCTCACCCCGCAGGGTAACACATAGATCAAGTAAATAACAGAATCGTCAAAGTATTTCTTCTTTCTTATTTTTATTATATTCGAAAAAATAATGACAGCTAAATACTTACAACAAACACAACTCTAACCGTTTAAAGTTGGATTCTAAATTCATTCACTTGTATTAGCATCGGTTGAGTTTTGACATTATTTGTATTATGCTTATGTCAAATTTTCATTGACAGTAAGGCAAATCGATAACATATAACCATACTTTTAGCTATATGACTTGTAAGTAATTGCTTTACTAACTATAGTTATAATATATCACAAAAAAGAAAATGAAAAATTTTCTAGCAAAAAGAAACAGACTTGAAGTGTAACTAAAGCGCAAAAAATAACATTTTCTACAATATCTTGAAGTCAGAGTGCCAAGTAAAATATAAAAATTACTACATTATAATGTATATGAAAATTTTTACTTGAGAACCTCCTCCTTTTTCGAAGTCGGTTAAAAAACGGTTTTAATTGTTTAAAAATGTTTCACACGTGTATTTTTGACTGCCTATTTTTCGTTTTAATTTTTTGAAGTGAAACTTCTTTACAATCTTTTTGATTTGAAACTCGATGAAAAGAAGAAGTGACACTAAAAAAAGATAAACATATAAGTCTCTAAGACTAAGTCTGCGAGAGAATGAGATACGAGCTTTACATTGTGCAGTACAGATTAAAGAGTAAATAAGACCGATGATTACACATAAGTCCAATTTGGACCGAAATAAAACTAATATTATATTTTATAGACTAAAACAGAAAAATAGAAAGTGTTACTTAAGAAGTTTGTTTTGAATTATATTATGTTGACGGATAAGGAATTATATTTATATATATATATAATAGCTGACCCGGCGAACTTCGTACCGCCCTATTTTCTGAATTCCTAAAAGACTTTGTTTCATGACATAAAAACAAAATCACCAAAATCGGTCTAGGTGATTAGGAGGATTCTAGAACCCAATCTCAGCGCCACCTACCGGTTCCAATTGCGAATCTAAGCCATCCGGGGACTTATTCAAACACACAAAACAAATATCATCAAAATCGGTCCAGCCGTTTAGGAGCAGTTCACTGTCAACACACGTACAGAATAATTATATATATATATATATATATATATATATATATATATATATATATATAGATTAATAAAATTGAGTAAAGAATTACCTATGAGTATATTCTCTGAAGTTTTACTTCTACTGTGTGTGAACTGCATACACACATTATTTTTATTGTAATATATAATTTTGTTATTTTTTTTAGCTATATACATACGTACATATTATCACGCCTATTTCCCATAGGGGTAGGCAGAGACAATAGATCTCCAGTTGCGACGATCCTGACAAACAACTTTCGATTCATCTATTTTCGTTAACCTCTTCAAATAAAGGTGCATGTAACCTTTATTTGATATGCTTTTTACCTGACCGCGTTTTAACTCTTCTGCTATTTGATCATGGTGTTTACGTCGCGGTCTACCTGATAATACTGTCATACACTTGTTTTGTGGTTCTATTTTTAACTCTTGTTATTACATCTTCTTTCAAGCCACAACATCCCCATATTACACTATTCCATATCATATCATTCATGCTTACCTCACATATACTTCTCAAAGCTCTCATTTCAACTGCATTTATTCACTTTATACCTTGAATGTAAATTTTTACTTGAAAAAACTTCATAATCTTAAGAAACGCTATTAAATAACAAATGAACAGATAAGCAGTTAAAAAGTCCCACATGAAAACCATAAGTTTTCTTATTTTTTTAAGTTCACAATTCCTCATTTCCATCCAATTTGAGAGACAGAATTAATCGTCCATTTTCGGCTTCATAGCGTAAATCTTAATAAATTAATCTTTCAAATAAATCTGTCCAATCACAGCGAGTGCAGGGGAAATTCGTTTTCAGACGTTTTCCATCCGATACAACGCCAATCCCGCGCCGGAAGCGACGTCCGGCGTCAATTGACGCTGTATGCCACTATCAACATATGTGAGAGGCTCTAAGAAAGTTTACGACCACTCTCTATTAGATATTTTATATCGAAAATTATGATCGCGGAAATGGCAAAGTTATGATGCAGTATAAAAAATACGTACTCATTTTACATCGCGAGAGTAGTAAGCACTTATCACCCCTCGTAAACTTTTAACAGCAGCAGAGTAACTATCTTTCGGGTAATTCCACTCATAATCATAAATATTGTATTAAATATCGGTTGCATCCTAAGAGTCTGTTTCGGACCTAGAGTCTACCGAACACTATAGAACACAGTGTAATAATATTCTTACGAGTTGCAGGACTCGAATTAAAATGCCGTTGGAATGACTATAGAATTTATTAGAATTATACAAACACGTTTAACACAGGTACAAATATAATTGTACACAACCAGTCCAAACGTGATGCACGATTCAATCACACGCGCAAAGTCCGTCAGTAAATAGATTACCGCCTGGGGTACACACGTCTTGCTTCGCTCGTGGTTATCGCTAGACCGACGATCTCTTCATTGGGGCATTGCTTTATGCTGCACAAATGCAATATGTCTACCTAACCGCGCGGACCGAATTTGTTAGAATCACACCTGGCTAATGACTACTATAAAAGATTGCAATACACATTCGGCTGTTTTTCTAAATACAAATTTTAAACACAAAGTAAACAAAAGAAATCCAAATGCCGAAAAGTAATAAAACCTGCAAAACAGGTATGCAGGTGTGAATTTGTCTTTGTCAGTCGTAACAATATTAATACAAATGAGTGGAAGAATGAATAAATGCTCTTTACACAATAAATAAACATAACATAAGTTAGCATAGTTAGTTGTGAGCACAGATTATTATTTTATTTTCTTCATTCTTTGTGTTAATGGCTTGGCAGCTAGGTTCTTACGCCACCGTCATAATAGTACTTTAGTATTGAAACACCTACATATGGGTTATTTTACCACAATCAGTCAAGAAGTATATACATTGATTGCGTTCTAATGAAGTACGGCCAAATGACCGGCGCAATTTGATGTTTAATTAATGTATAGAAAATAGAACATTTTTGTTCAAAAACAACCCTTTCCCTTGGTTTGCCCTTTGACATTCCTTCACAGTAAATGATCTTTACAAGCTCCACTATGATTTGGTGTAATAATACAGACGTGTTTATTTTTTTAGAAATGAGCCGATTCGATTCCTGACAAGAGTGATTGATTTTTCAAAAATCTAATGATAATACCCCTTTAGTTTTCATCTCGAGACTCCTTTGAGTGTTTTTCGCTATTTAGCATAGTAAAGGATTTGGCCCTGAAGGCCTGCTTGAAAAATTCGCCTGTATACCGAACTTCAGTCAAATCGATCTAATAGATTTTCTGTGAAAGTGTAGCGGACAGAGTTATTTTCGCATTTATTATAGTGTTACGACCTGAACGCCGACAAAAGACAAATTCACACCTGCATACCTGTAGACATTTTATTACCTTTTCGGCATTTGGACTTCTTTTGTTTAAAATTTGTGATTAGAAAAACAGCCCATTGTGTATTGTAATCTACTATGGTAGTCATTAGTCAGGTGTGATTCTAAGAAATTTAGTCCTCGCGGGCAGGCAGACATATTGCATCTGTGCAGTATAAATCAATGCCCCAATGGAGAGATCGGCAGTCCAGTGATAAACACAAGCGTAGCAAGACTTGTGTACATTCGGTAATCTATTTAGTGACGGATTTTGCGCGTGTATTTGAATTACGATCTCCTGCATTACGTTTGGACTTATTGCGTTCGGTTATATTTGTACCTGTGTTATACTTGTTTGTATGGTCCTAATAAACTCTATAGTAATTCTAACGGCATTTTAATTCGAGTCTCGTAACTCGTAACAATATTGATAGGGACAATAGGGATATAGCAAATGATGTTGGTATTGTATACATAAATTAAAAATTACAAAAGTAAAAAAAAATTTGTCCTACCGTTTTTGGTCAAAATAAATAATAAAAGACTTGTCTGTGATTTCTCAATCTATGTGATACCCCGATTACAAACAGAGCGGATTGCTAGTCAGAGTAGTCCTGAAGCTCGGAGTCAACAGCCTGATTCATGGACATTACCCTAATTTTGATGAGATCAGTTACCACAAATCTTGTTAATACGTATTACTAAGGTTTCCTCGTAACTCCAGCCGCTCCAATGTGGCATGTCGAATAATAATTATATATTTAGCAAAACTTAGTTTACAAGCAGAGCCGCCAAGAAAAAAAAAATTGATAGTAAATTAGAGCTATCGGTCACTTTTACCTTCATTTAATCAAATAATTTAATTATCCGCGCAGGAACGCAGAAAGAATACAATTTCCTGCGGACGGCCTGTCGTAAGAGGCGACAAAACAACCTACAGCAAGGTGGTAGGGTATTTGCGCACCTGGATAGCTACCACCCCTAGTCTAGGGTATACCGCCATAACAACCTTGAGTTGTGTTCCGGCATTAGAGGCCAGGTTTCAATCTCCCTTTAGAGCGCGGCAGCACACTGGTAGCATCTTTACTGTTACGAATGTCAAAAGGCCGCTGACCGCTTTACACGAGATGGGCCGTTTGCCTGTCTGCTAAACTCATGCAATAAAAATAAATATTAATTAAATTATTAATTAATTAATTTCCTCAATTCTTCTATTTCATTCATATATTAAACTCCATAGTTTAATTGATTAATTTAATCAATAATATTTTGTTAGTAAACTGTAATGGCGACACCATAAAATGCGACCGAAGCGCCACCTTTTTGACTATATCCGTCTACCTCACGGATATAACTTCCTTTATCAGGATAAAAAGTACCTATCCTAAGTGTTGACTTGGAATACGCGTTAGCTCCGTGTCTAATTTCATTGAAATCCGTTCAACAGTTTTCAGGTGATTCTTTAACAGTCAGATAGATATAAAATTTAGAAATCTACTGGTACTAATGATCCGTCTTAATTTTTTTCTTTTTTCTAGATTAATTTATTAGAGTACAGTGGATTTCGGTTATAACGACGATAAAGAGACCACTGTATTTTTAGAAAATAATACTTACAGCTGCGTAATTCGCATACATAACAAAACCCTACTTAATAATATTAACTAGTTCTTAAATTTAACTTTACCTACCTGAACGTTTAATAAAACAGTGTATCATCACAACTGCTGGCCATCTTTGAATGTGAACTTATACTAACTAACTGGTATACGCTTCTTCAATAAAATCCCGAATGAAGTGTTAGATCTGCCCTTCAGTAAATTTAAAGCTCAATTGAAAAGTACCTGGCTTAGAAAGGGATATTGAACAATATTTAAATGACAAAACTGCACTTACATAGCTGCTCGTCCCAGTCTTTTATACTGGCTTCTGTATAAAGTTTATATTTTGCATAACATGTAAGGAATCTATGGATATTTGTCGCAGTATGAATTCTTAGTGAGTATGTTATTATTTTTTGGTTTGTTACAACTCCATTCGTTCTTTAAAAAGTAATTGTAATACAACTTCTATACGTATTAAGTAAAGGAGGCTGAGATAATATTTTTAGGTGGGCGTGTTGCTGGGGAGCTTCTTGCCGCTTCTTCTCCTTTGAACAGCGATAACACATTGCGAAGCGGTGTAATTAAAATAGGAAGTAGATTTAAATTTTGACTCACATGTATGACCTTCAAAAAGTGTTCTCCAGTGAAACTTCTTTTGAATAAATAAAATGAATTTGAACAAAAGATGAAGACTCTAAGACGGTATGAATGAACCTTCGTATGTTTGTTTGTTGACTCGGTCGCAATATCTGCAAGGATGTTCTAGGAACTTGTTACAAATGGTTCATAAAAAGTAATCGTTATACCCGAAGTCGCTATAGCCAAATCAATTAAATCTAAAAGTAAACGTTAAATTCAAGGGACTGAAGTTTTACGTCGTATAACCAACATTTCGTAACAACCGAGGTCGTTATAAGTGATATACACTTTATATGTATAAAAATCATGTAAAACGCTACAATTTTTTTTTAAGTTTTATTTCCCACCCATTTTAATATAATACATATAAAATTATTACAGCTAGGCTTCTTCTCTTCAAGTCACATGTAGCGAAGCGGTGCTAAATTAGATTAGGCTCCCATAGAGTAAATAATAACCATAAACAAAATTAAAACTAAATAAGTAAAACGAACAAGTTTGACACTTGACATCTTTGTCTTCCGTCATCATGGCCACTGAAAAGTGGCCGAAACGTCGGAATAATAAAAATCAAATAAATTACCGCGCTTAAACCCCTTATAACGTATTTTTATTATACAATTGCACAATCAGTAAGATTATTTTGACCATCAAAATGTTTACGATCATTCGGTAGACAGAAAAGGTAACTACTAAAATATAATTGTATTTCTTTATGGATGGTTCAATATTTGTGCTAGATCAGAATTTAACGAACCGAATACCGAAACACAATTACACACTATTGCCCTCCTACTTTAAGGAACGCTTTGAGTTCTTTCGAGAGAGCAGTACAAGGCTCTTAAGATCATCACCTAACCTGCGACCAATGACGCCAATACAGTATACGAAATTTCGTCAGAAATCGTTTATTGTGCAAGCTGTAAGATTGTGGCATGCATTACGAATGAGCAACAGAAGTGCAAAGTCACTCACATCTTTCAATAAACTCAGCAAAGATCACTATCTAAATTTGTAAACGGCACTTTCTGTGTGTGCATGTAACTGTATGTACATATATCGTCTCGAAATTGGCATATAATGTACCCAGATACCGCACTCGGCACACATCCTTCCTGAATGTTCCTTGTAATTCTACCAACTACTGTCAAAATTCTTTGTTTTCTCGTATGGCTCGTACTTGTAATACAAAATTTTGTAAAATTGATCTGTTTGCGTCCTCCAAATACAAATTCAAAAGTAACATCATTACTGACTTGCAAATTTTACATAACACAACCCGACTTTATTTCTTTAATTTCAAATTAACATTTGCTTTTTGAAATTGTTACTAAATTGGTAGTTTATAAGGCAAACCTGTTATTGGCCTAACTTTTTATTGTAAACGATTTTATATTTGCGTATTCGCTGTTGGTTTTCTCAATAAATACACACATATATATATATATATATATATATATATATATATATATATATATATATATATATATTTGAAACTATGCGCACTGAATACCGACCCACTATTGGAGATATGAAATTATCTCCAGAATGTTGTCTGGAAGAAATCGCTGTTAGCAATAAGACCGCCGATTGTACTAGTTAAATGATTGTTGACTCATGTGAATGATTTTATGTGTGCAATAAAGAATATTCTATACTAAATGCAAATGTAAGTTTTATTTGTTAGTCACCTTTTCACGGCTTAACTACGAACAGATCGTCACTATATTTTCCACACACGTTGTCAGAGACATAGACAAGGACATAGGGCACCTTTCATCCAGAAAAAGTACTATTCCCGAGGGATAGATGAATATAGGCGAAAAATTGGCACTGCGATCATATTTTACTGGTGCCACCGTTGCAATTCACTAGTAAATACAACGGCATGGCAACGACAATGACAATGGCGCAATTTTAATGTGTTGCTCTTATGGTTAGTTTCACTTTCACTAGATGACGTTACGGGTATTTTGAATTAAAAATTAAACTTAACACTTCTAAGATTTCTTACTGCATGACTTCAGCAGACAGGGTTGTTATGGTGGCATATTCTAGACCCACTTTATGACATACATACATATATTGTTTTACAGCGCAAGGGAAATGCTAGTCGGTTCTATGTCTTGATCTGAGAGAAGATTACCGGGGAGCGTGTTAGAGTCCCCACAGCTGGTCCTCCACTCTGTCTACAAAATTTACATTAACGCAAGCGAAGCCGCGGACAAAGGCTACTCAAACAGTACTGAGAGTCTTACTAGACCATCGCAGAAATATGATCAGAGAAGTATGAGTCATTTTTATAAGAAGAACTTATGATGGTCTAATAACTGCATGTGATTCATACTGTCTATGATCATAATTAGGGGATCCTATTTGACAGCAAGTGTACAAACGGTCATATCATATGTCTAACCTAAAAATGGCATCAAAATGCAAGAATTTCGGCTTGAATATTGTATGCGGGAATTTGAAGTTAAAAATAAACCCGGATATTTCGTACACACGAAACCGCTGAAGATAATAGTATAATTATGTCCAAACACTATGTGATATATGAAACCAACTTAATAAATGGCGGCCGTAGTCGTTATAACAACTCACTTGCCAAAAATCTTATTATTTCTTACACGTCTGTCTATTTAACACCGCAAAACGAATCCGACGACACTATGGCGGCATCTTTGTGAAGTAAGTCATAATTGGAGGGGACAGACATACATACAGTATACAAAAAGAGAAGTAAATATGTGCATATCAAGAATGTGTACTGAAGTTCGAACAAGAGACGGGGTTACCATGACTCAAAAACTATTGTTCAGCATTAAATAACAAACAAATGTCTTGTTTATTTTGTAAGACTTTATGTCTGAAGAAAAGAAGAAGACGAAGGATCTTCCTTCTCCCTGATCACCTTGCTACCGATAAGCTAACCCAAATACGTTATATTTCCTTTTTTCTTGACCTCATATTCTTTGTTTAATGCAATTAATAAATTTGTACTCATAGCACTGGAAAACACGTTTAAATCGTTATCCATCTTGATTAAGGCTGACCTTCATGTGATCGTAAGTGTAATATGTAAAAAAGAAAAACATCATCATTTGTTACGAGTGCGGGACTCGAATTATAATGCCATTGGAATTACTATAGAATTTATTAGAACTATACAAACACGTATAACATAAGTACAAATATAACTGGACACAACCAGTACAAACTGCACGATTTAATAGCGCGCACAAAGTCCGTCACTATATCGCTCATTGAATGTACACACGTCTTGCTCGTATCGTAATCGTCGCTTGAGTGTGTGTTTTATACTGCACGGTGCAATATGTCGACCTCATCGCGTGCACCCGATTTCTCGGAATCACACCTGGCCACTGCCTACCGGAAGAGATTACAATACACAATAGGCGGCTTTTCTAATTACAAATATTAAATACAAAGAAAACAAAAGAAGTGCGCATGAACTCGCATTTATTGTTGTGCTTCGTAGAATTTTGGCTAAGTCATAACAATGTGATCATAGAATTTGACAGATATGAAATGAAAAGTGGCCGAAACATCGTGAAAACCGTTAAAACGTAGTTTTATTATATTATATGAAGCCATATTTGTATGATAGTGTAATTGGAGCCTACAACGGTTCAATCTACAATATCACACCCGTTTCTACTAAAGCTGTTTCGAGTTAGTTGGTTTCGTTTACTGTTCTCGGCCTTGATTATAAATATCATTCATGAATACTAGCTTTTGGTACGAAAGTACTTTTGAGCATAACGATAAACATTTTATATTTGTATTTCCAAAATTGGAAAACTTTTCCCGGATACGAATCGAAATTTACGCAGTAAAGTTTCTAATCCTAATAGATCGATATAAATCTGAATTTGTTTGTTTGATCGTTCTTCGTGTGGTTTATAGACAAGGTGGCGAAAGCCGTCTGTAGGGCAACTCTATACACCTCTCATTATTTATTTCCCTGTTTGAACAGTTACGACGACAACAAATCAGTCAGTGAAGCTAAGACGTTTAAAAAAAGTAAAAAAAACGAGTTGTGTATGAACTTACCCCATTGACGGACTTCGCCACCTTGACTATACCATATATCTACTTTCCGTAGGATGGAAGATAAAAAAATAAATTGTTTGTTTGGCTTACCACTTAACGTATTGCATGTGGATTCGAATCCTGTTCGGGACGCATGCATCAATTAGTTCTGAACTAATGTGTATGCACATCATGTTGACGGTGAAGTAAAACATCGTTTGGAATCAGAACTTATAGGCCATTGAAATGTTACATTTTTTAGGCCTTTTACCTTGCTCACTATGGTTGCTCTGATGTCATTTTATTGTAAAGTGACCAGAAATAAGTTATAACGCCCAAAAGTAAATTTGTTCAAACATTCTCATTTATTTTTGTTTATAACTTTTTTATTTTCCATTTTACGATAAGAAGCAATAACAATAAAGCTGTAGACAATTTAATTTTCTACAAATAATGTCTTATAAAAAATTCTGCAGGGTTGCTAGTTTGCACCCCTTTTTCCAAGATAGCGGCCGGGGGACAAGGTTGGCGACCCCACAAGCTTGAACTTAAGATTATACTAACCCCCTTACATATCAAAAAATAAAATGCGTCTTCTGAGAAACGCAACCCTAAATGTAACTTTTCAATGGTCTATTAAGAGATAAACGATGTGTCAAAGCGTGGCGAATACCATCTACCGTTAAAAATCAAAATCAAATCAAAATGCCAACTCGGGCCAGCACATTCGGAATATACAACTTTTTGATTTGTTCTCTGCCTGTCAGAGTATCACGTGAAACTGAAGGCATTTTTAATAAACAAAGCTAGCGAAGGCGCACGATTAATCTGGAGAGGTACACACTGGTCCAGCTGGGATGAAATCATTACGCTCGCGCCGTTGTGTACGCGCAATATCAACATTAGTCTATGAGAAACACTCGTAGTCTACGGCCAACCGCCAATTTTCGAAATCTTTTACTGAACCTTTGTACGAGCAGCCAAGTTTTTATTATTAAATACTAGCTGATACCCGCGACTTGGTCCGCGTGGTGCGGTTTTATAACTATCCCACGGGAACTCTTAAATTTTTGGGGATCAAAAGTATCCTATATGTTGATCAGGGATATAAGCTACCACCATACACAATTTCATTTAAATCGGTCCAGTCGTTTCGGAGATTAGCCGATACAAACAGACAGAGAAACGTGAAAGAAAAAAATCTAAATTAGTTCTATTTCACTCCTTACACCCCCCTGACTCGGTTTTTAGCATTTTTTTCATTCTACAGAAATTCAACCTCTACAGATTTATTATATGTACTATAGATATGCAATATTTCGAGAAAAATTGCTTTATCGAAATCTTCCTACGCTTCAGCCAGCTTACTGTAAAATCTAGGTTCAAACCCAAAATAAAAACAAAATCCATTGCAGTAATTAAATAAAAACTCACATCGTTTTTTATGTTTTTTTATGTTTCTTTCCAACAAGCAAATTGAGCCCATTAATTACGCTCGATGTACTCTCTATGAAATGTTCCATATTGTAAGTACGGCGCAATACGACATCTACTAATATTTACTAACAAATAAAAGTAATGATATATTGTTAATGGGTTTTAGTGAAACAATAAACATATGAACAATATTTCTTTGTGTCGAAATTCAAGGCACTTTAGGGAACGTGTACGAATTACATATAGGTGGCAGCACAAATCGACACGAGAGCCACAGTGCAGTTAAAAAAGAAACTGTTTTAATAATGATCGTCAATGTGGCCAGAATATATCAAGTCATCTTTAAGTAACGCATATATTAACAGCGGCCGGAGAGCGTCAGAGCCGCCGAATTAATTTTGTTAAAGAAAAGTAAAAGACCGAATAGGCTAAATGAGAATGATTAAAATCCGTATTGTATTTTAGGCACGAATCCTCTAATACTTCCCGTGCGCAGAAGGTTTGGCGATAGCCTCATGACGTCACGCGTCGATGGTCAGTAGGGTTGACAAAAAAGGTTACATAAATAGTTGTTGCAATAAATTTATTATTGTATATACTTTACATAAGTATATACATTAATGTTAAGCAGTCATCGGCAAAACTTCTGCGGGCGGCTTGTACGAGTCCGACTCGCACGTGGCCACTTGTTTTACTTACCTTCATATCTTTTACCTGGTGATTTAAAAAAATTATCATTATGATTTCGAATAAAATTTTGATTTTATCAAAGCTTTGAATAGTTTTACCTTTAATAGTGGCCCGTTTTCTGTCTTCTTGGGCGAATATGTCGTCAGAAGACGAAGGCCTCCCCAGCCCAGCCTCCCAGGGGTAATCTTCTCTCTGAGAGAAATGTGATAACATTGAATTTTCCAAAAAGGTAAACAATATCATTCAAATAATGAAACACTGGCTCGTTAAAGTGATTTATTTGAGAATACGATGAAGTTGAAATTGTTTTATTTAGCAGTTTACACCCACCAGTTTGTCTACTTTCAATAGACTGGTGGGTGGACTATAATATTTTTTATTAGCTTTTGCCCGCGGCTTCGGTCGCGCTAATATAAATTTTGTAGACCGGCCGTTGGGGTTCCCGAACGATCTAACAAATGCCAAACTGAATTTTAAATTCAAAATACCCGTAACGCCATCTAGCGAACTTGGACCTTACTATAAGTGCCACACATTAAATTTGCGTTGTCATTGTTGTTACCGCAACGATATATTTGTTGACGCTACTAAAACACGACCAGAGCGCAAAAAGCGCACTTTCGGCCATATGCGTCTAACCTTCGGGAATAGTACTTTTTTGTGGATGAAAAGTACCCTATGTCCTTTTCTATACTCCTGACAACGCGTATGCAAAATATCGTCACGATCGGTTGAATAGTTAAGGAGTGAAAGCGCAACAAACAAGCAAACACATATTCGTATTTATAATATTCGATGGGATGAATAAAGACTTTGAATGACGAGGAGGGATGAAAGTTACGAGACAAAAAGGAATGTTGAACTCCAAGATGGTTGGGTACAAATGTAAAGTTAGCCCGAAAAAGAGATGGATAGATTTTTTTTTTAATTTATTGATGCATAAAACAAATTACAATCGTTACAAACAAAATATAAGCAAAAATCTGGATTGCATTATACAAAAAGTGCATACATAAAAATAGCACAACGAGACTGAAAATGATTTACTTATAACTAAATATTATAATTGTTTTAGTCCAGTTTATTTTTATATATATCAATATCTTAGTTGTTACCCGCCACCTCATTGTAATAAGGACCCATTCTGACAATGGGATTGAAATAAGATATATTATTTTCATGGACTTCTAAAGCGAAAATGTTAGTACTGTGTGATCTTCGGGCCGTAAATCTTATGTTGAAAGATATCAGATATAGATAGATTGTGTTAAGGACAATATAATGATGTGTGGTGTGACAGAGGACGTGTGCCAGAATAAAGGAGAGTGGAAGGAAAAGGCATATTGTGCCGACCCCAAATAATTGGGATAGGGTGAAAGAAAACAAAGAGAGGAATGAATAAAGACTTTGTAAACTTTTACACTTTAAAAACAATTTTTCTTATGATATTAACAACAAATTAGTGATAATGAGCTATTAACAAGTCACCACAGATAGAACTATTATAAAATATCAACTTAAATAATCTACAACAAACAAGGTATCATAACTATATAAATTATTATTAAATAAAGACAGACAAAATAGATATAATAAGTTGGGGATAAAGTCTTTTCGCATATAGTATGTATGAACTTGTAATAAGATCTCTTTGGTATACCATTTGTATCTGGCTGGTTTTGGTATCATTAAAAAGTTTTACTTTTAAAGAAGACAATTCCAAATTCAAATTAGGAAAAATGTGTGATTTTCATTTGTTTTATTATTGTTAAAATGAGTGAATCTAATGAAGAAATTCGATACATTTTAAAATTTACTACAAAAAAGGTAAAAATGCAACACAAGCCGCAAAATAAATTTGTGATGTTTATGGTTCAATGCAGTATCTCTGAGAGTAGCGCAAATTTCGTTTAAGCGTTTTCAATCCGGAAATTTTGATATCAAAGATACACATCGCTCTGGTCGCCCTGTTACGGACAAAATTGATGCCATTTTTAAAAAAGGGGAGCAAGATCGGCATATTAGTAGTTACGATGTAGCTGGGAGAGAGGAGAGGAGAGGAGAGGAGAGCTGGGAATTGACCACAAAACGGTTTTGGCGCATTTGAAAAAAGCTGGGTACACAAAAAAGCTCGATATTTGGGTGCCTCATGAGCTCACTGAAAGAAACCTAATGAATCGTGTACTCATTTGTGATTCTTTATTGCGACGTAATGAAACCGAACCATTTTTGAAGAAGCTGATAACTGGTGATGAAAAGTGGATCACGTACGACAAGAACGTGCGAAAAAGATCGTGGTCAAAGGCCGGTCAGGCTTCACAGACTGTGTCGAAATCCGGGTTAACTCGCAACAAGGTGATGCTGTGTATATGGTGGGAATGGAAGGGCATTATTCATTATGAGCTGTTACCGCCAGTCAGGACCATCGACTCTGAACTACACTGCGAACAACTGATGAGATTAAAGCAAAAAGTTGAGAGAAAGCGGCCGGAATTAATCAACAGAAGGGGTGTGGTTTATCACCGTGATAACGCTAGACCTCACACAAATTTAGTCATTCAGCAAAAATGACGAGAGTTTGGCTGGGAGGTGTTAATGCATCCGCCGTATAGTCCTGACCTTGCACCTTCCGATTTTCACCTGTTTCGGTCTCTGCAGAATTCCTTAGGCAGTGTCAGGTTAACATCACGAGAGGACTGCCAAAACCACTTCTCGCAGTTTTTTGATCAGAAGCCCCAAAATTTTTATAGCAATGGGATCACGTCCCTATCTACAAGATGGCAAAAAGTTATCCAACAAAATGGCACCTACATACTTTAGTCAAATGTAAATAAACTTTATAAAAAAACTTTTTTTTGTATAAAATGCGAAGAAACTTTTTCCCCAACCTAATATTATATGAACTTGAGATTGGATGGGACATATTTTTAGTCGATAAAAACACCATTTCATTTAGAGACGAGCGTTTTCAAAGACAAAACTTGCCAAGAATTCATAAATAGGTACTAGTTAGGAGATTCTTTACATTCAAAGAAAGTATTCTTTGTTATAGCACAATAAACATAACAATAGCTCGTTTTCATTGTGTTTACAAAATTTCGCCTTCGTGCTCTTTGTATTATATTGGATCATAGAAGAGGAATACTAAAGCTCAGTAAAACGAGTAACACGCGCTAAAAACACAATTAGCGCCACCAGTCTGTCTTTGTTTTTCTTTGTCGGTAGCCTTATAAATAAATAAACAAATAATCAGCAGACGAACACACACATTGTATTTCCCCAAATTAAGCAAGTTACGCTTGTGTTACGGGTATCAACGGATTACTCTGGGGGCCGATCCCGGACACCTTGACCATAGTAAATAACGGAGAAAATCCGTTTCTGAAATTTACCATACCAATAATCGAACCTGGAGCCTTGAGTTGCAGTGAGGTAGG
The DNA here is from genome assembly GCA_039645545.1 of Dendrolimus houi. Taxonomy (NCBI): domain Eukaryota; kingdom Metazoa; phylum Arthropoda; class Insecta; order Lepidoptera; family Lasiocampidae; genus Dendrolimus; species Dendrolimus houi. The sequence continues at coordinate 24,151,864 of CM077122.1, forward strand.
TCGGCAAAGGCTTAGCCCGCTCAACCACAGACGACGTCAATTGATTAGGTAAGTAACGTATATACTTTCATATGAATCTTGTTGCGGACAGAGAACACCCCCTGACCCGCCCGCCGGAGCACACCTACTCTCCGCGCCCGGCATACCGCCGACGACAATAGCTCGCACAATTAGCAGCTAGGCGTCGGATGGAACGCTGGATATAGGAGCGGCCTTGGAGGCCAGGAGAGGCATTAAGCTATTAACGTATTAAACTTAAACCACTCTCACTCAACTCTCTCGCACAATTACTTGGTCATTTCAATACGTACTTCTTTATGTATAATTTAATTTATGTAAATAGTTTAATAATAATCATACAGTCCGGTCGAATTTCATTTAAAAAAAAAACTGCCACCAATACATCTAGTAAAAAGCTGTTATTTTGACATTACAAACAGACACCGCAATTTTATTTATCTGTATAGATAACATGTTTTATATATACATCGTGATAATAAGGTCTTTCGTATCTTATTATCACGTGTCATATGTTATTTGAATCTGAAATATGAGAGTTAAAAATAAGGAATTTCCGACAACAGGTGCCAGTCAAAGCAACTGAAGCACTTTTTATAACGCAAAACCTCGCTACCTCATATACTATGTGGTACGAGTGAACAAAATTCCAGATGCTAGGGTATTTGCCCGACTGGATGGCTACCACTCCTGGTCTAGAGTATGTCGCCATAACAACCTTGAGTTGTATTCCAGCATTAGTGACCAGGTTCCAGCCCCCCTTAAGAGAGCAGTAGCGCATTTGTAGCCTTTGGTGTTGCAAGTGTCCATAGGTGATGAACTCATGCAATAAAAAATATAAAAAATGTTATAATTTTTTTACAAGTAAAAGGAATCAAATAGCACGATAATTGTTGTTTCAAGAGTAGTTACAATTATTTCCATGACGACATTTTACGCCTGTTCTTTTAAATGTAAACTAGTGGGTTGTCCTGCCTTGAAAAAAATTAAATTGTAGAACACGATTATAACGTCACCTACTGGGTCGAATTGTGAATCTAAAGTATCCGGGGATCCACTCAAAGATATACAAAAATATTTATCAAAATCAATCCAGGGCTTTAAGAGTTTAGTGACATATATATGTATATCTACACATACATATTATATAATACGATTAAGGAATTCTTTTGTCTTTCGAATTTGTAATTAAGAAAAACATGCTATTGTTTTTCTACTTATTTTATAACCATCATTGGCGTCGAACTAATCTTCATTGTTATTGTTTTCGACTTTGTTAGCCGTTCGCAGGTGTGCAAATTACTATTACTCGGAAACTCAGTGCGCGCGGTCAATCTTTTTTTGTACTGTGTAGTTAGTATAAGACGATGCCCGAATGGAGGGGTGGGGCAGTCAAGCGACGACTACGAGACGAGTAAGACGTTTGTAGTACTCTCGATTAGCGATATAGATGACGGACTTTGCGCGTGTCGAATTGCATTGAATCGTGCAGTGTGAACTGGTTGCATCCAGTCTTATTTGTATTTGTTTTATACGTGATTGTACAGTTCTAATACATGCTATAGTAGTTCCAACAGCATTTTTTAATTCAAGTCCTGTAGCTCGTAAAAATATATAAAACAAAGTCGTGTTAGTTACACTATTTATAATTCCAGAACGGATGGAACAATTTTTGTGATTTTTGTGTTTTTGGAATTGTCTTCGTGCGGAATAGGATAATGAGTATTAAAATATGATATACATCAATAAAAAATCTTCTTCTTCTCGATTTGTGCTATCGAGTACAACGATGCGGAGGCGCCGCGCGTCGGAATGCCGAGCCCCGACCGGGACTCATTCACCGCACGGTCTTGGGCCTCATATGCGGCACAGCTCGCGCTTGCACTGTCTGGCAAAAATTATTCCTAAATACGCAGATTCAGGGCCGTCTTTACCCGGGGATGCAGGGAACTAGGGAGCGCAAACCGATTGACACACAAATTTTTAAATTTTAACCCTCAGTTACATGTGTGGTTTCTACATTCTACATGGTTTCTACTATTGTATACTGCCTTAAATACTGCACCTCACTGTCAAACATCCATATATATAGACTTACCAGTTTATGAGAAAATGACTGTGATATACGAAGACACAGACACGACTAAAACATAAGGTGTCCGTTTTCCCAAAATCTTAAAAATTAAATATAAAACATTTTTTTTATAGACAAGGGGACCGCGGGTTGGTTTTGGCACCCCGACGCCGCCGCGCCCAATATGGTTAACATGGCCCTCTGCAAATTCGACATTTTCAATTAAGCCTGACTTCAACGGTTTCGTCAACCAGCATATGCTGATCGTCTGAGTCGTCGTTAGGGTTCAGTCTCTCAGCCAAAGGTCTTGTGACAATCAAGCAAAAGTTTTCGTCAACTAAACCTTGGATTGCGCAATTTCGTAACACCACTAGCAGTAAGAATATGATCACGCCTTGTAAGCCGTTGAAGATGTCCATGATTTTCCTGAAATCTGGTCATTCAATTGTTATGATCTTTTGAGGCCGATTTCGGCAATGGTGACTGCGTTTAAACTCATTTCCATTTGTTTGATTTGGGTGAATTATTTTTGTGTGTGTTCAAGTGGATCCCGGGTTGGTTTAGATTCACGATTGGACCCGGTAGGTGGCGCCGCTGAACACCTCTTTAACGGTGGGACCGATTTTGAGGAATTTGTTTGTGTTTTTCAAGTAGATTCGAGGATGGTTTAGAAGTTTAGATTAACCATTGGTCCCGGTTGATGGCGCTGCAATCGCTTTCTAGATTTTATTTTTTAAGGGCAAGACAACGTGTGCCGGGTACAGCTAGTATGAAATATATGTATGTAAATATAAAAAATGTGAAAAATTATCATAATATGTGTTCACATTTTTATTTGGCCCCTAACTGTGACATTATATAAGATACTAGCTGACCCGGCGAACTTCGTACCGCCATATTTTCTGAATTCCTAAAAGACTTTGTTTCAAGACACAAAAACAAAATCACCAAAATCGCTCCAGGTGATTAGGAGGATTCTAGAACCCGATCTCAGCGCCACCTACCGGTTCCAATTGTGAATCTAAAGCATCTGGAGACCCATTCAAACGCACAAAACAAATATCATCAAAATCGGTCCAGCCGTTTAGGAGGAGTTCACTGTCAAGACGCGTACAGAAGAATTATATAATATATATATAAATTATATATACATAGATTTAGAAATACGATCGCCACTATTTAAAGTTAATTGACCATTATGCGACTCTGGGTAGTGCAGTTAGACGTCCGGAATAACTCGGGTCTGCATTCAAAATTTAATTAGACAAGGATACTTCGAGCAATATTGTCATATTAACTCCACAAAGCAAATGATTTCCTTTGACAAACCTGAAGCTATTTTATAATGCCTTTGTTTGCCTCGAAGTATATCCACGTTAATAAACAAGTATTGTCTCTCAATAAAGGGTTATTTCAAAGAAAGACAAATTTTAATTAAATAACAGGGATTCCTGTTGAGCACTTTTTGTGTAATAACTGCATTGTTTTAGGAAGGCATGTCTAATAATGGAAGAAGGAATGGCAACAAAGATTCTGATCAACAAGAAATGCTTTGAAACCTAAGCTCTTACACTTGACAATAACGGACTTATTCATATTGAGTTAGAATAAGTTTGTAGGCTTCTTTAAGATTCTTAAAAGCCATTTTTTTATTGCATGAGTTCAGCAGACAGGCAGGCGGTCCACTTGACGGAAAGCAGTTACCATCGCATATGGACACTATGTACATATGGCGTTTGCTAAAAATGCGCTACTGCTTGGAACACAACTCAAGGTTGTTATGGCGGCATTAGACCAGGGGCGGTAGCCATCCAGTCGGGCAAATACCCTACCACCTGGCTGTGGGTTGTTTTGTCGCCTTTTACAACAGGCTGCCCGGCCGCAGGAAATGGTATTCTTTCTCCTTTCCTGCACGGATATAGCCTACAAAACTTATCTCTAACTCGATATAAATAAGACCGTAAGAAAACGAAATATATACCAAAAAAATTCAAAAACCAAAATAATAGTCCTACACTGGCCGGGGCTTGTCCTTGTGTGCGTTATATGGTGTGGACAGGGATAATCGCCGGTCAGTGTCACGCCACATTTACATGAAGGGTATAGCAGTGTTTCTAAGTAAAAACTGCCCCCAGCGCGTTTTCTACTTTTACTATGGGGATGGTTTTGTTATCAAATAAAAATAATTCACCCAAATTTTCAGCTGTTTAAGTCAAGTATTTTTCAGTTTTTATTTTTTTTCAATAGTAAAATTACAAATTAACTCATGGAGATTTTTTTACCAATACTTGGGAGCAAAAGGCATGAAACAATATTTTTGTTGTAATTCCCTGATGAAAAGCCGATTTCTTAAAAATAAATTAAATTAAAATATTTTTTATCTCGAGTTTTTGAAATATATCTATTACCATTTTTTTCAGAATATGTGTTTTACAATCTTTTCTACTCATGAAGTGATGGAACGGTGTCACAGGAAATAACTATATTTTTTCATAACCTTGTGTTCTATCGAACTGATATTCCTTTGATTTTTAGCTCAAAACACATACCTCTTTGAAACGACTTTAAAATAATAACTTACTTTACTTTTGTTCAAAAAATAATACATTATAAATTATAAAAAAATTCTATATGGTTAAGAATAATTATTTGGTGTTAATATATTAGATAGAAATTACTGATTTTAAAACCAATTCCCAATTCTGTAAACACTGTGTAGTGCCTCAATATGAATCTACTACTTCTAACTAACCAACTGCTGCGGCTCAGCGACCCAAAATGAGTCCTGGCCTTCGGAACGAGAATAGTCCACTCCTTTCTGTTCAGCGCTGTCTCCTGCCAGTCATAGGCTTGAAACTTGCTCAGATCAGCCCCCACTACGTCACTCCAGCGATATCTGGGCCGACCAACTGGTCGCCGTCCCGTTGGTCTGCCCAGATAGGCTCTTTTCACCGCGTGATCCTCCCCCATTCTATGTAGGTAGCCAAGCCAGCGCAAGCGGTATGCCTTGGTCTCGCCTATGATATTGGGCTCATCCACCAACTCTTTGATTTCAGATATTTTCTGATGCACCAGTCGATGTGTCGGACCCAGGATCTTTCTTAGGACCTTTCTTTCAGTCAACAACAGCTTGTTTTCCTTCTGAAGTGTTAGGGTCCAAGCCTCACATCCCGATAAACCTCAAACAAATTTCATTCATCTTTATTTATTTGGAACTTTCGCCACATAGGCATGTCAGCCCCATCATCTCCTAAACATACAATAACTTGTATATTAAATGTTAAATAAAGAGCTGGCTAATAAACTAGCCTTCTTTGGCTGGCTCTGCAAGAATTTCTATAAAAATACCTACATTAAAAACGATTCAGTCCCAAATCCCTCAGCAGTTGTTCTCTGCCATCTTTATTTTTGCTACATCCATTAACAGATGTTGGACATCCTCACGAGTTCTACACAGTAGGCAATTGGGAGCATCAACTTTGCCCATGAGGTGGCCAAAACTTCTTCTCGGGAAATGACCTGTTCGGATTCTATTAAGTAGCTTTATATATGGCCTGTTCAAATTTCCTATAGAACAACATGCACATTGTATATCCTCGTTACGCTCGTGTTGTGGATGATATACAACCACCACCACTCTGGCTTCGTGCCCAGACTCCCAGAGTAAATAACAGAAAGTTCGTTTCCGACATTTACCATGCGAGGAATGGAACCCGGAACCTCTGTGTTCCAGCAAGGTCGACCGGCTAAGACTTAGCCCGCTCAACCACAGAGGCCGTGTGGTTGGTTCTAGCTGTTTTAGTCTTGACTGCACTTCAAAATTGTATTCACAGACCAAATATAATAAACTAGCGGTCCTCCCCAGCTTTGCATGGGTATCTAAAATATTTTTTTTATTGAGTTTAATTACCTACTAAGTGAATTCAAAATATTTTCCCTTCCCGTACGGCCCGTACCCCAGTGACGCCTACATCGCATAAGCCTAGCTAGCCGAGCAGGGTGCGCGGCGACCACGCAACTTTTTTCTAATACTTATATTTTCAAACTCGTGATATTTTTCGAATGGAATGTCCGAATTGAATAATTCAAAAAGTTATATAAAGGTATTGAAGCAGTCTTGAATATGAAGTAATTTATTTTGATAAGGATGAATACCAAGATACAAATAAAGAGCCTTTTCTAACGGCGGCGTTTTAATTAAAATTTTAAAACAAAAGAACACTTATTGTGACATTGTGGCATAACTATAATAGTTAGACATATGCTGTCGCAACAGTTTTTGTAAATAATGATGTGTTCTGCAAAGCCGTAGTACATTATTTTATTCTATCATCAATAGTTTTCCCAGCGCATGCGATTTTAGGTAATTTTTTTACACTTTGGGTTACACTATTGGAGTTTTAATAAAGATCCCTAATTTTTTTGAAAACTTTATTTAGTCTATGTCAACCGAGGATAGTGTAGCTTGCCAACAGTGAAAGAATTTTTCAAATCGGTTCAGAAGTTTCGGAGCCTATTCAATGCAAACAAACAAACAATCAAATCTTTCCTCTTTATAATATTAGTATAGAATCAAATCTTAACGAGCAATCCCATTTTACTTAGTAAATCGACCAATTTAAACGGGGTTCAATTTTGGTAATCATTTACTATTTTTGCCAGTTTCGAGTGTTTTTTGACGTTATGTATCTGGTGATAACTTGATAACTTAAACTCAGGCTAAACTTTTGCTGGTTTACCTCGCTGCAACGCGAAGGCTCCGGGTCCGGTTCCTGGTATGGTAAATATCGGAAACGAATTTTCTCCGTTATTTACTATGATCTGGGTGTCTTACACACGCGTAACTTGCTTAATTTGAGCATATACAATATGTGTGTTTGTCTGCCGATTATTATATTATATAATGTTTAAAATTTTTGTCTGTCTGTCTATTTGGATGTTCCGGATAATCGCTGAAACGACTGGACCAATTTTGGCGGGACTTTCACTGGCAGATAGCTGATGTTATAAGGAGTAACTCGGCTACTTCTTTTAGACTTCCGTCACAAAACAATTCACGCGGACGAAGTCGCGGGCACAGCTAGTCCTCAATATAAATACATACCAAAGGGTGAAGTGCTATTTGTTTTAAGCGGCATTTGGGGAAAGTGTTGTAAGAAGAGTTTAAAATTTCAAATGGGCCAAAAAAGACATCATTAATAAAAAAAATCTCTCTTTGACTCCAACACTCAATTTTGGCACGTCCATAGAGTCTTTAGCGCAAGTGGCGGCCAAAAAGCTAGGTGTACTCGCAAAAGTGAGACGGTACTTCATGTCGGAACAACTGCTGAACTTATACGAAGCCCAAGTTCGGTCCTGCATGGAGTACTGTTCTCATCATTGGGACGGCTCAGCAAAATACCAGTTGGAGGCGTTGGAATCTTTTGAGAAAAGAGGTAGGAAGCTAGTCGGCAATGGTCGTCTTTTTTATGCTCGACTTCAGAGTCTAGAGCATAGACGCAAGATCGCAGGGCTAACTGCCTTCTATCGGATACATTTCGGGGAGTGTTCCTTAGAATTGCACGAGCTGATTCCTCCATCCCCATTTTACCATCTGACAACCAGACGCACCGGTTTGCACCACCGTTACATGGTGGAAACATCACTAGTCAGAACCAAGCGTTTCGCTTCATCTTTTCTGGTGCGCACTGCCGAAGAGTGGACTAATTTGCCGGAGTCTGTTTTTAAGACAAATACAATCTTGAAGTCTTCCAGTCACGAGTGAATAGGTCTTCTAGGTACGCGTGCTCCATCCTAGACTGCGTCATCATATACATCCATAAAAATAAAAATTTGAAAACGAAGAATCTATCACTCGTAGGAGGGCACGTCAGGAGTGAAAACTGTGTATCTGAGCGTGACAATCAGACCAGAGCAGTACTTTTACCTCATCCTAAAAGTGCCCAACGTACTTAAAGAAGTGTTCACTTTAAAAAATCTATAGGTTTTAATTACAAACCGGTTCCTTTTAATATCGTTTTTGAGACTTAAGGATGAAGAAATATCATCATATTATATTATCACAAAATATCGCTTAATACAACTAGCTTTTCACCTGTCTAATGTATTTATACGGCGAGGTTATTATTATGATTGCAGAAGTAGGCGAGATTTTCTTTCTTTTCAAATAACAATAGCTTGACTCCTCCACACCTGTCACTAGCAGTAGTTGTACATTAATTTTCGGTTGTTATCTATAATATTATAAAATTCTAAGCATGCCGTGTCTGTGTATTGAAGCTATTAAAAAAAAAACAACTGAATTACACTACAGGGACGACTCCCAGGTTAATTTCAAGGTACTGTGGGGGTTATTAAAGAACCTGTATTAGTAACCCATATAACGGAGTGCTCAATTTTTACAATTGCCTTTGATAAAATACATAAAACAATACAATTAAAAGATTATCGCCTTTCATTAAAGAACAACGACATCTAGTGAGCGATCAAATGTAACAATTTACACTGAGCCGATGCAGAGCGTTTAACATAATATAAACGACGGAGAATACGATGCATTTTTTTTAATATTTCCTGTTTGTTCGGGATTCACATAAAAACTACTATGCCTGATTTCGGCGGTGGTGGCAACAGGACCAAGGGGGACACTAATCTGTCAGTACTTTAAGGGAGGGGCGCCCCTTAAGAGGAACAAGGGAAACACTACGGGGATGGATAAAATGTCTGTCCAAATACACCCGCGCCTCGTCCCTTTCCGACACAACTCTCCGAGTATATTATCGTCACTAAATTAATGTTCCACACACTTGCAAATGTGTAAATTTTCAATAAAAACTTATATATTAAATATATTACGCGAGAGCAACCAGCAAATCCGCGGCATACCCGCTCTTCGACGCGATAAAAAAATGCCCTCGTATGTATCGCGTAGCAATCGAAAACCGGCGAACTATATCTGTATTCCGAATAGTTAGTTACTTACTTACTGTTACTTGTTACATTTACTGCGGTGATGGGTCAAATATTAATCAATGAGGCGGGGTGGGGACTGAAAACCAACGCTGTCCTGGAGGAAACTCCAACACAACTTTATGCTGAGTTGCCGACCTCATTTATAGGAAACTAGCTGACCCGCGAACTTTGTACCGCCATATTTTCTGAATTCCTAAAAGACTGTTTCAAGACACAAAAACAAATTCATCAAAATCGCTCCAGGTGATTAGAAGGATTCTAGAACCCGATCTCAGCGCCAGCTACCGGTTCCAATTGTGAATTTAAACCATCCGGGGACCCATTCAAACACACAAAACAAATATCATCAAAATCGGCAAAGTCGTTCTCAAGTTATGCTAGTAGATACATTTCTACGATTCATTTTTATATATAAAAGAAGACGCGGTGTGCAACATATCGAATTTAACCATGGAAATGTATGTTTATATTACTTCTACATCCTTGTATTCTCGCTTTCCTAGCAAATAAATTCTTTCTTTCTCTAGTCGCAAAGTTTGAAAATTATGCAAAATAGGGTAAGGTTGAGTATGAAGGAATAATATTGTTCTAACTGTGGAAAAACTAAGCTACCCAATTAATTAAATTTAATTTCCTAAGGAATCGTACTGTTACATACCGTCAAAGATAAGCGCAGTTTATTGTCTTCCCGGATTAAGGATTTTTTTTGTGTTTTGAATTTGTAATTAAGAAAAACATACTATTGTTTTTCTACTTGTTTTATAACCATCATTAGCGTCGAACTAATCCTCATTGTTATTGTTTTCGACTTTGTGGACGTTCGCAGGTGTGCAAATTCCCATATCTCGGAAACTCAGTGTGCGCGGCCAATTTCTTTGTACTGTGTAGCGAGTATAAAACAATGCCCGAATGGAGGGGTGGACAGTCAAGCGATAACTACGAAACGAGTAAGACGTTTTCGAGTACTCTCGATTAGCGATATAGACGACGGACTTTGCGCGTTCGAATTGTATCGAATAGTGCAGTGTGAACTAGGTTGCATCCAGTTTTATTTGTATTTCTTTTATAAGTGTTTGTACAGTTCTAATAAATTCTATAGTAGTTCCAACGGCATTTTTAATTCAAGCCCTGCAGCTCGTAATAGTATGTTTTACGTTATTTTCCACAAGTCATATCTCTCTACATAAATATTATTGGGGAAATGTATACAATTTCGCTGTCATAAAGTTTTGTTACAAGTTACCATCTTGAGTGAACAGAGCCTAATGAATCATCAATCATAATTTGGAATAAATAACAAGCCAACTTTTATTTTCAAAATTATATTTGTTTGACGATTCCATCACATTTTGCTTTTATGAGTTTGAATGCTTTTAGACGTCAATCAGTATTTTGAACAATTTTGAATAATCAAAGTAGCCATCTCAATCACAATATTTTCTTAAGTTTTCGCGACTTGTGTATGTCGGGTTCACGGCGAGTGAATGACACGACACCGAGTATAACACAATAATAATCTGAAATATTATAATCAAATTTTATTAACCTAGAATTATTATAATTACAATATTAAACACAGCACAATAATACACAGAAATATTAGGACAACTCCAAGAGTTGCATTCACGCTTGTCAGGCGTAGAGCAGTAATTATCGACCACAAGACGACTTGGTTGTAGACTGGTCGGTTGAAGACTGTCCCCCTCTGCCCGAACACCGCGTATTTAAGGTCCTCGTAGCGCGCCGTAGTGACAATATCCGGTAATGCTTTGGCGCCACTTCAGTTTCGCTTTCTTCATAAAACCAACTTCCACCATCCAGTTTAACTTCCAACTTCCTGTTACTCCATTTCCGATATTCGTCGCTCGATAACAAATGCCTCTACGTTGACATCCGGTTATATGACTACTTCCGTCGTATGGTTAATTTATAATAAAAAATAAGATTCCTACATATACATAATAAAACTACGCTTTAACGGTTTTAAGCGCGGTAATTTATTTAATTTTTATTACGTGATCACGGAAGACAAAGATGTCGAGTGTCGATGAGTATTGTGAAGTTTTATTTAGCCTACCGCCAACTTGTTCATTTCTTCTTTCAGAAGGTTCCCCAAGTTCTGAATGAATGAATAACTTTATTGCACACATATTAAAATACAATGGGCGGTCTTGTCGCCAAGGGCGATCTCCTCCAGACTACCCTCTATAATTATTATCAACACCTACTACATTATTTACTGACTTCATAATTATTAAATGTCATTGTCATTGTGTTGTCATTTATTTATTATTACTAGTAGTCGCCCGTGGTCGAAATTCGACCATAATAATTACTGTCAAAGACTTATACTTCCATAATCACAGATTTCGCCAAGGCAACAATAAATAAAAGAGTATATATGCGTGTGTGTGTCAAATACAGGGTAGTGGGTGTAATGTTATTTTTATTGATTTAATTTATTTTTCATGCATCATTTTTTTTAAATATTAGCATTCGTCGCTTCTTCTCTATATACACTACAAATGTGCGAAATTTCACACTCCTCCATCCGCGCAATTTTCAAATATATAGTATTTTATTTATTAATATTTTATATATATCACAGATTCTATATTACTATTTAACCAGTTTCCGTAAAACTTGGCCGTACCAGAGTAAGCGACACTTTGCAGTTTGTTCACTATGAAGTTCACGGATATGAAGGCAGTCCCGAATGCGCGCAGTTCTTCCGCACAACTGCACACCTCCACCGCAGCATATTCATCTCCGTGACACGTAGCTATCGCTTTTGTCGCTCAAGTACAAGCCTTATTCACTGCCATAATAAAACTTATAATATCCCAAGTTGAGTGGCTCGAATTGTATCACCAAATGTCTGAAAACATCTTTATAAGAATACCATTGTTAAAGCCCTGAATGAGGGTCTCAATATATATGTTTATAAATAAACAACACAACAAAAACCTAACAAAAATAAGTCCTAAGTAAACTATCTAAAGCTTTTCATTCTGAATAATAAAACACGTAATCCTACCCCCTATTATACTCCAAGATCTAACTCCAATGTCGTTCGTAGAAAACAAGTCGGTCACCAGAGAGATATCCGTTGAATTTACTTATTTATGCGTGTGTATCTTTTATATTATGGACAACAACGTAAAAATGAATTGGTATTACCATCGGACAAGAATAGGTATACTCTAAGAAATGAAAATTGCTCAGAGCTCAGAGGACAACGTAACTGGTCCAACACTCTGCAATGACAGTTGATGTCGAGAGCCCTTTCTTGTTTTTAAACATTTCCTCAACGAAAAATTCAATCAATGTCTAGCTATTTAAAACACATTTCTTTTTAAACTTGAAACAATTATGTATATATAATATATATTTTTATAACTATAATATATGTATAATAATTATTTTATTATTATGTTAGTATCTATTTCAACTGCACGCCAACGCTATTTATACAATTAGATCTTGTCCAACCAAAGGTTGCCTGGAAGAGATTGCTTTTAGAAATAAGGCCGCCCATTGTACTACCTTTTAGTATTGTGTATTTTTCTCTGTAATGTTGGTGTACAATAAAGAGTATTGTATTGTATTGTATGTATTAAAGGTCCTAATTAGTTGCATTTCAATTTGATGAAATTCATGACAGGGTATGGCGGGGCTTCTGACAGGAATTTGCTCCCGCGGTGTTTTCTATTTTTACTATGGTGATTAGTTATGTTAATAAATATATATATATTCTGCGGCCTGTCGTCAGAAGCGACAAAACAGCCCACAGCCAGGTGGTAGGGCATTTGCCCGACTGGATGGCTACCACCCCTGGTCTAAAATATGTCGCCATAACAACCTTGAGTTGTGTTCCGGTATTAGTGACCAGGTTCCAGTCTCCCTTAAGAGAGCTGCAGCGCATTTGTAGCACCTTTGGTGTTGCAAATGTCCATTGGCGATGGGAACCGCTTTACATCATGTGGGCTATCTGCCAGTCTGCTGAAATCCTGCAATTAAAAAAAAAATCACCCTAACTTCTGCATTTTATTTTAAGTTCTTGTCGAGTTTTTATAAAATACCTATTTTTGGGGATTTTTTTATAGTAAAATTACAAAACAACATTTGGTGATTTTATTACCAATACTCGAGAGTAAAAGATATTAAAAATATTTTTACTATAATTCTCAGATGAAAAACGGATTTTCAATCAAAATAAAATGAAACTAAAATATATGTTTTTGACCAATTTTTTGAAAAATGTCTAACACCAAATTATGTCAGAATATGCCTTTAACATACTTTTATACTCATAAAGTTTTACAATTTTTTTGATGTGGTATGAGTATGAAAAAAGTTCAAGGTGTTGGGGCCTTCTGAATGCAATAATAATATTTACTAAGGTTCTATAGCTTTAAAGTTTAGTAAAATAGTTTCAACGAGAACTAATTTCTACAATATCCGTTCATACATCGTATAATTGAAAATATAAGATATTTCTGAACAAATTTGTTGTGTTCCACCAAATGATGAAAATCACTTCTGCAGAACCCATCGCAATTACTGAAATGTCACGCACTTAACGGATATATTATGACTTGGCAAAAAGATGTTCCAAATATGTGTTAGCCGTTCAAATCGAGTCGTGACTGTGCTAAACCAATAGTAGTGGGCACCTATTCGTTTCCCTGGACAACGGTCATCGGGCCACATCGCATATGTATGCGGAGGGTAAATAATTCATAGCACCCTCCCCCGCCGCCACATCTCCCAGGGCACCTCCTCGGCTAATGAAGAAATATAGGCCCGACTCGGCCCACGTGGAGCCACCGGCTTTTATGGACGATTTATGCCAGACCGTAGCGGGCGCGAGCCGTGCGATCATAAACAATACGAGCAAAATTTAAATGCATCCTTGAAGTTCGTACTAGTCATTGCGCAAAACACAATTGTAAGGTTCACAAGATGATGCGTTTAGAGCTGAAAGGGGAGAATGTTGCGTCTCACTCGGCCGCTATCCAGGGTCGTATAGCATCTATGTCGCGCTACATACTGTCAAGTGTAATCAACGTTGACGCCTGGTTGCGCCTACGCAAGGTCGAAGAAGTAATTTCTCTCAGACGCATTTAAGTTTTACAAGTACTGTTGATCAATATGTAGGCACATTTTATTGCAATTTTGGGGTGCATATTTTGTTTTAGGGAATTTTTAAAAACACTTAAGGTAAAAACCCGCATCACGTTTGTATATTTCTTAGTGCTGGATTTGTGATCTAGTAGCAGTAATCAGACACTCTCCTGAAAATGGCCTTTCCGAGTCTGAAAGTTCCAAAATTGGAGGACTACAAAGGAGTCGCTACATTTGACTTATTGTGGGTTTCCTGTCTTCCACCACCGCCAACACTATCTTCCTTTATTACGAAGCTGTCAAACAGGCAGACGACTCATCTAATGGAAAGTAGTTACCTTCGTTGATAGACGTCTGCAACGTCTTTAGGATGAGTTAGAAGGGGTGGCATAACGGGAATATTTTTTTTATTGCATGAATTCGGTTACCGTTGCATACATTGCAACACATTGCAAGTTGCTAGAAATGTGCTGCCGCTATCTAAAGGGAAATAATTGGATAAAGGCGATGGAATAGAGAGATCAGACGGGACAAATGGGAAGGAATCGTGGACTGGAATAGTGATGGGGTTGAGATAAAATAGGGTTGAGGCGAAAATAAACTGTGGATGAAGTGGTCTATCGGAATTCTCAACCCATCGTACAAAACACGATTAGTTCAAGAGTAAGTGTACGGCCTAAGTGGCAAAGCGCCCGGCGGGGCGGGCTGCGGGCAATAGAGCGTCCAACCGAGTGGCCTTGGTGCACGCTCGGCGTTCATCGTTCACAAACTGATTTAAACTTGTACGCGACGCCCCGCTCGACGCACATCTCGGCTGGCACTAGGGACACTCGTTAGCGTGCAGCGTTCCTATACAAGTCGCGTCGCTCAACGCAAACATGCCCGCTGGAGCCGTCGCCACTTGGGACACCACCCGCTAGCGTTTCCATGTGTTTGACACGAACGCTACACGCTCGAATAGAGTTGCCACTCAGGCCATACACTAACAGTTTCATGCCAGTATTGTGTTCGCGTGTTATCACAGCGATAGAGCTGAACCTAAGAGCTGCAGTCAAGATATCGTTTCCATCATGGCTCTATCAAGTAGTAATATCAGCTCAATCTTGAGACCCTGACGCCTAGCACAGCTGAGCCCCAACCGAGACTTGTGCACCGCATGGTATAGCATGAATTACTATATAAAATATTCTTGCAGTTTTAAATCCGTGCCTCGCCCGGACTTCATGCCCGAACAGTCGGTCTATTATAAATCACCCTTATGTTTGTTTCACTTTGTAACTGTTTGAATATAGTACGACAGAAAAGTAACTTAATACAGTATCATAAAACATAGTTGAGAAAATTATGCCATATTTTACCAAGTAATATTATTTTGTTGCTCCGTTTTATACAATAAGTTATTCTAACTTAAACTGTTTTGTTTTAGGAAGAGCTTTAAATTTTGCTAATATGTATATAAAGCCGAACAGACTTTACTGAGGGTTGAACGTGAAGGTCCAATCGTACCGGCTTTTGTTCTCCCCCCACTATCTCATACGCTCGCCTGATCATGGTGATGTTAGGAGGTCGCGAAGACCACAAAGCCGGTGACAGGTCACCGGAAGCTACAGGTAGCCAGCCAACACTAATGAATGGCCAACTAAGCCGCAGAGGAAGACAACCCAAAGCCCGTGAAGGCCATGGACGCCGCAGACTGGCCAACGAGAGCCATTGAGTTACCACCGTTATGAGGGAAGGTTCCAATGGCTTCAAACCCTACCACCGACGGCTTGTTGTCCGTCGAGTAGAGAGTAGCAAGGAGGTTTTCCTCGAGGCTCCGACCACCTCACCATCTCTAAGACCAAGAGGAAGGAAACTACCGAACATACAGACACGTCAGTGCAGTTAGATACGTATTGACCACAGTTAAAGCCCGCCCGTCTTCGTGAATTACAAGAACTAACCGTCTTCTAGTGAGCCAGATGGGCAGTCTTAGATAAATCAACCACAGAGGCAGCCAATTCGATAACCCTAGCGCACAGAGTTTCTTCTCTCCAAGAGGACTACAAATGCTTGGTTATGCAGTAAACATATACATAACTTACATGTACCACCTCGATTGGAATATAGCTGCAACTGAATTTCAGTTGCATGAATATAAAGAGCACTTTTATTGCAGTATTACCGAGTCGTACAAACGCTGGGCATTGCACCCAATCTTATTATTTAGTGTAACACGCTCGCTACGGGCTATACCTAAATGGGCTTAACAAGAACTTTATTGCAATTTTGAAGGTCAAGGGATTACAATAACAACCATTTTCAAAAATTAGATTAATTAGGCCCTAAAATATCTATAAACAATAATTAAAATTAACATGAACAACTTGGGGGGGGGGTAAGTTAAATAATATCTTGAACTCATTGACACTTGACATCTTTGTCTTCCGTGGTGACGGCTACTCAAAAGTGGCCGAAACGTCGAAATAAATTTCAAATAAAATGCAGCGCTTAAAACCGTTAATACACAATTTTAATTATAACCATTTTTTTACATAAACAACTAGCTTTTGCTCTCGACTTCAATCGCGTTAATGCTGGTACGTTTTGGTGCAAAATGGAAGACTGGCTGCTGGGAATTCCAGACGCCCTTACAAATTATCGGGATAACAAGTATCCTAAACGATGACCGGGATATAAATTATAGCTCTGTGTCGAGTTTTATTTAAATCCGTGCAGTGGATGTGTCCGTCTCTCTGTTATTTTAATGACAGAAAGTCTTTTTAACCGACATCAAAATAGGGGGAGGTTCTCATTCTGGCGCGGAAATATGCTCGATATATATACATATTATGTAATGTTACATGCCGACAAAAAGTAAATGCACATCTGCCTGCCATAAGCCCGGTTTATTAGACAAAAGAAGTGCAAATGCGGGCAGCATTTGCACTTCTTTTGTTTATTTTGTGTTTAGAATTAGTAATTAAGAAAGACATTCTATTGTTATTGTAATTGTTTTATGACCGTCATTAGGCAGGTGTGTCGAACTAATTCTTGTTGTTATTGTTTTGCGTCAAGGCACATTGTATTTGTACAAAATAAAAGAGATGCCCGAAAAGAGCGGTGAGGCAGTCAAGCGACGATTACGATACGAGCAAAACGTGTGTACATTCGATAAGCTCAATAGTGATGGACTTTGTGCATGTTATTGAATCGTGCAGTTTGTACTGGTTACGTTCAGTTATATTTGTACCTGTGTTATAAAGTGTTTGCATAGTTCTAATAAATTGTATAGTAATTCCAAACGGCATTTTAATTCGAGTCCCGCACTCGTTACAGTATGTTCAACCATAACCTTTCTGCTTCTGTACCGATTGTGATTACTTTTTGCGTTCGATTCAGTGCAGCCTCAAGAGTTATATTAGTAAATACTTAAAAAAACCAACTTCAATAGTAACTAAAATTCAAAAAATATTTTATGCATTTTCTACATCATTTTGAAGTCGATAACATAAAAGAACAACAACAAATTTATAAAGTATACATAGTAATTTTAACTATACATAGTGTTACATGCCGTCAAAGATAAACCGCACAGCCTATTGTTGAGCGCAGCTTATTGTCCTTTCTCGGATTAGGGAATCCTTTGTCTTTTTACTTCTTTTATAACCATCATTAGCGTCGAACTATAATCCCTATTGTTATTGTATTCGACTTTGTGGACGTTCGCAGGTGTGCAAATTAAATTTCTTAGAAACCTTGTGTCCGCCTCCAATTTCTTTGTAGTGTGTAGTTAGTATAAGACGAGGCCCAAATGAAGGGGAGGGTAGTCAAGCGACGACCACGAAGCGAGTAAGACGTTTTCTAGTACTCTCGGTTAACGATATAAACGACGGACTTTGCGCGTTCAAATTGTATCGAATAGTGCAGTGTGAACTGGTTGCATCCAGTTTTATTCGTATTTGTTTTATACGTGTTTGTACAGTTCTAATAAATTCTATAGTAGTTCCAACGGCATTTTTAATTCGAGTCCTGTAGCTCGTAACAATAGTAATTTTAAGTATACATAGGAATTTAAGATGTAGACTTTTTTTTGTTTTCACTCTTGGAGTCGCTTTCTTTTTTGCTCGAAATTCTTATTAAGGTTCCGTTGCCGTTTCGGCAAGACGAGATCAAATAGACTTAAAGTAGACTACTAATGTAAATAACCAAAAGTTAAACTTAAAGCCGTATTTTTTTAAGTCTCTTCCGCCGGCGGACAAGGTTAATTGGCCTATTTTACTTTTTTAGATTTGTATTTCTATTTGTTTTACATTTCTAATATATTTATTTAATTACATATGACGCGCGAGGGACCTCCGTGGTGTTATTAAAGAGTGTGATGTCAGCAATGCCGACGTCACGATTGTTGATTTCTTGAGGACGACCCATATTTGAGTCCTCGAAATAGAATTTCAAGAGTTTTCGGTGTCGTATATTTCAAGAACGTTACGACGACCCAGAGAGGTCCGTCCCGTTCGGCGGCTCGAGCAATAATGCTCGAATGCAGACTAGGCATGAGGCATATTTATGCTAACAGTTATTAACAACAGATATTCACAGAGAACAGATAACATTTGTTATTTCGAGAACAGAATACCTGTTGCCTCGATAACAGGCACATAACATAACAATAACAAATTCCAATTTACGTCTTTTATTAACTGGTCTATTAATTACTATTTTTCTCTCGTTCTATCTAAGCAAATCGTTATTAAGCTAAAAAGAGATGCACCTATTAATTTTATTCATATCTGTGTCTCATTTACACTTCAAGAACTTATACGAGCAAGAAAGAGACGCACCTAATAATTATAAGGTAACAAAATGTAAAGCATTTAAGATGCGTACACATTACGGGACGCTTGAGACGCGTCCGGAAACAATGCACGCCAAAAATCGGACGCGGCTTTTGTGTTGCCAACTTTTCTTAGAGAAAACATGCTATATAAACTCATTAAAGCGTCAGATTGGCGCGAATTTGTAAAAAGCGCTGAAAATAAAGTAATAAGCCTGGATACTTTTTTAGTTTACTTTATTAATAATTCTTGTTTTTGAGGATAATATTCCAATACACGTGGATATATATATACTGTCCTTGCCAGTGACCAACACCAAAATCAAATGAAAAAGTTTAATTTTAAATTTCTCTTACATCCATTCACAATATTTAGTACTTAAATTATATGTGGACCATTTTAGCAAAATTTCACTCAATAACAAATACTACTCAAACCTGCGACTATCGACCTCGCAGACGCATGCAGATATATATAGACAAAACCTTTTTGTTACGTTAAGATTTCTGCCAGTTAACTTTTAAAGCTTTTCCACATTCTCGCGAGAACTATGCGAGAATGTCCGCGAGATCTTGGAGCTGAGAACGCAAGGAGTTGTCGCGAGAACTCTATACGAGTGTAGTGTAGGCTTTACCGCAAGCCGCTTAAAAACTAAATCACAGTATGTTATTTAATAACAGATAATCAATGCTGTTATTTTTGGATAACAGTAACAGGAGTAACAGATAATTAAATTGACCTGTTATAACTCACCTCTAATTCAGACAGTGCGGCCGTATTTATAGGGCTGGGCGCACGTGTTGGTGGACGTGCACGTGCACACACATTTTTAGGTTAAGTATTGAAATTACAACAAAATCTTGTTGTTTTACGTTAATTTCACATTACAACCAGCTCAATAATTAAATAAATGATTATTGTTTTCATAATACGTTAATTCTTGTATTTGCGCCGACATATACTTAAATGTAAATTATATAACTCGTTTTGTTACAAGCTTTTTACTTTTCTAACAATATTTAGGCAAAAGTTTATGAAATCTACTACGTTCTTTTTAGACATTTCCTCTTCTATATTGCTATATGTTATTTTGAGACTCAATTTTGTTTCCAGGTTCGACCTTTCCCGGGAATGAACATAACATAGGAATATAATAATGCCATATTACAAAGTTATATGGAAAGTTACCAAATTGTTTGGCAACAACATTTAAACTTTGACTTCATTTTTTACGACGGAACCACGTGTCGGAAACAAACTCATAAAACAAAGCGCCGTTTCCTTGTCAATATTAAATGGGTTTGGATCCGTGTTACGGTTTCAAAGCACTTTTGGAGGCGGAAGGTGAATACTTGATTCGCTGGCTGTACCCTTCGATTGTGTATTCATGGGTTTAACACCCCATCGGAATAATTATTTATTAATGCGTCTTTTTATATCCTCAATCGACATTTCGGCCCTATTTGCAGTAATCGAAATTTTTGGGTTATTCATTTTTTGGAGAAATTGTATCCCAAGGCGCCAATCTATACAATAAGGGATGTTTTGAAGTGAAACTTTTTTAGAATCATTGTGATTTAAAAATCTATGAAACGAAAAAGTGATACTAAACAGAGATAAACACATAAAATTCAACCTTATCTAATTTATAATAAAACACATTTCTCTTTACCCGTTAGTATTAATTTTCAATTTAAATAAAACACCACCTGTATATACTTAAGGCACATATTCTTTTACACGTAGATCAAAGGACTCGAATTAAAATGCCGTTGGAATTATTATAGAATTTATTAGAACTGTACAAACACGTATAACACAGGTACAAATATAACTGAACACGACCAGTACAAACGTAATGCACGTTGTAATTCCATAAAACGCGCAAAGTCCGTCACTAAATAGATTACCGAATGTGGTACACACGTCTTGCTTCGCTCGTGGTTATCGCTAGACTGCCGATCTCTATTGGGGCATTGCTGTTTTGCTGCACAAATGCAATATGTCTACCTGACCGCATGGACCGAATTTCTTAGAATCACACCTAGCTAATGACTACCATAAAAGATTACAATACACAATGGGCTGTTTTTCTAATCGCAAATTTTAAACACAAAGTAAACAAAAGAAGTCCAAATACCCAAAAAGTAATAAAATGCGCAAAATAGGTGTGAATTTGTCTTTGTCGGTCGTAACAGTAACATAGTTTTTTTTTTAATTATAATATGTTAACGGATGTAGGTTAAAGGAATTATATTTATTCTAGCTGTCCCGGCAGACGTTGTCCTGCCCTGAAGAAATAAAATTTAGAACCCGATTTCAGCGTCACCTACTGGGTCCAATTGTGAGTCTAAATCATTATCGAATCCATGTGAACAAAATACACATACAAAAAATTCCATCTAAATCGGTCCAGCTGTTTAGGAGGATTTCGGTAACTTACACTAAAAGTTAGAGAAGAATTGTCTGCGAGTATAATCTTTCAAGTTTCACTTCTACTGCGTGTACACACATAAATACATTTTTTTATTGTTTTTTAGATATACTAAAAAGTTACACAACATGGCATGTTGTTTAAATATCTAATAATGTGTTTTGCCATTTGCACGTACCACGTTTGCTATAAGGGGGGTAGATTTAGGGTTTACTATTTTGGATATAGGTGATTTACATTCAGACGTGGTACAATAAAATTTTCTACAATGTCTTGCAGTCGGTGTCAATTAAACATAAAAAAACTCAATTGACGCGGTCTTGCTGTGTGTCGTTAGGAATTTCTATTCTACACCTTCCTAGCCCTGGACGAGTGTAATACAACAAGTCATTTATTTTAATTAGGTACCTACTGGTTTTAGGATTGTCATGAACCTATTATATTATATTTCAATACATTTTCTATTTCATTTTGAGGAATTTTCTGCTATATCTTCGGAACCAGAGTCTAATAGCAACGAAATTTATACAGATCCATTATGAAACTATTTCGAATCCATCACATAAAGAATGATCAAAATCGATTCAAAAACAAAAAAGTTATGAATGAAATACCTCAATTTTTTTGCTATATCTTCGGAACACAAAGCCTGCTAGCAATTAAATTTATATGGCTTTGCTGAATCGAACGCAAAAAGAATCATCACAATTAGTTCAGAAACAACAAAGTTATGGCTGAACATAGATTAAAAATATATCTTAATGTAGAACCTCCTCCTTTTTTGAAGTCGGTTAAAAATAGTCAATTTGGTACGTTGTTGTAAAACAATTCTGAAATAATAATCCTTAAATATTCCTGTTAGGCTTGGGCATTTCCTTTTTTATGCAAACGGACTATATACCCAACAATCCGATGTGCAGGTTTCAGCGCGATGTTTTGTTTTCACCATCAGCAAATAGCAATTTAAACAATATACATATTATATCAAACAGGTGAACTTTTCAAGTGGCTCTCGATTGCTTGTTCTCATGTTTAATGTAGGCAAACTGGCAAACGGGTCTACTTGATGGCGAGTGGCTATCGTCACCAATGGACATCTGCAACACTAAGGGAGCCGGTGCGTTGACTACCTCGTTGAGACCTTAAATATCTGTTTAGGCACTTTTTGAGGAACCCCATATTGTAGTACTCTGGGAAAACCGCTCATCCCATAGCTTGCTCACGTATGGCTTAAAGAAGCGAGTGCCACGGACAGTGGATGACTTCCAAGTATTAAGGATTGCTAAAAGAAACTCGAAGGAGTCTTGTGACCGAAAATTAAAGCAATATTGATTCTTGAAAAACCGATTATCCTAGTCAGTTATGGACTCTACTAATTTTGAATAAACTCTAACTAAGTACGCACTCGTTGTTAATCGCTGACTTTCACCCCTCGTAGAACCATGAACTGTTAATAATGAGACAACATTTCCCATAACTTTGGCAGGTATAAGTTAATTTCAAACTAAAGGCAATAAGAGAAGCGCATACTGTCGAAGTAAGTTAGAGCTGTCATCACGTATGAAATTTGGGAGTTCATTTCCGACCCGCTCTCTGCCACCCAACAGGACGTGGTTCTTACCGACACACAAAATTAAATACAACATACTGTAATCAAGTCAGTGAAGTTTGATGAAACATCTCATGTAATGTGGAGCGAATAACATGCCCAAGTCACGTACAACCGACTGTGGCGAGATATCAATCCTGATATTATAATGTGTGTTGGAATTTCAAAGACAGACGAAACTTGCGTACATACAAAAACATAAGGTGTCCAGATGACCTAAGTTGAACTTCTAAATAATACACTTATTCACTTGTTTGTAGTGATGAGTAGTACACGTGTGTGGCAGTACATTTGTCCCGTGCAAAATAGATTTGTACTGATACGGCTCAAAATTTAAATTTGTACTACTTCAAAATTTTTGTCCCGCTACTACTCACGCGTCAAATGTAATAGGAAGGACGGAACGAGGACAACAGTACAGTAACGCCTCTACGGATACTCACATGACAGAGAGACAAAGAGGGACAACATAAATAAATAAGGATATGACGCTCACCGCATCACCGGCAATATCGCTTCAAATGTACTGCCGCGGTACAAACCATACAAAACTCCTCGCCTCATTTGAAGTGGTACATTGTACTGGTTCAGTACAAAATGTCATGTTACTCTTAGAAACTCATTTTAAAAACATGTCCTAGTCCTAGATGACCTAAGTTGCGCTACTAAATAATACACTTATTCACTTTTTTGCACTAGTTTATTGAACTGAACTGAACTTTGAGTAAAATACAAAAGAGGTTGACAAGATATATAGTACAAAGAATAGTGTGTTTAGCTAGGCAACAGCGCCATCTAGTTTTGCGCTGGTTGAACTATTGGAGTAAGTATGCCGCTATCTCCGACATAGGGTATCTTGCATCCATCCAGAAAAAAGTATGGTTCCAGAGGGGTGAGCGAATATAGCCGAAATGCGGGCACTCCGATCACTTTACAATTCACTACTAAATACATCGTCATAGCAATATGACAACAACGCAATATTAATCTGTTGCTCCCAGATTTAGCTCCGCCTTCGCTAGTTCGCATTTCTATTTATAACTCAATTGTTTAGTGGCTGGTTCCTATGTCTAACTATTCATTCACTCTTCTTCCCCTTGCTAGAAACTTCACATTACTTATGTCAAATTTTAACCCATACCAATAAGACAAATAAATGATTAGTGAGATATAAGAATTGGCCATAAGTCAAGTATGCCTTTAATATCTCTACCCTTAGTAATTTCTAAGATAGAATCAGCTGTTACATACAGAGAGTGACAGATAAACTTCATAGTGAGACAATGACGGCTCCTCTTTTACTATAGGCATCGAAAATGAAGGACACTATCTGATTCTATGAACGCCTATGGATCTCATGAATATCTTTATAACTTCTAAAGTAATGAGTGGTGATGCTTTCATATTAAAAGAACATTCAAATAGCTCCTCGTAAACAAAATAAAGCTAACAACGGCTCATTTGATGTCCACATCCGGATGAAACTAATTTGATTCCGCGCGCACTACGTCTCCTGCTCGAATTGAATTACGTTAATGCTCAGACAAATTCGCCTCATTTGCACTAATAGCTCACGCGTGTGCTTCTGTTGCTTTAGTGAGTGTAAAAGTTCCTGAATTTATGACAGGATTCTTACTATCATTTGTTTTACTACTGGTTAAAATTTCACATAAACTTTATACGCTGCAACTCTTAGGACCGGCTCGACGTGAAATGTTTCGCCCGATGAATAAGAGTACCAGCGGCCCGCTCCCCATCCAATTTCAACTTCTCTATATAGCCCCTTCTTTCATTCGCCTATCTCACCCCTCTATTAAAATCCTTCTGTCCTATCCTCAAGACTAGCAACGTGTTGGTTTTGATCCTGGCGTTGTATTTTGCCAATAAAAATACGAATAATTTCAATTTACTACCAATAACAAGGTAAAACAAAAGTTAGTGAGATATTATTATATTATTTAAAGAACGCGTATTCACATAGACTGCATTGTATTATTTTTTATCTACTACTCCTGGTTTTGTTTACGTTGGATGAACGCATCTGTGCATATCCTCGGACCCTTAGAAGAAGTTCAAAACACCGATTGCCAGACCGGACCCACTACACCTACGAGCTAGGGTTGCCAACTATTTTTGAGAAAAATAACATATTACATTTTTTAAGTAGGGAAAAAATAAAATATTTGGAAGAAAAAAAGTATTTTCAAAAATTTATTTATTTCTTCTCTTGAAGACACTGTTTTTGTGTGCTTCTAGCACACACTAATAACTTTTCATTATCCTTAAATTTTTGGAAGCTATCTTTACATACCCAATTTAAATTTTAATAAACAAACAATTCTTTCTTCTCGCCATTTTAGATTCATTACTAAATAAACACTTTCAGTGAAAGCTGGATCAATAATAATTCAGTAATTACCCGCATAAGTATTACATTTTACGCATCAGAGTAAATATTGGAAATACAGTATTTTCACATACTTTGTTGTTATGCAAAAGTATGAAGTATATTTACCAAAAATAAAGTAGAATACGTTATTATAAAGTATGGTTGGCAACCCTACTTCGAGCGTGCCTCCGCATTAGAACGAGGCGCTACGCGACCGAAATCATAGATATGACTGCCGTGACACCTTGATGCAAACCGACGACAAGGGTGTCCCTGGGACCAAGACATCACCGCACTGGGTATTGCCGGGAGGATCCACTGAGCCCCCCGATCCCCTGCGCTAGCGGGAGGAAATAGACGGACGGGCGGTCCGCCTGCTCATCTTCCTCCCTTATTCTTTTGGCGACCTCCTTCTGGAAAATAACGTCCTCGCAGAAAGAGACCACCGCTAGCCGCTTCAACTCGCTATACATCTGGTCGACTAGGTTGTACAGCGAGAGATCCCTACCGATGATAGACAACATATCATGCCGCCCCATGCGGCACATGGTTCCAGCGTATGGCGCGCCGTAATCTGGTACAGATACTGACCGAAGCAACCATGCCGGGTAAGTATCTCCACCATTCTGAAAGTTAGGGTTCCGAGGTGCCATTATCCCTAGGAAAATTCCGTCTATGCCAATAAAGAAATTAGCACATTTTTCCGGATGAAAGTCTCCTGCATGTTTTATAGACTAGAATTAGAGCGCTACTCACTTGTGTCCTTCGTATGGCGAGAAATGAATCAGTCTTCAAATGATGCCCAATCGGTATTTCACAGGTTATCTCCAAGCCCTAATAACAAAAATTATGATAATATTAGAAGTTTTCTAAACTTACGTGGAACCGGTTTACCCATTATTATTTTATAATCAACTGGTTATATTATATATTTTTGAGCAATTGAATCTCTAGTAAGCGATTCAATACAACCTTTTAAAAATATTTTTATATTGATTTTTATTGCCGTAAACTTGTGAACAGACGGGCGGTCTACCTGATGTGAAGTAGTTACCGTCACCTATGGACGTTAACAACATGAGAAACGATGCCAACGCGTTGCCAGCCTTTAAGATGAGATAATGAGGCCAAGATAGAAAAGATGGTTTAGGATTGAGGGATGAGGCCACGGGGCGGGAGGCTGAGGGTAGTTGGCCACCAAAATTTTGACTGTATTGTAATTTTTAAGCTTATTATTATTATTTTGTCAGAAAGGAACCCCTATAAAAACGTTATGTCCTGTAATACTTGCAACAACTCAGAAGGGTTTTGGTAATAAAAGAAGAGCAACTGGTTACTATACTTATAATCTGAGAACCTTACGGCTCAAATACACTTCATGCACTGACTCCAAATATTTTTAGAACACCTCGCCTTCCCTCCAACAATTTTACAGTATATGAAACTTAGCAAATTGGCACAACTGATCGCGGATTGAAGTCATTCGTAAACTATTTTAAATAAAAAGGTTATGAATGACAAGAATTTATTGCATTATTGTTTGGAAATTTGAAATAATATTCTATACAAGATATTGTTAAAACTTAGCCAAAATTCCACGATCCACCTGCCGGCCATAAAGCACAGTTTATTACAGTTTATTACCCGCCCGCATTTGGAGTTCTATTGTGTTTAAAAATTTTAATTAGAAAAGCCGCCTATTGTGTATTGTAATCATTTATGATGGTCGTTAAGCTAGGTGTAGTTCTTGGAAGATCCAGCCCACGCGGTCGATTGTTGGATCGTATAGAGGGGTGAGGCTGTCAAGCGACGATTGCGATACGAGCAAGACGTGTGTACATTCAATGGGCGATATAGTGACGGACTTTGTGCGCGTTATTAAATCGTACAGTTTGTACTGGTCGTGTCCAGTTATATTTGTACCTATGCTATACGTGTTTGAATCGTTCTAATAAATCCTATAGTAATTCCAAACGGCATTTTAATTCTAGTCCCGCACTCGTAACAATATTATATTTAAAGTTTTATATGTAATAAAATAAATCGAACAGTAAAAATTTATCGCGTCTGCCAACATGAAACTAAAAACAGTCTATATACAATTGAGAGATTTTGAATTATAATCTACACAATTACCACATCATAATAGAGATAAATATTGTTATATAAAATTATAGTAAATTATAGAGAACTACTCTATACAAAACAGGCGCTAATCACAGAATAAATAAAAATATAACATTATAATTCAATTAAGGAAAGGACCGATTATATCGTTTAGAAATAAGAGGGCACATAACAATATTAAGTATGAACCTTAAAAGGAAAACATGACAAGAAAAAGTATGCAACTAAATAAATGTAAAATTCGATCTATCTTCGCATGTCATCGTATTTTTATAAAATAAAATATTCAAGTCAATCTGCTGTTTCTCGAGTGTTGCCGACTCAAACATACGGAAGCTGGTTTTGATATATAAAGATTACAGTGACACAAATAAAGCCGTTTCCCACTTAACATTTCAGTCGGGCCCTACCACCCCCTGTCATCCATCACCATCCCTCAGGCCGCCAACTCGTGCGAGTGTTGCGACGTCTCACAAACGAACTCCTCGCTGATGGGCTCTTTATGCAAATTAAGTTGAAGAATGTCATCATTTTGCTGTTTATATACTTTCGACGTATTTACAACCCTTTTTGGCGTTTACACCTTAAGAATCGATTTTCATATAAGACATGGAAATTTTATGAGTGAAATAATACAAGCGACAAACAAAATTGTTACGTTTTTTTTTCTTTTAAAAGTGAACAAACAAACAAAAAAAAAATCAAGTCATACTGACCATTTTTGTTAATTATTATTTAACAATAAGTGTTAATCTATATGTTATATTCCCCTCTCCTTTAATAAATTGCTTACCAAGATAAGTTTTAGCGAAACTACTATTATATTTCTGTCAGGCGTTCTGATATTACTTTTATGATTTTAATCTTTAATTAATATATTAATGTTTTGTGTATGTATGTATATATATATATATATATATATATATATATATATATATCTACTAGTTAAATATGTCTGTCTGTCTATGTGTATTTATTGTGACCAACCTTATTCGGTTGTTGTCGCCGCCCATGTACTCGTATTACAAACATTGATATTTTGGGTTTATTGCTTTGGTTATGTTTTCTTCATTGTATAAAGAGTAAATGTTATGAAGCTATAGCGTTAACAATAAGCCTTTTACTAAAATATAGACAGGATTTAATTAACTTAAGAAATAGTTAGAAGAGAAAATAGAAATTCACGCTCGTGTGCAATTCAGTCTTCTGTTAAGCGAAATTTCCACCAGAATTAATTTTGTATTAACATCTCCCAAAATACTGGTCTGAAACGTGAACAATTAAGACAGTATCCCGCGGGAGCGAGGCGCGAGACAATGCCGTAATATTCAGTTCAAGTCCCATTGGAACAATTAACTGGCATTGTTGTGTCCCAAGACGCTGAAAACTGAACACAGCGACAGCTTTTGTATTGCTTGAATCACGGCCAAACTTCTATCTATATAGAGTATTATCTAAAGTATTACAAAATTAAAAGCCGTGTCTGTACATTGAAGTTAAATAAAAAAAAAAATCACTGGAAAATCTACATTTAGACGATGGAGAACATGATGCAATATTTTTTTAGATTTCTTGTCTGTTTATTTGGGATTCACCTAAAAACCACTGGGCTGACTTTAAACCTGTACTACTTTTTATTCCGGGAATCCCGTGGGAATTATTTTGGGAATGATTTAAAATTGTAATTTAATCGATAGCAAATTGTATGGAATAAAATTTGTGATTTTTTTTACCCCGTGAATCCCGCGGGAACTTTAAGGACAAGCGTGTACGAAATCGCGCGTATATCCTAGTAACAAAATAATAATAAAGTTAATTCTTTTATTGCTTTTATTTAATTTGCAATATTACTTATATATTTGTTAGTTTGTTTAGGATAAATCTTGCAGGCAGAATTAGA
The DNA here is from genome assembly GCA_039645545.1 of Dendrolimus houi. NCBI lineage: Eukaryota > Metazoa > Arthropoda > Insecta > Lepidoptera > Lasiocampidae > Dendrolimus > Dendrolimus houi. The sequence goes on from CM077122.1 coordinate 24,181,331, forward strand.
ACTTAGACGGCCTCTGTGGTTGAGCGGGCTAAGCCTTTGCCGGCTTACCTCACTGCAACACAGAGGCTCCCAGTTCGCGATCAGCTTCCTTGCGTAGCGGTCACGAATGCGCTCCTCACATCTATCTAATACAATTTTTCGCGCTTTTCTACCTGGAAAAGCGATAAATTGTTAGTTCTGTGTACAGGTGATAGTGTACTAGTGTTTGTTCGTTTGGACTGCGGTGCGGAAAGCAGTTTTGGCCGGTGAGTCCCATTTCTCTCTCCGCTTGCTAGTGTCGTGCGCAAAATCAGTTGCGCGCGCTTTTGTAACGGTTTTTTGTGTGTGTAGTGTTTTCGCGCGCCTTTCTGGTCTCCTCTCGGGTCAGGGCCTCCAGTAATGGACGGCCCAAGTACCCCGAAGGCCCCAGGGAGCCGAGTGTCCCGCGCAAGCGGATCACAGCGGCTCCAACAATGGATGGGCCATGAAGGAGATAGGGGAGACGCGGGAAAAGAAGTCTTCCTGGTTCGTCGCAGCCGCAGCGCCGCGGAACCTCGTCTCGGGCGCCCGGGTCCAGCCGTTGTCACGGCTACCGGGCTGCCCGCTTCGATAGGGGGCATCGGCGGTGGTCGACCTCACCGCCGCCGGGCCCCGCGATAAGGAGAGCGCGACGATGGGGCCGCCTTCGGCTCCCGCCGCGCCTAGGTTCCCGCCATGCGTGCCGCGCGCAAGAGCGCGGCACACACGGCCGTAGGTAGGAGGTTGTGCTCGCCGCGAACTCGGCCGTTCTCATGGCCGTGAGCGCGGCGAACGCCATCGTAGAGAATGTCTACAGGGCGCAAACGCCACCTGCACGGGCTTCACCTGTGCAGGGCCAAGCGCCTTCGTGGACCACGTAGACATCGCGCCGTCGGGCAGCGTCCCAGATTCGCTGGAGTACGCACTCGACGACGCGATTCGCGTCTTCTGCGGCCCGCACGCCGAGGCGGCTGCATGTGCGCCGACACCGGTTAGGTCGGTGTACACAGCGGCCGGCTCGGCGACAGCGGGGGGCGATGGCCCCACGACGGTGTCGACTAGCGCGCGGGCTTCACCCGTGCCCTCGGCATCGGCTTGCGCACCGGCTTCACCCGTGCGCAGCGTGGGGGGACGACCGCCCCGCGACACCGGTTGCCGCGCGGGCTTCACCCGCGCCAACGACCGGGGTCGTTGTTAGGGATGGTGATATAGGTGCGGTGGCGGCGATGATGTTGTCTTCTTTCCCTACTGGGACTGTCGCCGCCACCGCTTCGTCCAGCTTCGTCCCCGAGTCGAGGCAGCGGTTCTGGGACCGCAGCGCCGACTCGGAAAGCACATCGGGTGCTTCCACGCCGGCGCGGGCGCGATCGCCGCTGCGTCGCACGGGCGACGCGACGGCAAGCGTGCTCGCGGGTGCGGAGGCCTACCTCCGCACCGAAGGGGGAAAAGGGTCGCAGGGCCAGGAAGGCCACTGCTGCCAAACTGGCCGCGGCTAGCCAGTGCGCCGCGCTGATAGGGGACGTACGTGTGCTCGGCCCTGGGGAGCTCCGCCTGGCGGCGAGCGCCCAGGTCGCCGACACCTCCAGGTCGCCCAGACGTCGGGCAACCTGAAGGGCGCATACGTGCGCCGACTGAAGGAGGCTGCGACCCGGCTGTCGGACATAGTCGACACGCTGGTGACGCGGAATCCAGAGTCGGAAGCCTGGAGACTCGGCAACGAGAACTCCAGGCTGCGCGCCGAGCTCGGCGCCTTGCGGGAGGAGAACCTCTCCTACCGTAAGGAGTTCGAGCAGATGCGGAAGGCCATGAAGGCCCCCGCTGCGGATGCGGCCCCGGTTCCCGCTGTAACGGCGGAGCCGGGTCCCGTGCCCGCTAAGCGGAAGGCCAAGGCCGCCGCGGCGGAAAAGTCCCGGCCCCGAGCCGGTTCATATATCCGCCGCGGTCCCCAGAACGGTTCCGGCTACCGCCGCTGTGGCGGAGCCGGTTCCTACACCAACCGCTGCGCACACCGGTGTGGATTATGATATGCTCACGCATATCATCGCCCGCACGGTGGGCGCGATGTTGACGCTCGGCTTGCCGGGATTGAGGAGCGGCTGCCGCCCGCGCCAATTCTTCGCCCGCCGCTTGCGGCGGACAGGAAAAAGGCCGCGGAGACACAACCGCTGCCTAAAACGGCGGAGCTGCCGCCGCCGCCCGCCGGACCCCGGGGAAGTAATTCCCGGTACCGATGGAGGTGGTGGTAGCCCCCGTCGTCGGGGTGGCGGACTCCCCACCGCCACCCCTCCCCAAGAAGAAGGTGAAGAGGGGGGGAGTAAAGCAGAGGGCGAAGAAGCTGCGCCGAGCCGCAGCTCTCGCCGCCGCCTCTGCTCCGGCGCCTAAGCCCGGGCCACCGGCCCCTGCCGGCCCCAGACTCATGGCTAAACCCGCGGCCGCGACACCGGCCGTCGCGGCACCGCCGTCGCGGCACGCGCCGTCGCGGCACCTGCCGTCGCGCCACCATCGGCTGCGGTGGCCCCTGCCCCCGCCCCGTTCCGGAGGGGGGCGTGGTCCACGGTCGTCCGAAGGAAGAAGGGCAGGGAGCGGGGCGGAAACGCCCCCCCCTCCCTCGGCGCAAGCACCGGCTTCGCCATCGGGGCGGAAACCGGCGCGCAAGCCACGGGCTACGAAGCCCGTGGTATTTCAGGAGCCGAGATCGGCAGCAATTATCATTAAGTTGCTGCCGGAATCGGCCAAAAACGGTATTGGCTACCGGGAGGTCTTCGCGAAGGCCGCCTCGGTGGTCAATATCACCGAGCTAGGCCTCAGAGAGGGGCTGAAAGTGACGCGGACCGCCCGGGACGCTCGACTCCTGGACTTCCCCAGGACCCGAGAGCGCGACTAGGGCGAACCGCGTCGCCGAGGCCCTTCGAGGGGCGCTTCAAGGATGGCCGAAGTCATCCGCCCCGTAAAGCGTGGGGAGCTTTACGTCTCAGGGCTGGATGAGTCGGCCACAGTAGATGGGCTTCGCAGTGCCATCGCCAGCGTGGGCAACTGCCTGCGCGACGATGTTAAGGCGAGGCACATCGGCATAGGACCTGGGGATGGGCGCATCATACGTGATGTGCCCCGTCTCTGCAGCCAAAGCCATCGCCGAGCGGGGCCACCTTTTGGTGGGCTTCACCTCGGCGAAGGTGGAGGCTCTGGAAGCCCGGCCCATACGTTGTTACCGTTGTTTCAACGTCGGCCACGGCACCCAGACTTGCCCGGACTCGTGCCCGGACCGGACCGGCTTGTGTCTTCGCTGCGGTAAGAGCGGACACAAGCAGCCGGACTGCACAGCCCGCGACCCCCACTGCGCCGTCTGCGCGGCGGGGGGCAAACGCGCTACCCACCCGACGTTGGCGAGGCACTGCCAGCCCCCATATGTCAAGGGTAAATTCGTCCACCCGAGGGCGAATAAACGACCGACGAGTGGAAAGGGGGTACCTATGGACACCTAAATGCCCAGTACACCCCTAACACTCTTCCAAGCTAATGTTAACCACTCCCCGACGCCCAGGACCTGTGCCTGCAGGCGATGGCGGAGTGGCAAGCAAACTTGGCCGTAATAAGCGAACCTTATTACGTACCCCAGCCAGGAACTGGGTGGGGATCTCGACGATGTGGTAGCCGTGGTCGCCAGAGCCGGATCTGGCACACCGCTCACCAGTCTCGAAAGAGGAAAGGGCTACGCGGTGGCGGAAAGCGGAGGTTACGTCATCATAGGCGTGTACCTCACGCGGAGCCGCCCCTGGCGGAGTACGAGCTCGCCTTGGACTCCATTAGGGCAGCCGTCGGCAGACTAGCGCCGAAGACGATATTCGTCCTAGGCGACTTCAATGCCAAGCACCAATCCTGGGGGAACGCGATTACCGATGTTAGGGGACGGGCGGTTGAAGACTGGGCGCTTCAATCCAACCTGTCCATCCTGAACCAGGGGTCGGTCCAGACCTGCGTACGTGCGCGGGGTGGATCGATCATCGACTTGTCATTCGCCACACATGCGGCCGCCCGCAGAGTGGTAGGATGGAGAGTGCTGGAGGAGGTGGAGACTCTGTCTGATCACTTGTACATCAGATTCGAGCTCTCCCCCTCGCCTAGCGCTAACCCTGTTCAGGGCCCCTCCCGGCTCCCACGCTGGGCTCTTACCAAGCTCGACGCGGAGCAGGCCGAAGAGAGGGCTATCATCGAATGCTGGACCTATCCAGCCGACCTGGGGAATCTGGAGGCGCAGGCTGAGCACATGCGCAAGTCCCTCAAAAGGATTTGTGACGCTGCTATGCCTCGAGCCAAACGACCGCCGTCGCGTACATCGGTCCACTGGTGGACTGAGGAGCTGGCTGAACTGCGGAGGGCAGTCCGCAGAATCAGCCACAGGCTCAAACGCAGCAGAGCGCGTCGTCCTCCAGACTATGTTGAGGAGAATGGACTCGTGGGGGAGTTCAGAGAGGCCAGAAAGGCCCTTTCGATCGCAATTCTGCGAGCGAAAGCCCGGGCTCGGGAGGAGCTCCTCGAGACACTGGACCGGGACCCTTGGGGGCGTCCGTACCGTGCGGCCCGCAACACGTTGCGGCCCTGCACCTCCACGGCTACGGAAACGCTCGAACCCGAGGTCCTCCGGTCGGTTATCGATGGGCTCTTCCGGATCCGGGGATCTTCACTCCCCGATATGGGTCCAATCATTCCCGACACCTCGGAGGTGGAGCCTCACTCCATCACCGAGGAAGAGTTAGACGTCGCCCTGGACCGGCTCCGGGGCAGGAAGACGGCTCCGGGACCCGACGGGGTTCCGGGTCGGCTCCTCTTCCTGGCCGCCAAACACCTACGCGGCCAGCTGCGGGAACTGTTCGATGCCTGTATTCGCGCAGGTCAGTTCCCGTCGCAATGGAAGGAGGGCCGATTATGCCTGATTCCCAAGGGAGGCCGTCCTCCCAACGATCCGTCCGCCTACAGGCCCATAGTGTTGCTTAACGAGGTCGCCAAGGTTTTCGAGAAGATCTTAGCGGAACGCCTCGTTAAGCATCTCGATACTGTGGAGCCGGGGCTAGCACAGACGCAGTTCGGGTTTCGGCGGAGGCGCTCCACGTTGGACGCCTTCGAGACACTGCGATCTGTAACGGACGACGCAGTCCAAGCAAAGGATACTGTCCTGGCGGTTTCGCTAGACATAGCGAACGCCTTTAACAGCCTCCCTCACGAGACGATTAGGGAGGGGCTTCGTGCACACGGAGTCCCCCGTACCTCACGAGGCTGTTGGGCGCGTACCTCCAGGATAGATACATCCTTTGGGAGGGCGGCGAGTCCGAGAATCGCGCGATAGGTCGGCGACGCGTCGCGTGCGGCGTACCACAGGGATCGGTCCTCGGGCCGGTTCTTTGGAACGTCGGTTATGACTGGATCCTTCGGGTTCCGGTCCTGCCCGGAATAGGGCTAATCTGCTTTGCGGATGACACCCTACTCACGGCACGCGCTGCGTCATTCGCGGAATCCGTGGACCTCGCCAACGCCGGGCTGGCGATCGTGGTCCGAAGAATAGGTAGGCTGGGCTTGAAGGTCTCCCCCGCGAAAACGGAGGCCATCATGTTCCATAGGCGGTTTCGCAATCCCCCCGCGGACTTGTCCGTTACAGTCCAAGGGGTGGACATTCGTGTAGGCCCCAGATGAAATATCTGGGGCTAATTCTTGATGGGAAATGGCTGTTCAAAGCGCACTTTGAGCAGCTAGTTCCCAAGCTCGTGAGGTCCGCAGGCGCCCTCTCTCGGCTTCTTCCCAACGTGGGGGGACCGGGGGGGACGACTAGGAAACTCTACATGGGCATCCTTAGGAGTATGGCCCTGTACGGTGCACCCGTATGGTCCACTGCACTTCACCGCCACAATAGGACTTTGTTGTGCCGCGCACAACGGGTCCTGGCGGTGAGGACCATCCGAGGATACCGTACAGTGTCGTGGACGGCGTCGACACTCTTGGCAGGCGATCCGCCCTGGCCTCTCCAGGCGGACGTGATAGCCAAAGTTCGGCGCTCCCGACAGGATGCCCTCGCCCGTGGCCTGGTCTATGGCCAGGCCGAACTCCAGGTGATCAGGACGCGGGAAACCGCGGCCATGATCCAATCTTGGTCAGTAGAGTTGGAAAACCCTGTTGCTGGCATTGACACGGTGGAGGCGGTTCGACCGCAGCTGTTGCGATGGCTCTCGCGGAAACGCGGGACCCTGACCTTCAGAATGACACAGATACTTACCGGGCACGGTTGCTTCGATAAGTATCTGTGTCAGATTGCGGGCTGCTTGCCTTCACCCCAATGCCGCCAGTGTGGCGCGCTGGACACGGCGTTACACACGCTAGTCGAGTGCGCAGCATGGGCACCTCAGAGGTTTGAACTCGAGACACTTGTAGGACCGATCGAATCGCTGGGCGATCTGGTGCAAGCCATGCTGCACAGCGACGATTGGTGGGTGGGTGCGGCCAATTTCTGCGAGACGGTAGTGTCTCATAAGGAGGCCGCGGAACGAGATAGGGAGAGATGGTAGTGCACATGCGTCTCGCGGGCGCCGACGTCAGTTGGGAGCCCGGAGGCGCAGGTATGCGCATGACCTCCTCCCTGAAATACCGCTGCAGGGCCCTCTAGCATCTAGGGAGCAGAGGAGTCTTCACCCCTGTTGACGAAGTGAGTTTGCCTCTCCCGGGGCATTCTCAAGCACTTGTGCGCTAGGATCGGTGTGGGCGTAACTACGTTCTGTATCTCACGCCTTTCCTGCCATAAGCGCGGGGCACATGGGAGGAGGGTGGTTTTAGTGGGGTATTGATTAGTCGAGTCTCCACACAAGCCGGTTGATTATTGTTTGGATTGCCTCAGTGGAAAGCCTCCATGATCAACAACGGTCTAATCCCTAGCAAAGGACCCGGTATGTGCGAAATGCATTTCCCCCGCCTTAAAAAAAAAAAAAAAAAAAAAAAAAAAAAAAAAACACAGAGGCTCCGGATTCGATTCCTGGTATAGTATATTTCGGAAACGTATTTTCTCCGTTGTTTACTATGGTCTGGGTGTCTGGGATTCGCCCTAGAATGCTCCGTTGTATATAACCCATAACACAAGCGTAACTTGCTTGGGGATATACAGTGTGTGTGTTTGTCTGCCGATTTATTATTATTATTATTAGAACTAATTCCCTTAGACTTAAAACTTAGCAATTATGTATGTTTGTTTAAACCCGATTTCAATATGCAAAACTATAAAAAAAAATATAATCTTACTAAGATATGCCCGTGACTTCCTCCACACTTGACTTGAAATACCTGCGGGATTCTCAGCACACAAAGAACCGCAGCATTAGTAAAGAATGTAAGCTATCGCTTTAGTGAAGACTGTCGGAATAAGCTAATATTTATGCACCCCACCAACTTCAAACCGCTCCCGGGAAATTCCCGCGGGATTTCCGAGAAAAAACACAAAGCCCTCGTACCAATTTTCAAAAGTGGAGCAGCGGGATGTGGTCGTAAAAAATCATTTTTTCAAAAATATATCGTGTTACTTCCGTTCGTAAGAACTTCTTTAACTATTGATAAACATTTGAACAGTAATTTCGTTTATAATTTACTGTTTTTAAAATGTAATTAATAATAATGATTGTCTACTTTTTATAAACAGTGTCAATATATATGTAATAAAATTTTAACAGTACTCATTGACACTTGACATCTTTGTCTTTATGACCACGGCTACTGAAAAGTGGCCGAAATGTCGGAATAATAAAAATCAAATAAATTACCGCGTTTAACACTGTTAAAACGTAATTTTATTATGTGTGCAAATCGCGAAAATTTAAGAAAATATTAATAGTGTAAATAATTTAATTAATGAAGTACTGATGTGTGCGGTACTTCCGGTCAACCAGTTTCCTTGTCACTTCCGTCGATAAAATCAAATTATGAGAACTATTAACTACCTTCATAAACTTGTCTTTTTTCGATCTTATAAGATCTATAGTATTGTTACGAGCTACAGGACTCGAATTAAAAATGCCGTTGGAACTACTATAGAATTTATTAGAACTGTACAAACACGTATAAAACAAATACAAATAAAACTGGATGCAACCAGTTCACACTGCACGATTCAGTGCAATTCGACACGTGTAAAGTCCGTCGTCTATATCGCTAATCGAGAGTACTACAAACGACTTACTAGTCTCGTAGTCGTCGCTACTAACTACACAGTACAAAAAAAAGGCCGCGTGCACTGGGATTCCGATAAATAGTAATTTGCACACCTGCGAACGGCTAACAAAGGCCAAAACAATAACAATGAGGATTAGTTCGACGCTAATGATGGCTATAAAATAAGTAGAAAAACAATAGCATGTTTTTCTTAATTACAAATTCGAAACACAAAAGAATTCCTTAATCCAGGAAGACAATAAACTGCGCTTACAACAGGCAGATGTGCGCTTATCTTTGACGGCATGTAACATTATAAAACCTGGCGGGGGTGGCGCACACAATTCAGTGTAATTCTGTGACAGTCAAGTGTGAGGACAATAAGTTCTGTGCAAGTGTTCTGTGTAAATCGGAAGAATAATACATTAAAGTGATTTATAGATTGATACGCTGCTTCTCATTTCTGTATTATTTCTCTTTTACGTTACTTAAATAATAAGCTCTTTGTATCGAGAGCTCTTGCCAACAGCAAACAAGGTATCTTCCTACATAAACAATGTCATCGAGTTACAATTACTTATTCCGAACCTTTATATTACGTCCATTTCTCAAAAGAATTGAATAGTACTTTAATATATCCTTTGTACGGTGAGTACTTTGTGATCCATGTTTTTGTAGGTAATGAGATTTTAATATGTAAAATGCAAGGAGAGATTTGGGTAAGAAAGTACCAAATATTAACTATTTGGACAGGGTTTCCCCTTATTGTTCAGCCTTTGATGTGAATATTCACACAGCACAGTAAGCAATGAACACCGTCTACACGCCACTACACCTTTTATACGAAAATGCTACCATACAAAACAATAACATTGCATCATTGCTAAAAATAGCGATTACATCATAGTATTGCCAGGATGCACTAAATGCACTAAATTATCTAGATGATAATTTAGTGGGCTTATAAAATTAACTAACCGGTAGAAAATGGTAATTTAATTATAAATTGAATCGTCTGATAAATAGACTAAAAATATTATCTATGACGATTATCTATGTTATATTAATATACACTATGGTTCTCATGACTACTGTGGTGGACATCTTGTAACAAATAATAAGCAGCCAAGTGCGCGCGTACATACATAGAAAAAGGTTACGGAAAGGTGATAAATTACCTCTTTAAATTGACTAAAACATAATCTACTGTAATGAAGAAATGTAAGAAGAAAGAAAGATTTTATTTGAAGAAATAGCGACGCAATTACATTTCTTATATATTGTTATACACGCAGCATATTTTAAGTAAACGAAATCTATTAACTAAAACTTAACATATATTGTATTGTTACGAGTTGCAGGACTCGAATTAAAATGCCGTTAGAATTACTATAGAATTTATTAGAACTATACAAACACATATAACACAGGTACAAATGTAACTGAACACAATTAGTCCAAACGTAATGCACGATTCAATAACACGCGCAAAGTCCGCCACTGAATAGATTATCTAATGTACACAAGTCTTGCCTCGCGGCTGGTTATCGCTTAACTGCCTCACCCCTCCGTTGGGGCATTGCTTTATACTATCCAAATACAATATGTCTACTCGACCGCGTGGACTAAGTTTCTAAGAATCACTCCTGGCTAATGACTACCATAAAGATTACAATACACAATGGGCTGTTTTTCCAATCACAAATTTTAAACACAAAGTAAACAAAATAAGGAGGTCATAAAAGAGTTTCAATGTTATTACCTCAAACGCCGTCGAGTAATAAATGTGGTTTGTTTACAGATATGCAGGTGGCCCAAATTGCAACAGTATTGTACTGTACTGTGCACATATAAAAAAGAAACAAAAAAATTAGAAAGTGAAATATTGAATCTTCAGTTTCAATTAAATTCAATTAATCTAAAATATGATGAAATGTGCAAACAGTTAAATATGACTAAAAATACAGTAACTTCACCACCTTTGGTTAACAGTAATTGCAACTTAGTCAAACCTGTCATGTCAGACAATGTGACTAATAGTAAACCATGTCAACCAGGTCATTCTTCTTTAAATAAGTTAGTAAATAATTCAATTCTTGTTTACTCGGATAAAATTGGACAAGGACTTGGTTCATTGCTGCGATATGACTTGCCACATCATCAGGTGTCTAACTTATGTTCACCCGGGGCCAGTTATAACTATTTAATTGACAGTTTAAGCACAACTAATGTAGACAAAAATTCAACAATTGTAATTTATTATGGGGATAGCTTATCTGTCAAAAAGAAAGACATTGTGAACAGCATAAATAGGTTATTGGACCTTAACAGTAAATATGGATGTAGATTCATCCTATGTGCCCTGCCTTATGCATCTAATCTAACAAATAAACAAAACAGGCACATATATGACTTAAATTTATTAATTTATAACTTGACCCATCGTCATAGTGACATTTTTTATTTTGACCTGAATAAATTTACTAATGGTAAATTTAGGCTAAACAAAGATACTATGTATCTGCCTTTTAAGTTACGAAGACGTATAGCTACTTTATTAGCATTTAATATACAAAATCATGACAAAGTTATGTATGATATAACTGAAAAACCTGACATCAATTTAAATAAAAACAATAATGTTTTTAATATTAACTCTACTATGAGTCCTAGACCTTTAAACTACTAGAAATGACCAAAGCTAAACCTACTTCTAATTTAAATATAGTTCACCAAAATATACAGGGTTTAGCAGGTAAAGACTTACAAATTGAACTTTTTTTAAAAGAATGTAAGGTTCATGTCCTATGTATTACAGAACATTGGCTTAAAACTTTTGAAGTCATAAACTTCATAGAGCATTATACAGTGATAAGTGCATTTGTAGGGAAGTCCGCTATACATGGCGGATCACTTATCCTTGTAGCAAATGATGTAAAATGTAAAGAGCGTAAAGACATTATGTCCCTTTCTGTTGAACGTACTGTGGAGGTTTCCTGTATTGAGCTTGAGCGCTATGTAATTGTCTGCGTCTACCGACCCCCCACAGGGGATTATAGTGTATTTGAAAGCACAATGGAGGAATTATTAATAAAATTAAATAAAACTGATAAATTGCCTATAGTTTGTGGGGATTTTAATGTTAATTTGTTGGAAATGTCATCAACTCGTACTAAGATCATTAATCTTTTCAAATCCTTTAATCTTATACATGTCTTTAATGAACCTACGCGTATAACTGCTACTACAGCTACTTGTTTAGACAATATATTTTGTAGTTGCAAAATAATCGATAAATCACTCATAGATGTACTACGGTCGGATCATTGTGGCCAGTTTATATCAATACCTTTTGACAGTATTAAAATCACTTCTAAAATAACCTGTAGACCGGTGAATTATCATCGCTTAAGAACCTTTAAAGATAATCTAACCAAAAAAATTCCTACCTTGGATCTCAACAGCGAAGATCCAAACAACTTGTATAGTAGTTTCTTCGACGTTATACAAGCTGAATTTGAAAACACATTTAAAACTAAAACAATTAACAAAAGTAATAAACTTAAGTTTAGTGATTGGGCTACAAAAGGTATATATAAAAGTCGAATAAAACTGTATGAATTATACAGTGAAAAACAATTTAATCAAAATCCAGACTTTCTTGACTATATTAAAAAGTACTCTAAGACCTTTAAAAGAGTGTGCATCGCTGCCAAATCTTTATATTATAGTAACAGAATTAAAAAATCATCAAATATCATTAAGACAACTTGGAGTGTCATAAATGACGCTTCCGGCAAAACTTCACGTCGAGATGATGGAATTGAGCTTGTAATTAACAATAACACCATTAGTAATACCTTTGAAATTGCACAAACATTTAATGAATACTTTAGGGATATACCAACCTTAACAACTAGCTCTTTGTCATCATCACCACTGGAAGCTGAGCTGCTAATGACACAGTGTGTTGATGAATGTAATATTTCATTCAAATTTAATTATATAGATACAAGTGATATTGTAAAAACGTTTAAATCATTAAACATTAAAAACACAGCTGATTTTTGGGGTATATCTTTAAAAGTATTAAATGACATAATAGACACTATTGCACTGTCACTAGTAGAAATATTTAATCGATGTGTAGATAAAGGGGTATTTCCCGACTTAATGAAAGTTAGCAAAGTTATCCCTATATTTAAAAGTGGAAACAAAAACGACCCCTCCAACTTTAGGCCAATTTCTATTTTACCAACCTTAAGCAAGATCTTTGAAAAAATAATTTTAAATCAACTGCTCTCACATTTTAATATTAATAAATTATTTCATACTAAACAGTTCGGGTTCACCAAAGGTCGATCCACTACCGATGCAGGTGTTGAGCTCCTAAAACACATTTATGATGCTTGGGAAGGATCACAGAATGCCATTGGTGTATTCTGTGACCTGTCCAAGGCATTCGATTGCGTTGAACACGTGACCCTCCTAAAAAGCTCAATTATTACGGTATTCATGGCGATTCTCTCAACTTATTATCGTCTTACTTAAATAACAGATCCCAAAGCGTTGAAATTAACAATGTCAAATCTTGTGAGACTGGCATATCTATGGGTGTGCCCCAGGGCTCTATTCTAGGTCCCTTCTTATTTTTGATATATATTAATGATTTGCCATATTTTATTAATGATATGTGTGAGGTAGTGTTGTTTGCTGATGACACATCACTTATATTTAAAGTCGATAGAAATAAACTGAACTTTGACGACGTAAACAACGCCTTATCCCAAATATCTAAGTGGTTTACTGTAAATAACTTATTACTCAATCCGAGCAAAACTAAATGTGTTAAGTTTGTTATGCCCAATGTAAAAGAATACGATATTAATATCTCTCTTAACGACACTAGACTTAATCTAGTAGATTCAACTGTATTCTTAGGCATTAACCTTGATCAGAAGCTCCACTGGGGCGCTCATGTATCTAGTCTCTCAGGAAAACTTAGTTCTGCTGCATATGCGGTCAGAAGAGTTAGGCAGTTCACTGACGAAGAGACTGCTAAACTAGTTTATTTTAGTTATTTTCATAGTGTCATGTCCTATGGTATTTTACTTTGGGGCAACGCTGTTGACTTAGAGACCATATTTGTTTTACAAAAAAGAGCCGTAAGATCAATTTACAACCTCGGCCCTCGGAGTCTCTTAGAGAATGCTTCAAGGAAATCAATATTATGACGGTCGCCTGCCAATATATCTTTAATAATATAATTTATATACGTAATAATTTGAGTGCCTACAAGCAGTATAAGGATATTCACAATTTCAACACCAGGCATTGTAATAGACTGATATTGCCATCTTTTAGATTACAAAAGTACTGTCCTCTTTCTTGGGGGTTGGTATACGCTTCTTCAATAAGATTCCGAGTGAAATGTTAGATCTGCCTTTCACTAAATTCAAAACCAAATTAAAAAGTATCTTGCTAAAAAAGGGATACTACACTATTGAAGAATACTTAAATGACAAAAATTCATTTACATAGCAGCTCACTCTAACATCTTATACTATATTTTGTTTAATGTTATCTTGCCAAGCTTGTAAGGGATTTATGGAGATATATTGCAGCATAACATTTTAGTACGTCATATCATTATTATAACTTTCATAATATTTTTCTTTCCTCTTATTGTGTTTTGGTCTTATTGAGTATGCACTGTTTGCTACAACTCCATTAATTCTTCAAAAAGTAATTCTGTAACATACTTCTGTATAAAACTTATTAAAAAAAAAACAACTTGAGATATAAATAGAATAAGAAACTTAAAGAAAAACATTATTTAGCTATACGTGTTGCTAGGGAGTTTCTTGCCGCTTCTTCTCCTTAACAGCAATAACACGTTGTGAAGCGGTATACATAGAATAGGAAGAAAAAATAAATTTTATCTTATATATTTATATGACCTTCAAAAAGTGTTCTCCAGTGGAACTTATTTTGAATAAAAAACTTTGAATTTGAATTTGAATTTGAATTTGAATTCTTAAGACTGTAAGTAGAATACTGAGCCTAGGTCATCGAAGTCGAATGGGTAAGGTCCTGATAAGGCTGACTACGTTACTTCGCTGGATCACAATACTGATCTTGACAGAGGAACCAGTCCTCTGACATTTGAAGATGTAATGAATCGTTTCGAAGTATCTTTATAGAGTCGCAACCTTAATGTTCTATTATAAAGCCTACATGAACAAAAGCGCCAAATGAGGCGAAGCATTTTTACAGAGTTGTGTGCGTAAACCTATGTAGTGTACGTGAACGTGGTTTGCGTGTGCGTGGATCAATGGTCCCCAAACTATTTAGTCTCATAGACCTCTTACCAATTTTAACTGCATTCGATGGACCCCCTATCTTTTTAACTGACTTTAAAAAAGGACGACGTTTTCAATTCGTTGTAACTTTTTTATTTATGAACTGTTTTAACAATTATTTTTGCGTTGGATTCAGTGTAGTTTCTAGTTGCTCACATATAGATTCTTTAGCTTGTACGTACAAACGCGCATCGTCATATTTCAATATTTTATTTATAGAAAGTTAAAAATTTCTACACAACTTGACAGGAGTGTCTTTATACTGTAGATGAACTTCTCAAAGAAAGTGCTTCTCGTTATTATCTATATGGGAAAGCTTAGTGATCTTGATCTTCTTGATTTGACATGTTTTTCAATTAGAATATCAATGTAAATTTAGTTTTAGTGTTTAAGTCATAACACCTGTATAAAGTACATTCCTGCAAATAAATATATTAGTTGATTGATTGATTTAATGGAATTTACTATTGTGGACCTTATTGCAGCTCGCGGACCCCCAGATGTTGTTTTCGCAAACGTGAACCCCTTGAAGTTCGATATGGACCACTTTGGGGACCTATGGTGTGGAGAATAGTTCACTGGAAACTGTTCCAACCTTATCCGTGCTAATTTGATTATTTATTACTGTAGTCGACGCATTTTAAACTGAGTCGTCAGGCAGTAAATGTCACTGACAGTAGGAATGTGCACGCAATGCAACCCGTTATCGATACTTAACTACCTGCGCACGCGAGGTCGATGCGTCATCATGACCTTCATTAGCACTCTGACTCCTGATTGGTCGTTACGAGTAAGGGTTGTTGTTTTTCTATAAATATAATAATTTTTGTTATGACACTCATTACACTACTTATCTATACGATCTATAGAGTTTCTCTATGATTACGTCGAAACAAACATTTTATCTTACAAATTAAAAACTTGTTTCCGCGAAAAAATATTCCTATTAATACTTAACATAATTTAGCATATCGATCGTACCTATCCCGTTATCTATATGCGCCTCATAATGAGACAGATAAATATGATTTATGACCCGAAGCCTCAGTTCATAATGCGTCGACTAAGTCCTCCTAATGCATTGCGGCGCGGTCGGCTCTACGCTCTACGCTCTTTTGCTCATCTGAGCCCATATAATAAAAATTACAAAAAAAAAATTAGTACTTCACAGGCAGTAGAAGTGAAACTTTAGAGAATATACACACAGATAATTCTTCTCAACTTTTATTGATATATATATATAATTCCCTTAGCCTACATCCGTCACATATTATACTTCGAAACAAACTTCTTAAGTGTCACTTTCAATCTTTCACTGTTTTAGTCTAAAAAACTCAAAAGAAGTTTCACTTCAACAAACCGTGCTCAACACAATTTTCATTTGTTAAAATAACTGAGGAACTCTAAAGAAAATTACCATCTCGGCGTTAATGTAAAGTGGTGAGGCAGTCGAGATTATCTCACTTAAACTTCGTGGATAAAGGTATTTGTAGTTAAGGACGCTCTGTGGACGAAGGTGGAGATAAAAGTAGTGTAATTAGCCCAGCATGGGCTAAAAGGGTTCAGTGGACAATAATTATGTCTAACTATTTAAACCTTGGAATGAACTAGAAATTATCGTTGTAACAAGATTACTTCCAAAATAATGTTATGAGTTTGCGGGACTCGAAGTAAAATGCCGTTAGAATTATTATAGAGTTTATTAGAACTATAAAAACACGTATAACACAGGTACAAATATAACCGAACACAAAAAATCCAAACGTAATGCAGAAGGTCGTAATTCAATAAAACGCGCAAAGTCCGTCATTATTAGATTCCCGAATGTACACACGTCACGCCCGTATCGTAGTTGTAGCTCAACTGGCTCCTCTCTCAATCAGGCCGTCGTTTTGTACTTCACAAATGCAAATGTGCCCACCCGGCAACGTCGACATAATTTCCTAGAATTAGCTTGTACTTATAATCCGCAACAAGTGGCTAATTATGCTCTTGAGCGGCCGTAAACTAGTACAATAGGACAATAGGCTGTTCTCCACTATAACTAGAAACGTATGCCAATAAATAAAGTGAACAAAAGAAGACGATCATAAAAGGATTACAATTAGTTCAAATGCCGACAGGTAATAAAATGTGCTTTTACAGATCTGTACGTGGAATTTGCCTTTGTCGAAGCCTAAGTTGTAACAATAATGTAGTGTATGAAAGTTTGCGAGTACGGAGGTTTGTTAGTGTTTTACACAGAAACTGCTTAACGGATTTTGATGAAACTTTACTGTAATACATCAGAACCACACAGTCTACAGTTTATAATGTAGTTTAAATTGAATAAAATATAACGGTAAGTGTTTGTAATGTTAAATAGAAACGCTGTTAATTATGAGCCATGTCGTAGTATCCGGTGGCGTATAATACGTATGGGCGGGGTGCGATGATGGTGATGGTAATCATGATGATGAAGATGACCTGAAAAGCCGGAAAACGCGTGAGCATCCCAGTGGCTCTCTCCGCATCTCGGAAATGGCTGGACCGATTTTGACGGGACTTTCACTGGCAGATAGCTAATGTTATAAAGAGTGACTAAGACTTCTTTTAAAATTAGAGTTCCGCGAAAAAAACCCACGCGGACGAAGTCACGGGCACAGCTAGTACTATATAAATTGATTATAATGATTGATAAAATAGTATAAAACGATAACGATTTGATTCTTGATACCAATTCGGCTGTCTGTTTTTTTATTGCATGAGTTCAGCAGACAGGCAGACGGCCCACTTGATGGAAAGCGGTTACCATCGCCTATGGACATTTGCAACACCAAAGGAGCTACAAATGCGCTGCAGCTCTCTTAAGGGAGACTGGAACCTGGCCACTAATGCCGGAACACAACTCAAGGTTGTTATGACGGCATACTCTAGACCAGAGGTGGTAGCCATCCAGTCGGGCAAACGCCCTACCACCTGGCTGTGGGTTGTTTAGTCGCCTCTTACGACAGGCCGCCCCAACACAGGAAATTGTATTCTTTCTCTGTTCCTGCACGGATAAATTGTTTTCTTGTCTTTGCTTGACACAAACTTTTTATGTAAATCCCATACATAATGTACGCGGCCCGTACAAATTATTTGGTTCAAATGAAAGCTGGACTGAGGAATAATCTATAATATCATAAAATTTTAAGCATGCCGTGTCTGTACATTTAAGCTATTTTAAAAAAACAAATGGAATAGACTATAAATAAACGATGGAGAACAAGATGCAATTTTCTTTAGATTTGTTGTCTGTTTATCGGTCTGTCGTTTTGTCTGTTTCTGATCGACAGCTAATTCTTAGACTTAAACTCTGCAGTACTTCGTACCTTGGGAATCCCGTGGATTTTTTTCTAGGAATGATTTAAAGTGGCCAGATTAAAAAAAAAGACATATTCCAATATCATTTTTTACTGATTGATAGCAAACTTGATGTAATAAAATTTGAGATATTTTTTGATACCGGAAATCCCGCGGGAATTTTCCCGAGAGCGGTTTGTAGCTGTTCGGGCGCGTAAAAAATAGTTTATTCCGAGACAGTTTTCATCTTAAATGATAGGTTACATTATTTTCCAAATGGCTCGGTATTTCGTGTTCCGGGAATCCCGCGGGAATTTCAAGTCAAGCGTGGACAATATGTGATTTAATTTTATTTTGTGCAATTTCGAAATAAACTTAAAAACTTCCAGATAAATTTTTCAAATTTCGTTTAGTGGCGGCTTCATTGTAAGGGTGCGATTGTAGGAAGCAATTATTTATTTATTTAATTTGTTTGGGAAAAATACAATAATTAATATTCTTAAATATTATAATACAAAATTAATACATATATCAATCAAGTTTCCACTAAAAAATAATTTATAAAAAAAAATTGGCTCTAATAGTTAACTACAAAAAAAATACAATTATACGAAAATTACAAAAAAATGTCTATTTAATTTAAATTAGGTAAATATTGAACAAAATTGAAAAAAAATGTCACAATAATTACTAACAAAATAGAGATAAAAAAGGAAAGCATGAAAAAAAAAGTTTGTCATTATTCTAAAAATTGTAAGTAATTGGATCATTCTTAATTACAACATTTTCTAATTTGGGTTTTAAATTGATATAAGTTACCTATGAAAGGATCAATACTAGTAAATAGTGCATTGTATTGCTGACAAGTGCGGTATAAAAACGTGTTTTTTGGATAGTTAGTTTTTATAATTGGTACTGAAAATAGATATTTATCACGTGAGCTCAAACGGGGACACTTTAGGAGTAAACTATTGCTGAGAAAAGGGGTATCAACGCATGTAATAAACAAAAGCACATTTACTCCTGATATTCTTATTTCATTTTGTTTAAATCTTTGAAGTCAGTAATATGTATTACTTCACGCTACTCCGTGAGACGTGTGTACTCAGGCCCTTATACCTAGACGTGTATACAGCCGCAATGTACACATCAGCACAATGCAATAGTGACAGAGAAGGGCTATTATGCTCACAGCGACAGCGGCGTCCACGAGGAGGTACAGCGGCCGATGCGCCTTCGCCACTTGCGCGCGGTACACGAAAGCGCGCCGCCCGCAAACTTTGCGCGCTTCCAGTACAACCTGGCATGGAAATTTTAAATTTAACTAGCCGTCACTTCCATTCAACTTTTTCTACGTGACGCTAGAATTTTTAATTATTATTAAATAATAAAAAGAGGCCTGTTTGTCATTCATTTACATGAGGTTCCTTAAAAAGGTCTTCAGCACCTTTTGCACGAGAAAGACTCGTATTACAATATTTAACAATTTTACAATTTAGTATATTTTCAGCCTGGCTGGACCGCTGTCACCTTCCTTGGTCAATAGTACGATGACAGGTGTTATAAAATTTCTTACAGGTCGGCAACGCGTTAACAACAACCCATATATTGCAAGCTTCCAAAAAACAATTCTCAACTACAAACCAAATAATTAAAAGAATTTTTTATACAATATAAGGCAATTAGTGCACTTAAAATAAGAATTAAGGGTAGCTACCATATATATAACTGAAAAATTAACACTTTCTTAGTGTGCATAGTCGTTCAATATGCGTGTCGTTAAACAGGTTTTGAAAAATCACATATGATGTATTTGATGAATTTCTCATTATTCAGAATTTTATAATATTGTAACAAAAATATATTAAACTAGTAATATGCACAACTACAAACCATACTATATAAAAACTAAAATGAAATAAAAAGGGGAAAATATCTAAAGATAAGTTATTGGTCCCAAACCACTGTCACTTACCGGGAACGTTCCCAGAAGGCTGGCGGCGTTGCCACCTTGTATAGCGATGCTTAATCTTTGATCAAAATAGACGCCAGCCTTCTGGTCGCGTGTGACGTCTACTAGACGTTTGGCGACGTAATGGTAGGGCATTAGGGCATTAGGACCCCACGGACCCAGAGTTTCCATCCCAAATGCCGCAAAAGTGTAACCATTTCCAATGGTGACATATTTGCGGCGCTTGAGGGCCTCCCGTTCGGCTGCAGCAGATTCCTCATTTAAGTAAATGGGTGATGACATATTTGCTATCTAAATATAAAGCCAAATGACTGCATCACTTACCCTTATTTCTACTTCCTCATAACCTTTAACGCTGAAGTGACCTGGTAGAAACATGACATGCAGAAATTCCTTGCTTTCTGAAAACAAAATTTAGTTCGCCTTATAATAGTTATACGAGGTTTATAGACGCTATTTAAAAAAGCTTTAAATATGTTTTATTCTGTTAGCACGTTACTAATTGCACTTTCGAATGTACACAGTACTCGGCAGATACACACATCATGCCAAGGCTTTGCAATTTCTCCACTACGTCGATAATCAAGTTACACTTCAAAGCAGCTAAGCCATAGATAAATACACTATATATAAAATTAGCCTATCGGTGTATCCCAGTGTACGCTGGTTGGCAGCGGCGTGAGGTTGGTGAACCTCAGCCGGTAGCACGTCCTCCTGCCCAAGGCCAAGGCGCCCAGCGGCCTCAGCGTGGCCGTGCCCCTTTCGCTCCCCAGCGCCCCCTGGTCCAATGTGCAGCCGTCTGCTGAAGCTAAGGTAATAGTAAAAGGTATTATTTGTCAAGTATACTGGCTCCGAAATCATTATCATTGTTCACGAGATATTCGGTAAATAACTTATGACATATGCATTAAAATTTTGTGTTGTCCTTAAAAAAGGACTCCAGATTAATCAACCGCGTCATGTATTTAAAATTACATACCTAAGTTATTAATTAATAAATTTTGTACATGAAATTCGACAATTATTATACAAAACTCTGTATAAAAATATATAATTCTTCTATACGTGGTGTATATGCCATTGATCTGCTGAATCACCGGACCGATTTTAATGGGTTTCTGGATAGTTATTCTGGATAGATATCGTAATTATAGAGATAAATATAAAAACCATGTGCTGGTCCGACTCGCACAATGCAACAAATTGTTTTATTATAACGAAATATACGGCAGAAGTTAGAAGAAAACAATCAAGTGTGATAAGTACCGCCACCATCGCAGCAGCCAGTGCTGCCGCCTCCGCAAGCCAGCACGCGCATCACCAGTACGGGGGCGAGCACGCGGTGCGCGACGAGGGTGGCGCGTGCCGTCGTGCCGGCGCCGGCAGGCACGCGGCCCACGTCCGCGCCAGTCCTTCTCACCTGGACCAGAGTGGCCACGCAACCATCGCTCTGGGAAATCAACACATCATGAATATAGTCGTCAGCCAACCGTCGTCCACTGAGACGTAGGCTTCCCCAAATCTACGCGAAATACTTATTCGTGCAGGAACAGAGAAAGAATACAATTTCCTGCGGCGGTGCGGCCTGTGGTTAGAGGGGAGAAAACAACTCACAGCCGGTGGTAGGGTATTTGCCCGTCTGGATGGATACCCACTCTAGTCTAGAGTATGCCGCCATATCGACCTTGAGTTTTGTTCTGGAATTAATGGCCAAGTTTCAGTCTCCCTTTAAAGTGATAGTAACCGCTTTCCATTAGGCGGACCGTCTGCCTGTCTGCTGAACTTATGCAATAAAAAATCAGTCCTCCGGTGTCCTCATCCAAACCCCACTGACCTTACGCAGACCATCGGCTCATTAGGCTGAAGAGTCTTAAACTACGTTTGAGGAGACTCTGTCTCCACTCAAGGACTCGCCTACTTCATCGGTTATCAGTCTTGCGACAAATATGGCGAGCTATTCGATATCTTTGGTCGATTATGGAATCCTATTTTTTTCTGCTGATAGTCAAGACCAAACTAAGTTAAATACAGAAGGCTGCGCATTACTTTTGATAAAAAATGAACTGTCATTCGGAAGACTGCACCTCAGAAGTGAAATCTTTGTATCTGAGCGTGACGGTTACGCGAGTTTAATGCTTCTTCCCCATCCCAAAAGTGCCCACCGCGCCTAAAGAAGATTTCACTTAAAAAGACATATTTAGCAGCGGTAGCTAACTAAAAGCGATAGAAAGTAGGGTAGTTTAATCGGACGGATCAGAATTTTCCAGAACGAATGACGCCTGTAATGCAATGTAATGGTGCCCATACACCATAATACCTATCGTCCAATCGGTATGACGCTGCAGCCTTGATCCAATCTACAGTTCGTTCATATAGACCACACATGATCAGTTTAAACTGTCCAATCGACAGTTGAAGCCATGACGTCACCAGTGACGGACGATGTTTTAGCCGTCTTGGGCATTTTACTCGTAGTAAACAACAAAAATAAAGACAAGAGCCAAAAATATCTTCACTCAAGTGAATTGACAATCTCGACGGCCATAGACGGTCCAATCGATATGATCAAATCGGCATGATCAAGCCAAAAGAATTGAACTTTGATTGCTCTATCAATTATAACTGTCATGCTAATCCACGCCCACACACGGTCAGTTCTACTTGATCCAATCCTCAGCGTAATGCCGATTGCACGTTAGGTAGGATGGTGTATGGCCACTATAACTTGTGTTACTTGCTCTTTCTCAAAACAGACTACAGTCTAGGCAGTGAAGGCATACATTCAACAAAGCACAGAGGTACCTAAATTTATATCTCTGAAACACTCCTTTATTTCATAGCTCAATTCCTCTCAAAACCAGATCTTTTCGTTTAAATCGAGACTTTAGAAACAAATCACATCATGATTATGACATGTAAATGACATAACGTAATTCAGTCAGTAGTATTTAATCTATAGAAAAGATAATAGAATTTACGTCCGGCGCGTTGACATCATAGTGTATGATTGTAGCGTCTCCATGCTTCAAGGTGCCTCTGGTAGGCCTCAGCAAAGCGCAAGAGCAAATCCTCTCCTGACAAACCTCGCACGGAGATCTGCCAATGCAAGCTGGACTTGGCACATTTTCTCCCCACCATCTGAAGCCTTCACTCCACCAACAAATCTATGAATAACAATATACCGTTTTGACGAGATGTAAACATGCTGTATTACTTATATACACACCAAGATTGTGACAATGCCCCTGATAGTGTGTAGGTTTCTTCACATACAGACGTCTGAAATACCAATGGAATAACTAATTGATATTACAAGCATTTCCTTCAGCATGACAAAGAATATTAGAGGAAACCAGCTTTAGAAGAAAAAACAGATGTAAAAAGATGAAAAGTAATTTAAAATGGACAAAAGGTCACAATAAACTACAATACTCTCGCAATACACAGTTAACTAACTTCTATCTAAATCTCCTAAACGAGTGGTAATAAATTGTGAGCAAAGTCTATCCATATCCAGTTACCTTTTACTTACTGTTATCGTCTACTGTAAACAAACTCGTCTTTTTACTAAAAAAACGAGTGACAGTTCAATTTAACTCTTATTCCCCAGTAAATGTAGTTTGAAACAAATACAACATAGCAAATATTATGCAAAGTGAAACAAACTTGTTGGAGCACATAAATAAAGTATGCGGAGCCACGAAACCTTATTAGGTATGAACCCTTTGTATTTTAGACTTTTATCAGCGTAATGTTATAAAGAGGAAAGTTTCGCTTGTGAAAGCAGTAAACCGGCTAATCTGATTTGCATGAAACATTATGTTTATTGAATCGACACATAAAAGGTATGCTACTAGGAGCCTTTTACGAAGACGAAATGCTTCCACGTTTACTTTAAATGAAAGCCTGCCTAATTGTATTAGTAACAAAAATGTTGTTACGGTTCTGTGCGCAAGTGTTTTCAAATAATATCTCTTTTGAGAGTTCAGAGTGAACTTCCCCAAATAATGTCTCACAGCGATTACTTTCAAAGTCCAGAGCAAGCATCCTGCGAAAAATTTTGCAGTTAAATTCTTTCGTCTGATTCCTCCTACTCCAATCCATCTCTATACGACAAAGAATAGAGTCTTGTTCACATGTAAAAACACTACCAGTGCAAACGAAAATTTTGCGAATGCCTGCAGGACCTCTTTGTATCGGACAGATTTGGAGAACTCGCCACCAAGAATTCATGTTTCCCAAGGAACTATAGAGTTATGTACCTCTTGATGAGTGTCGTTGATAACATCGATGGTTGTGTTCAAGTGGTCTCCGGGACGTACTACTCCCAGCCAGAGGCGCGCCGGCCGCAACGCAGGATGCCGCGTTGCACATTGACGTCGCACCAAACACCGCGATTCCCATTCATCATTCGCATCGGACAAACTATTATACATAATAATATAATAAGCTTCAGTTTTTAAATTACTCACACATATATCAAAGCTGAGCGATGTTTTAGAACAGGAGCAAGTCTTTGTAACACAGTTTTTTAAGGGAATACATTTACGCATCCTCGAGGACCCCAGGGATGATCTACGAGGGGTATATGGGACTCCCAGAGGTTGGCTCTGTACAGACCTTCAATAAAAAAGCCTTTGTTTATGGAAGGTCCGTTAGATCCAATATTAGTTCATATCCTGAGAAAGGGCCACATTATTTACGGCAGTTTTTCTGGACGAACACATATAGGTATTGTTACAATTTCTATCCTTTGGTCATCTATGAAACTCACGAAGAAACCTGCACGATTCGAAATTGTGTATCATCTGCTTAACCTTGACTAAGTGTGGAGAACTTAGTTCTATAGTCTTGCTGTGGGATGTTTATGGAATGTAGAAGGCTAGTTTGGAAATGAACATTGTACCTAAATTATTGAAGTAGTACAGTTATGCTGGAATCATTACCTCGACTACAGCTCTTAGGGTCTGCTTGTCCGGTGTGATACCAAGCTCTCACAGTAATCGGGATGAAACGTTTAGCCATGAGATAGTCGTGTTTTATATGACGAATAAAAGCTCGGTGGCCCAGTTTCTCCCCTCATTACCCAATCTTCCCTATCCCATCTCCTTTATCGTATCTTCTCTGTCCCATTCCAAAGGCTGTCAACGCGTTGGCTTTGTTTCTGATGTTGCAAATGTCCATAGACGACGATAATCACTGTTCATTAGATAGACAGTGCAGGCATTAGACTCACTGTCTGGGTGCCAGCTTCGCAATATTTTATTGCTGATAGCAAAGCAGACAGGCTGATGCCCAACTGTGATGGAAAGTGGTTACCGTCACCTATGGACATTAACAATACCAGAGGTGCTACCAATATGCTGCCGGCCTTGAAGGAGAAACTAGAACCTGGCCACTGATGCCTGAACACAAAGTTGTCATGCTGGCATAGTCGAGACCAGGGGTGGTAGCCATCCATGCGGGCAAATGCCCTACAACCTGGCTGTGGGTTTTTTGTCGCCTCTTACGATAAGCCGCCCCAACGCAGGAATTAGTATTATTTTCCGTTCCTGCACGGAAAAAATGGACAGCAAGAAAGTCCACTTACGTAATAACGTCAGTCGCTGGACACTCGTTTGGTAAACTCGGTAGAGGAATGTGCAGCGAGACGGGACACGAGTGCGAAGGCGCCAGCCGCGAGGGCCCGATTGGTGGGAGGCCGTCGGGCAAGCGCCACTGGGCGTCAATGGGCTCACAACCAAACAACTGAGTGGCACGAATTGCAACCTTCACTGACTGGACCCTACAAACAAGTCCATTCGTAATATGTCCTTAAGGTTTTCGCGACTAGTATACATAATAAAACTACGCTTTAACGGTTTTCAGATTTTTACTATTCCGACGTTTCGGTAAATTAGATTAGCCTCCCATAGAGTAAATAATAACCACAAGCAAAATTAAAATGTACAGGTTGGCGATTGTCTAAATAAAACTTTAACAATGCTCATTGACACTTGACATCTTTGTGTTCCGTGATCACGGCTACTGAAAAGTAGCCGAAATGTCGGAATAATAAAAATAAAATGAATTAGCGCCCTTAAAACCATTAAAACGTAGTTTTATTAATTCTATTCCTAATCTATTAGTGGAAACCTGATTGTATAAAACAATTACTGAACTTATGAATCTTTTAAAAAGTATAGAGATTTCGTAGATTAGGCAATCCCATGCCATCATTAATTTTACCATGTTATTCGTGATGTAAGGCAAAGCGCAAAAAACATGTTACCCAGGATGAGGTATTCAATCTGCCATAATAATGACGCATATATTTTTAGATATTTATGTCTAATAAATCTTGATAGGCAGTAAAGAGTTTTAGGTTTCTGTAATTATTTTGAAAAAAACAGTATTCTTATGAAATCATCATAATCATGCGACCGTCCCTTTGTCTACTCTACAAACGCTTTCCTAAAAAAGCACTGGATCTAACTAAAATTTGTTTGTACTAGGTAGATTCGTTTAGTAATTTTTTGAGATCTGGTTTTTTCGAAAAATGCCTTTTATGGTTTCGTAGCCTGAGGACACTTGAAATATCTACGGAATCTTTCATTGCGCGTTTGGCCGGTATTCATTTTAAACTGTTTTAACTCACATCGTTAAATGGATTCTTAAAGCTTTTTAAACTTCTGATAGCATAATTATGAATTTCTCCTATCAATTAATTCTGGATCTGTTGACTCTGAGAACTTATCAAAGAGATTGTAAACTAATTAAAGGAAAGTAAACACATGAACAAAGTTTAGGAACATGGTAAATTACTTGGCGTGATTTGTTTGTTTAAACGTTCTAAGTATTCGGTTATTGGTTATTACCTCCTTGAGTGGAATAAGGGGAGCACACAAGGATCCAGCGCGAAGCGAACCGGCGCCACCTCCCACCAGACCTCCAGTTGGCAGCATACCACCTCGCACACCTCACGGGGACCAACCTGAACAATTATAATGAAGCTCTTTCTCTATTATAAACTTAAGTCCTTGATTATTCTGACACATAAGAAAATTAGTTGGAAAACTACACAAGAATTAAAATCAGGACCTAAAGATAAATTTTTGCACACCATATCAAAATTTTGTAACAAAATATAAACTGAATTCAAGAGTTTTTATTTTTATTGCAGGACTTCAGCAGACAGGCAGACGGTCCACTTGATGGAAAGCGGTTACCATCGCCTATGGACATTTGCAACACCAAAGGTGCTACAAATGCGCTGCTGCTCTCTTAAAGGAGACTGGAACCTGGTCACTGATGCCGGAACACAACACAAGGTTGTTATGGCGGCATACTCTAGACCAGGGGTGGTCGCCATCCAGTCGAGCAAATACCCTATGACCTGGCTGTGGGTTGTTTTGTAGTTAAAAAGAAAAATGTTTTCTACAACATCTTGAACTCAATGCCAAGTAAAATATAAAAATTACTATATTTTGCTATGTTGTTGTTTTATTATGTGTTAATTTGCGCTACTTCAAGCTGTTGTAGAAAATATTAAGTTTTACCTTTTTAGTTGCTCTTGAAGTCGGTTTCTTTTTGCTACATCTTTATATATAAAATTCTTCTGTGCGTGTGTTTTTGACTGAACTCCTAAATTGCTGGAACGATTTCGATGTAATTTGTTATGTGTGTTCAGGTAGATTCGAGAATGGTTTATATTCAAAATTGGATCCGTAGGTGGCGATGTAATCGGGTTCTAAATTTTATTTCTTCAGCGCAGGACAACATCTACCGGGACAGCTAGTTTACTTAGCTAAGCTGAAGCTGTACTGAATCCAACACAACAAGAATGATCAAAATCGGTTTACAAACAAAAAAGTTATGGCTGGAGTTAGGCAATCGCTGGACATGCGCTTGCCTACAAACTTGCTGACCACGCAGCGGCCAGTCATCGTATCAGCGAATAATTAGTATTAAGTTATAATAATGTTAATATAATTTTAATTTTAATTAAGTTAGTCTTGTAAGAACTGTCGAGCAATAAACTTGTCTTAGAAAATTGTTTTTTTAAGACTTCTCCGCGCCACCCTACTTATCTGGCGCAGTCGGTAGGATCGCGACACCCTATTCGGATAAACCTCTCTGGAAGGGTGAAACGAAGTTTCGTTTTTCAATCGCGATCATACGAACCTGGGTGGTTATCGCGCGGGAGCCCCTAAAATCGGGACACCAGTGCATTGCAACGACGAAGACTACTCTACAGCGGCGAGCGAGAGTAGCAGTTCTACAAGACCCGGCTGGAGATGCGGAGAACTATAGAGCGAGTACTTGTCGTGTACCCAGTTCCTTGCTATATTTCCTGTCGAATTTTTTTTTCTTATATTTTGTGTTTCGTGTTCGTTCTGTAGGCTCAAATCGCTATAGACAACATTCATAAGTCGCTTCAGTTATAATTTTATTTGAAAAACGATACATACAGCACGTTTCGCGCTCGTATTACGGAGCGGCATTCCTATTGTGTTAAGTAATTTTGCATATCGTATTTACATTTAATTAATTTACTTATATTTATAAATAATGGCTATGTCAAACGTAGAATTTTCTGCACTTGTGTTTATTAGTGATCTTATGCCCAAGTATGATGGCAATCCTAATAGACTTAACTTCTTTATTAGGGAAGTAGACAGTGTAATGGGCATTCTAGACCCTCAAATCAAAACATGTCCAGTTATTGCACGCATCATTAAAAGTAAGCTGAGCGGACCAGCGATTGACGCTATAGCGTACGAGGAATACTTCGATTCCTGGTCTGCCATTAAAAAGGCTCTAACGGGTAGGTTAGGCGAGCCCCGCAATGAGATACAAATTATGCAGGAACTCACGCGATAGAAACGAGAACGCCGACTCGTTTGGACGCCGCCTTAAAGAATTACTCGATATATTGTACTCAATAGGGCAACATACGAATAAGGCTCATTATGAAGAACTAGTTATTGAACAGTATATCAATAACCTCGAATTCCAAGTATCCGTAGGCGTTAGAATAGCGAGGCCGGATATTTTAGAAGCAGCCATAGTTGCGGCTAGACAAGAAGAGGTATATCTTATTATAAATCCCAAACTTTTAATAATATATACAAGAAACAAAAGGATACACCTAAGCCAAATTCCTTTGAACCTCACCAACATCAGTCCCCTAGGATTGACAATTATATACCCCAAACAGACATATAACCCAAGATACAACCGGCCAGATCACAAACCGCAGTGGACGCAGCCCACACCACCGTGGAACAATCCTCCACAACCAGGTAATATTAGACCTAGTACCTCAGGCACGTTTAGGAACACGGAGCTACAGGCAGCAGCCAAATATTCCTAGACCACAAAAAAACCCGCCGCAGAAGGTCTCAGATGTTACCATAAGATCAGTAAGTAAGCCGACTCAACCACAGTTTACCTCCGAGCAACTCTTCTACACCCCACAAGAACACTACCAGGAGTACCAGAACTACCCGCACTACCAGGAGACCCGGTGTAAAGGTAACTATTTTGATACTGGCAATACAGGTTATCCCGAGTACTAACAACCAGAAGCTGTTGACGAACCCGGATATCAGGATTTTCACGAGGACCGGAACCGGAACGGTCACACCTGATAAATATTGCTCATCTAAACAACCAAGGTAAGGTAAGCACCACTTACCTTACATCGAAATACCGGAGTTTAATGGGAAATTTTTATTAGATACCGGTGCATCTCGATGCATGATATCACCCGAAGTAATACACGGAACCTCGTTACAAAACTACGTTTACAACGAACCATTCCAAGTGAAAACCGCACACGCCGTTGCACGACATGACCACATCGCTATGTTTCCATTACCACCACCGTTTAACACAGACATTTCTCATAAATTTTTAATATTTTTTCTCGACCCCAAATATAAAGGCTTAATAGGTATGGACTTACTTGAACAGTTAGGATGTAGTATAGACCTTAAAAATAAAATACTACGAACAGAGATACCTATTCACTTCGACTACCCTATTAAAAATATCTCCCTAGAACCAGCCCCAGACGAAAATTTAACAACTTCTAAAACTTATGCGACAAACATACAAACAGACGATAACAACGACATACCTACAACCGATGCACCTGACGAATACAACATTCAAGACATGGAACTACGCAGCCACCGACTTAACCCTAATCCCGTTGATAATATAAATGGAATCCTTTTATTAAAACAAGGCCAAGTCCTAAAACAGGTGGACACCTTTTAGTTTGGCTTGTGTCTATAATGTATCATACCTACACGAGACTACTTTAATTATATCTTTATATACCAATACTAAGGTTGCCGAAAACAATAAAGAACTACATAAGACATATAAAGATTATATAGAACGTAATTTAAGTACTATAGGTTAAAAAAAAATTGTTTTTATTACAGCGCACCATAGAGTTAAGCGAGGTATTATTAATGGGCTAGGTTCAGTAATTAAGGCGATTACGGGAAACTTGGATTACGAAGATGCAGTTAAATTTGAAAATAAAATCCTTAACATCCAAAATTCCGTGGGAAAACTTACTAGTTCCCAAAAACAATCGGTATTTTTAGCAAAAAACACTATTAAAAAATTTAGTAAGTAAATAAACTTTTTCAATCAAAATCAGAAGAAGTTAGCAGCCCTTTTAGATAATACCACCCTTAGTAATAATCAAATGCACTTTTTAGATATATTAATTTTTAGGGTTTCGCAGCCATAAACAGCAAAACCAAAAAAGAATCCTATGCACTTAGCCGATTTGAATTTACATCTAATTTTACAATACAGGATTTATCAGGGGCTCGATTCTGCAATTACTATCCCCTCAACATTGCCGGACACTTGTCTCAATCGTAGGGGTCTAAAATTTACAATAAACCACTAAAAATTAAGGACCTCAACATCAAGAGCTTTAAAACAAAATTACGACAATTATTAATAAATAAAGCGTAATACACAATACATGAGTATCTTACTGACCCAAATAATGAGGATGATTTTGTGACATGAGAAATCCTAATTATTGTAATCATTATTATTTTAAACTAGCTGACCCGGCGTAACTTAACTTAACTTCGTACCGCCATATTTTCTGAATTCCTAAAACACTTTGCTTTATGACAAAATTAAAAAAATAAACAATAGCTCCTGTTTTCAATAGGACCATATATTGAAAGAAAGTCCTGCCCTGAAAAAATAAAAATCTAGGACCCGATTCTGGTGCCACCTACAGGTTCCAATTGTGAATCTAAACCATCCGGGAACCCACTCAAATACACAAAAACAAAATCACCAAAATCGGTCCACGTGATTAGGAGGATTCTAGAACCCGATCTCAGCGCCACCTACAGGTTCCAATTGTGAATCTAAACCATCCGGGAACCCACTCAAATACACAAAAACAAAATCACCAAAATCGGTCCACGTGATTAGGAGGATTCTGGAACCCGATCTCAGCGCCACCTACCGGTTCCAATTGTGAATCTAAACCATCCGGGAACCCACTCAAATACACAAAAACAAAATCACCAAAATCGGTCCACGTGATTAGGAGGATTCTAGAACCCGATCTCAGCGCCACCTACCGGTTCCAATTATGAATCTAAACCATCCGGGAACCCACTCAAATACACAAAAACAAAATCACCAAAATCGGTCCACGTGATTAGGAGGATTCTAGAACCCGATCTCATCGCCACCTACCGGTTCCAATTGTGATTCTAAACCATCCGGGAACCCACTCAAATACACAAAAACAAAATCACCAAAATCGGTCCACGTGATTAGGAGGATTCTAGAACCCGATCTCAGCGCCACCTACCGGTTCCAATTGTGAATCTAAACCATCCGGGAACCCACTCAAATACACAAAAACAAAATCACCAAAATCGGTCCACGTGATTAGGAGGATTCTAGAACCCGATCTCAGCGCCACCTACCGGTTCCAATTATGAATCTAAACCATCCGGGAACCCACTCAAATACACAAAAACAAAATCACCAAAATCGGTCCACGTGATTAGGAGGATTCTAGAACCCGATCTCATCGCCACCTACCGGTTCCAATTGTGAATCGATACCATCCGAGGACCCACTCAAACACACAATAACAAAATCACCAAAATCGGTCCACGTGATTAGGAGGATTCTATAACCCGATCTCAGCGCCACCTACCGGTTCCAATTGTGAATCTAAACCATCCGGGAACCCACTCAAATACACAAAAACAAAATCACCAAAATCGGTCCACGTGATTAGGAGGATTCTAGAACCCGATCTCAGCACTACCTACCGGTTCCAATTGTGAATCTATACCATCCGAGGACCCACTCAAACACACAAAAACAAAATCACCAAAATCGGTCCACGTGATTAGGAGGATTCTAGAACCCGATCTCAGCGCTACCTACCGGTTCCAATTGTGATTCTAAACCATCCGGGAACCCACTCAAATACACAAAAACAAAATCACAAAAATCGGTCCACGTGATTAGGAGGATTCTGGAACCCGATCTCAGCGCTACCTACCGGTTCCAATTGTGAATCTAAACCATCCGGGAACCCACTCAAATACACAAAAACAAAATCACCAAAATCGGTCCACGTGATTAGGAGGATTCTAGAACCCGATCTCAGCACTACCTACCGGTTCCAATTGTGAATCTATACCATCCGAGGACCCACTCAAACACACAAAAACAAAATCACCAAAATCGGTCCACGTGATTAGGAGGATTCTAGAACCCGATCTCAGCGCTACCTACCGGTTCCAATTGTGATTCTAAACCATCCGGGAACCCACTCAAATACACAAAAACAAAATCACAAAAATCGGTCCACGTGATTAGGAGGATTCTGGAACCCGATCTCAGCGCTACCTACCGGTTCCAATTGTGAATCTAAACCATCCGGGAACCCACTCAAATACACAAAAACAAAATCACCAAAATCGGTCCACGTGATTAGGAGGATTCTAGAACCCGATCTCAGCGCCACCTACCGGTTCCAATTGTGAATCTAAACCATCCGGGGACTCATTCAAACACACGAAACAAATATCATCAAAATCGGTTAAGTCGTTCTCAAGTTATGCGCTTACCAACACATTTTGCGATTCATTGTTATATTATAGATTGTACATTAATTTGTATTTAGACATTAGTAGTCTGAAATTCAATTATGGACACCATATTCAAATCTGTATACACAAAATAAATTATTTTGACTTTGTAGGTTTGTCTGATTTTGGTATTCTGACAATGCTAATGGCGTGCCCGTGGCATGCCACGCGATCTTTATAAATATTTGTTTTATTTAAATTTTTGGTAACTTTTCAATATTGTTACAAATTAGGCTCCGACAAAGGCAAATTCCACGTACAGTCTGTAAAAGCACATTTTATTACCCGTCGGCATTTGAACTAATTGTAATCCTTTTACGATCGTCTTCTTTTTGTTTACTTATTTATTGGCATGCATTTCTATTATTGTGGAGAACAGTCTATTGTTCTATTGTACTCGCTCATTAGCATCATTAACCAGGTGTTACGGATTACGATTACAAGCTTATTCTAGGAAACTGTCGATCTTGTCGGGCGGGCACATTTTGAATTTGTGAAGTATAAAACAACGGCCTGGTGGAGAGAGGGGTCAGTTGAGCAAGAATCACGATCAAGGCGTGACGTGTGTACAATCGGGAATCTAATAGTGACGGACTTTTCGCGTTTTATTGAATTACGATCTTCTGCATTACGTTTGGATGTGTTGTGTTCGGTTACATTTATATCTGTGTTATACGTGTTTGTATAGTTCTAATAAACTCTATAATAATTCCAACGGCATTTTAATTCGAGTCTCGCAACTCGTAACAATATTAATTTCGGCTAACGTCACTTCTGTTGATTTTTTTTTATAATTCTGCCACGACGATTTCAAAAAGATATTGTATACTTAGTAGAATACGAATTTCTTACATCATCGCACTGCATGGCACTTTGAATATCTTCGCAACGTATTGAAATAACAGAATCGAGTCCGAGGTCTATATTAATATTCAAGTATGATGTGGAGTTTGTTTTGATATTTGTATGATTTATTTTTTCCTGTTGGTTTCCCAAAAGACCAGATTTCCTTGGATTTAAAAAAATATATAACAAGTTCCGTTATCGTATCAAAATTGGTCTAATGACAGTATAGTGGATAGATGGTAATATTAATAAGGTATATTCAAATGCGACATTTCTAAAAACATAAATATGTTACCTGCATACCGGGAATGGCTTCAGGTGCAACAGTCATGGTTCTCACCACCTTGGGATCGTAGTTCGGGGAGAAGCTCTCCCTTGGAATGTCCTTCAAAATCAACCTGGTAGGAAACGAAATCAAAGCTCACCTATTGTTCTTTTTTGTTCAAATTTGGCTTAGCACGATTTGTGCATCCAGTCAATGTCACGCAGCCCACTTATTTATCACGATTATGAGTACATAAATTGAACAAATATGGCGTCTTTTTCTTAAAGAATTTATTCAAAACCATTAACATGAGTGTACAGAAAACAATATGGTATCGCAAATAATTGCTGCAGTATATATTGTTACGAGTTGAAGTTGAAGGACTCGAATTAAAAGTCCGTTAGAATTACTATAGAATTTATTAGAACTATACAAACACGTTTAACACAGGTACAAATATAACTGTTTATACATTAAGTCCAAATGTAATGCACGATTCAATAACACGCGCAAAGTCCGTCACTAAATAGATTATCGAATGTACACAAGTCTTGCCTCGCGGCTGGTTATCGCTTAACTGCCTCACCTCGCAAATGTATGTTCGCCCGGCAACGCCACCACAGTTTCCTAGAATTAGCTTGTAACACCTGGCTAATGATGCTAATGAGCGAGTACAATAGGACAATGGGCCGTATGCTAATAAATAAGTAAACAAAAGAAGACGAGGTCATAAAGGTATTACAATTGGTTCAAATGCCGACAGGTAATAAATGTGCTTTGTTTACAGATATGCAGGTAGCTCAAATTGTAACAATATGATACTCTTTTGCAGTTGTTGGCGCCCACTTCCAGACAACTCGATTCTTATACATCATAGAAAGAATGTTATCTTAAAGTTTATACATTTGGAAATTACTTCGTGTTAACATTTGTAATGTATGTGGAATTGTGTGCGTGTGTGTGTTACAGATATACTAGTGTAGTTACGTAAATTCTCGATGTCATCATTTTTCGTTTTTTTTTTATCGCAGGAGTTCAGCAGACAGGTAGACGGCCCACTTGACGGGAAAGCGGTTACCATCGCCTATGGATATTTGCAACACCAAAGGTGCTACAAAAGCGCTGCTGCTTGCTTAAGGGAGACTGGAACCTGGTCACTAATGCTGAAACACAACTCAAGTTGTTATGGCGGCATAATCTAGATTGTTTTGTCGCCTCCTACGACAGGCCGCCCGGCCGTAGAAAATTTTATTCTTTCTCCGTGTGTTGCAGTTGTTAGCGCCCACTTCCAGACAACTCGATTGTTATACATTATAAAAGAAAATTACCCCAAAGTTTATACATTTGTGGAAATGTGTGAAATAGGTGTGTGAATCTATATGTATTTGTATGTATGGTGTGTGTACAAGTGAACGCGTGAGTGTGTACAGCATACTAGTGTAGTCAGTTTATTAAATTCTCGGTGTCATCATAAGGCAGCCAGTTTATAGCCTATTAGCCAGTTGAATAATTTTAATATTTGAATCGCTGTAACCCAATCATAACTATTATTATCTCTTCTCCGTATAGTCAAGTTTATTCAGATTGCTGTGGTGCGGTGGTGAGATCGCGTCCCAAACTGTTCAGCATTGATTCTAGGCTCGAATCCTGGCTGCGAAGCATACACCATTCACTTATATTTCTGAACTAATGTGCCTATTGAGACAAATACTACGTTCTGGTGGTGAAGAAAAAATATCGTGATGAGACCTGCACATGGAGATAACCGATGTGTAAAATCCACCACAACCAGGGTAAACGGAGGATGCTATAGTATAATACAGATGCGAGTAGTAACATGAGCACGGCGCGATGCACGCCCAGCGCGCGGCCTACGTCCGGCACGCGCACGTGCGTCGCGCGCGACGAGCGCGGCGCCAGCTGCCCGCGCGCAGCTTCCACGCGCACCGCACGGGCCTCCTCATCCGTTGCCAAGTCCGACATGCCCTGCGCAACAGAAAAAG
The DNA here is from genome assembly GCA_039645545.1 of Dendrolimus houi. Classification (NCBI taxonomy): domain Eukaryota; kingdom Metazoa; phylum Arthropoda; class Insecta; order Lepidoptera; family Lasiocampidae; genus Dendrolimus; species Dendrolimus houi. The sequence continues at coordinate 24,217,432 of CM077122.1, forward strand.
CAATTATCCCGGAAGTGATTTAAAGTGGTTAATCTATGCCTTATACAAGGCTGGGCCGAGGCAATCCTTACGAAACATCGCCATTCCAGAGTAATCATCTGTTATACCTTTTCGGCCATTTCCTTGGCTGCCAATGCGCCCACGCAGAGCCGCTCGTCGTCATCCTCGGGGCCAGAGGCACCATCCAGATTCCAGACCTCCGCCCAGCACGAGCACACACCCCATGGCCTCACACTCCAGTAGTACGAATAGGTGATTGGACTGGGAAAAGAACACAAATTTCAACCTTGTACCGATCATTTAACCTCACGCCCGTATATGAACTATGTAATCTTTCTTAAATTAAAATTTTCTCAATAACAAACACATTTTGTTTCATACCTTGCTTGTGTTAAGACTTATTTCTCTCCTTAATTACTATACGAGTAGTATTTATAGGGTACATTAGGTACATTTGTATAATTAGCCAAGATAATAAATCTGTAAGTGGTTCGAGTTTGTACAATGCGGTTAAGAATGTTAAAAAACCAAGGGTGACTAATTCAGACCAGGAGAGTCCGAAAATGCAAATTTGTTTGTCAGTGTGTCTGTCAGAGCGTCACGTGAAAACTACTGAACGGATTTGAATGAAACTCGACACAGAACAAGCTCCATATCCCGCGGCATAACGTAGGATATTTTTCATTCCGATAAATGAAGTCGTTTCCGTGCGATAGACGAAAATATTGAAAAAGATGGCGCTGCGACCGCATCCTTTTTTAAAACTACTGAACGTATATAAATGAGACTCGTCACAGAGCTGGCTTATATCCCGAATCAACGCTTAGGATACTTTTTATCCTGATAAATGATATCGTTTCCGTAGAATAGATGGTTTATTTTTTAAAGTCAACCTATTTGATTCCTGACAAGGATAATTGGTTTTTCAAAAATATAATGATATCACTTCAGTTTTCGTCAAAACCCTCGAGAGACCTTTGAGTATTTTTCGCTATTTCATATAGTTTAGGATTTGGCCCCGAAGGCCTATTTGAATAAATTCACCTGTACGTATGAAAAAAATGCTCTATAATAAGTGTACAACTAGAAAATTTACCTAAAAATATACAAAAATTCGGAGTTTCCTTGATAAGTAAATACCAGTTTAAAACAATCACGAATTACTTCAAAATATTCGTTTACTATGGCAGCCATTTGCAATATTAGTTTCAGAATCGGCCGCTAGGGGCGTGTTGCGTCACGTTTCATCCACCAATTTATTAATATACAATTTAGCACTGTATAATCAGTCCTGGGAGAGAGGGGATTTTCTATACGATATAATAAAATTATAAACATATAGATCTCAAAGAATATTTTATTGCAGTGAGTGCCAACAACATTCAAATTAAATGCACCCGTGTTATGCACATATAGAATGCAAACCATACCGCGATGTAACTTTCCAGTGACGCCATATAGTTTATACAACATTATCTACAAACATTCCGCACCCTAAGAACAAATTGACACATTTGTTCTTTATCACACATAAAGAAAGATACAAAAAAAACCATAGAACTCAAAAATAAAAACAATAATTTGAAAATTAAACATTAGAATAAGGTAAAATACAAAGTTTAGAAGTAGGTCTTTTTATGACAGATGCCTTGGTACGCAGTGATACAACTCGTGTTATACCATCACTGCCCGGATGCTTGGTAATAATCCGTCCCAACAACCATCGTGAAGGAGGCAAATCCTCCTCTTTAATTAATACTAAATCCCCTATGTTTGGTTCCGGAGATTGCGAAGCCCATTTGTATCGATGCAAAAATGTGGTTAAATATTCCTGCGACCAACGACGCCAAAAATTTTGCATCATCCGCTGAGTTAACTGCCATCTACGGAGGCTAGTTATGTTTTGTGATTCAAAATTGTGCTCCGGAACTGCAAGTAAAGGCTCCCCAACGAGGAAGTGACCGGGAGTGAGAACCTCAAACCCATCTGAATCACTCTCAATACGTGAAAGTGGTCTAGAATTTAGGCACGCTTCAATTTGAGTCAGAACTGTTGCCAGCTCCTCGTACGTCAGGGTTGTATCACCAATTACTCGACGCAAATGAAACTTGACCGACTTCACACCGGCCTCCCATAACCCTCCGAAATTTGGTGAATGTGGCGGGATAAAATGCCACGTAGTTCCGTTTGATGCTAAAGTTTCTGCTAACTCTTTATGCAACCCCGATTTTGCCGCGTAGAACAATTTATTTATTATTTATTATCTAGCTCCCGAGACGCTCCTACGAAATTTGTTCCGTTATCACTCCATAAATTGGAGCAATAACCCCTACGAGACACAAATCTTTTAAAGGCAGCTAAAAACCCTTGTGTCGTCAAATCGCTAACTACTTCAATATGTATGGCTTTCGTAGCCATGCACACAAACAAGCAAATGTAACCTTTGTAGGCATGTTGACCCCGTCCTTTGAAATTCGCACATTAATTGGACCCGCAAAATCCACGCCACTATTACTAAATGGGCGTGTTGGTGTTACCCAGACGACGGTAACTGTCCCATCAATGGCGTTGTAGTTTTGGCTGAATATCTGATACATTTTACACAGGTACGCATATGACGTTTCACTAAATCTTTCGCCCCAGTATACAATATCTGGACCTTAGGTACGCCAACATCAACTGCGGTCCGCCATGTAGTGTTTTTGAATGTGCATCAGCTATCACCAAATCAGTGAGATTAGATTTCTTCGGAAGTAGTAGAGGATGTTTCTGACCTTCACTGAGTGGTGCTTTGTCCAACCTTCCTCCAACTCGTAAATTGTCATTTCCATCTATAAAAGGAGTCAATGATTTCATCTGCCCCTTCAATTTCCCCAATTTATTAATCATTAAAAATTTATCTCTTCAGCGAAATTTTCCTTTGACATTTCCTCACACATACATCCATTGCTTCTCGTAATTCTTCCGCTTTTAAAAATCCTTTCTTTATGCTCTTATTCTTTCTCCATGATAATACACGTCTCATATATGCAACCACTCTGATAAGTTTATTTAAAGTCGAATATTTATTCCAAATTATGTCATCATTGCTAGCAACCAAATTAACTTTAATTTCTTCTAATTCTGTATCTAAATCTTTTACTTTACTGTACTTGATGTCCCTTTCATCCAAAAACTCGGGACCTTCAAACCATAATTTACTACCCAATAATTCTGAGGGTTTAAGACCTCTCGATGCGCAATCAGCAGGATTCGATTTCGATTGCACATGAGACCACTGATGAGCTTCTAATGTCGTCAAAATTTCAGACACTCGATTTGCTATGAACGTCTGCCAACGACTTGGATGGCTGTTCAACCATGCAAGCACCACCGTAGAATCGGTCCATGCCTGGATGCATCTTTTTGAGATATTAAGCGTTTCTGCCACTTCAATTAAAAGTTTTGTAACGAGAACCGCTCCACAAAGCTCCAGTCGCGGAATAGAAATTTGTTTAATTGGCGCTACTTTCGTTTTGGCTATTACAAGCGAAACATGAACATCTCCATTCTCACCAACAACTCTGATATAGACAGCCGCAGCGTATGCCAATTTGGAGGCATCGCTGAATCCATGGAGTTCAACAAGGACATTATTTGCACTAGTGTTAAGCCAGCGAGGTATTTGCAACGTGGAAAGGAGAGTAAGTTCCCTGCGATAGGTAAGCCATTCATTTAAAATATTGCTTGAACTGCTTCATCCCATGCTACACCTGATAACCACAGCTTTTGTATCATCGTTTTTGCGAGTATTACTGCAGGTGCAACCCAACCAAGCGGATCAAATAAACGTGCTACGTCTGATAAAATTATTCTTTTTTTACAGGCTCCTGAACCTGCGGTAGCAACACCGTATATTGGAAGGTATCCATCATCCTGTTCCAGGTAAGTCCTAACAACTTCATTATATCATCTACTTTGAGTTTTAGTTCTTCATTCATACCTATCCCATCTCTGCTTTCTTGAATTCTATCTAATAGCTGTTTACTGTTGCTCGACCATTTCTGTAGCTTAAATCCTCCTTTCTGTAGTAATTCATTCATCTCATTATAAATTATTATTCCTTGCTCAACTGTGTCACAACCAGTCAGCAAGTCATCCATGTAAAAGTCTTGAACGACTCTTCCCGCTGCCATCGGATACTTCACCCTTCATCGATAGCAACTTGCTGTAATGCTTTTACAGCCAGATATGGAGCCGACGCAGTACCGAATGTAACCCGCAACAATCGATAATCTGTTACTTTACTTTCAGTATTTTCCTTCCAAAGAATTCTTTGAAAATCTATGTTTTGCTGTGCTACTTTTATCTGCCTATACATCTTTATGATATCTGCCGATAAACAAATCCGGTTTAACCTCCATTTCATTAAGAGATGTCGCAACTCTGGCTGCAATCTTGGACCGACCATCAGAAGATCATTAAGCGAAATTCCATCTTCACCTTTGCAGGAAGCATCGAAGACTATTCTGACCTGAGTTGTATCTTTGTCAAAAACCTTACTACTGCAAAGTGAGGTAAGTATACTGCTTTTGAATTATTTACTTCCTCTTCCGGTACCTTTTCCAAATGTCCCAGTGATAAATATTCTTCCATAACTTGTGAATATTTTGCTTTTATATCCGAATTCTTTTCTAATTTATTTATTACAAATTTTAATCTATTTCCCGCTATTTTCTTACTATTCTTTATTTTCAGATCCAGTTCTTCGTTCTTGGATGGCAACCTAACCACATATCGACCAGTCGTATCCCTGGTAGTCGTATAACTGAAGAACTCCTCACATCGCTTCTCTTCATCGGTGAGTATACCACCTTTATTTAACTGAGGTTCAGCTTCCAGTTCCCAAAACTTTTTAACATATCGTTAACCTCGACACAGGAATGCATAACTACTACATTCGCTGTTGGTTGATGTAAAGCTGTAACTCTACCTGATAATATCCAGCCCAACGAAGTATTTTGAGCCACCAAGTTGTTTTCAGGTCCTTTTCTAACACCGTCTTGAATAACTTTACTATATACTTCGGCACCTAACAAAATATCAATTTTGTTAGGTGTGTTATACTGTGGATCAGCTAACGGTAAGTCGCATACCCACTCAGAAGTTACTATTCTCTTGCTAGGTAGAATAGTAGTTATAGACTTTAGTATATAAAAATCTACTGATAATTTTACCTTTGCGTCATAAATCGAGCTAAAGGTTAAAGTTGTCCTACCTTTAGCTGAAACACTCTGATTTCCTTCTAAACCTGATATATATCCTTTTACTGGGGACTTCTTAAGACCCAAGTACTGAGCTGTTGCTTCCGTAATAAATGATGCTTGTGCACCTTGATCAAGCAAAGCCCTGATAGTATATTGATCCCCTTGTTATTTTCAGCTCGTACGAGTGCTGTTGCGAGCAGCACTTGACTACGTGCTTCCATCCCGCCTGATGAAAAGCACACAACAGGAGCGGAAGTACTTGCTCCACTCTTAACTAATGATATCGCGCCAACTTCACTCGTTGATGAATCTGTACCTGCACCACCTAATGATGAACCTGCATTCCCGGAACCATTAGGATGAAGCAACGAATGATGTTTGCGATTACACACCCTGCACGATATCTTTGACAAACAAAACTTGGCTGAATGTTTATCACCCAAACAATTAAAACATATTCTGTTTTTCTCAACGAAACCACGACGAGCCTGTACCTCTGCGTTGGCAAACTGTTTACAGTTAGCTAAACGATGATTATCGCTACAAAATTTACACACCCCATTTGCTACATGAAATGTCTTAGGTTTATGAGTATAAGACCGATTGATAAATTTGGCTCCTGAGTCCAAGAATTCTAACGCGCGATATCTACTGGTTATAAATTCCTTAAATTGCGTCATAGTTGGTAAATCTTGTGAAGAGTTGCTAGCTATCTGTAATTCCCATTGTTTTCTGGACTCAGAATCCATCTTTAATGTAAGCATATAAATTACTATAACGTCCCAAGTAGATACATCAACTCCTAAATTAGCTAAAGAACCAAGACATTCTGTAGTTGTATCTATCAATTCTTTTAACAGTGTTGGTGATTCTGACGAAATTATTTTCTGATTAAACAATCTTTTTAAAAGAGAATATGTAAGAAATCTTTTATTATTATACCTCTCCTCAAGCATTGACCAACATCTATCATAGTTATTGGAAGATATAGTAATGTGCCTTACTAATTGCTCTGCCTCTCCTGACAGAAGCCCTTTCAAATATTGCATCTTTTGTGCTTTGTCAATCTCTGACTTATGCACAAGAGATACAAACAAATCCCGAAATGTAGACCATTGACTATAATCACCAGAAAACTGTGGAATAGTTATTTTAGGTAATTTCACATTATTATGGTTAGAGCAATTAGTATGTTGCGATGTTTGTGTTACATTTGTTGAAAAAGCAGATAACTTAGATTTCAATACACATTTATACTCTACATAACACTCCTCGGTAACATAAAACAAATCATCAGTTACATATTTTGTAGCTTGTAATAATTTAACATCACTACTACTAACAATGTTTGAATGATTACTCAAATATTGAGCCCACATTGCTTCTAACGATTCCAATCTACTTTCCATATAATCTTTAGTTAATCTTTCTTTAGAAGACTTTTTGAAATTCAGAAAACTTTTCTCAATTCGTTTTTGCAAATCGCATTGTAAATGTATCTTAGACTCCATCATAATTAAAGCAAAATAAACTAACTCCAAATTTACAATAACAGTTCAATTTCAATTTAAAGTTTCAATGATACAAATTCTTAAAAATTTTCTAAGTCCCAAACTACAAGTAAATTTTCTTCAAAAATGTTCTAAGTGTTTGAAATAACACGACATCAAAAAAAAAATTGGGCATAGGTTCCCCGTCTGAACCAAATTCTTAAAACTATTCTAAGTCCTAAAATTAACTCTAAAATTTTACAAATGACAAATCGATAAAATTTTTTCAAGTCCATTAACGAATGAATTTAACGTTCAAAATTGACTAACTTTTACCACTAATAATATCAAAGTACTTACAGTTTATTCCATGGATGACACTCGCACTTCACTACTGGATGACGTCACGACGCACACGCACTTAGCCACTTAATGACGTCACAACTTACACGCACTTAGCCGCTCAATGATGTCACAACGACCACGCACTTGGCCGCTTGATGTTGACGTCACGCCTTTGCCGCACCCCCTGCTGCTACCTGATTGGTTGGACCCGTCCTGGTCACAACCCTGCTCCTCCCTCCAACCACTGCCCTCCTGCAGTTATCGGACGGTCTACTGATCAGTACCCCGCCTGGTACTGAGCTTCCCTCTTGCTAGTAGGTTCCAAACGGCTCTTCACCGTACCCCCGGAACCAAGTCCTTATCCACCCAGGACTTATCAAAAACGCTCTTTGATTTAATCCGTATCCGACTCAAGCAAGGACCAAAAAATGTATAATCAGTCCTGGGAGAGAGGGGATTTTCTATACGATATAATAAAATTATAAACATATAGATCTCAAAGAATATTTTATTGCAGTGAGTGCCAACAACATTCAAATTAAATGCACCCGTGTTATGCACATATAGAATGCAAACCATACCGCGATGTAACTTTCCAGTGGCGCCATCTAGTTTATACAACATTATCTACAAACAGCACAGTTAAAGACTGCTCAATGCATGAACGTGATGCTAAAGTAAATACAGGTAATAGATATCGGTGTTAGAGCTGTCGATAAGATTGGGCATCTATCTGTGTCAGTAAAAAATGCCCAATCTCATAAACGTGTAAATATAATATTTAATGTTGATTAGAATACTGCTCTGCACATCACGTAAATGATAAGGTTTCTCTATATATAGTCTAAGCTAAATTAGGAACAAAAATTATGTACTGCAGGAGTACAACAACTCATTGTCTTCTATTGTACTCCCCTCTCGGGCGATTGAGCCATGGCTGCGTATGCCAATCCTTCGGGGTAACCATCATCGACGCACCACTGAACTTACATCCTTTTTTTATTGCATGAGTTCAGCAGACAGGCATTCGGCCCACATGATGGAAAGTGGTTATCATTGCCTATGGACATCTGCAACACCAAAGGTGCTACAAATGCGCTATCTTAAGGAAGACTAGAACTTGGCCACTAATGCCAGAACACAACTCAAGGTTGTTATGGCGGCATACCCTAGACCAGGCGTGGTAGCCATCCAGACGGGCAAATGCCCTACCACCTGGCTGTGGGTTGTTTTGTCGCCTCTTACCGCAGGCTGCCCGGCCGCAGTAATTTGTATTCTTTCTCCGTTCCCACATGGATAACTCGTCCACAGGACGCTTCAATATATCACGCCGGTATCCCATAAAGGTAGACAGAGACTATGGATTTCCATTTGCTACAATCTTGACATACATCTCTTGCTTCATTTACTTCCATTAATCCGTCCATCCTTTTTACCATTCTTCTAGACATTTGCAATTTTGTCGTGGCAAGTACAAATTATACATTATAGCGGGCACTGATAATAATAAAGACTTGTTTGGTACTAAATTAATTGGTTTAATGAGTGATAAGACGACATTACATTTAATAAATACGCTTTCACATATTTAAATAACAAAACGGTTATTGATATTAACGCCTGGCGCGCAGGCCAACGCGCCAGTGCTCTTTATATAAGCATACGAGGTTTCATAGACTACTAGCTTGGCGGGAGGCCGCGATATGGGAGCCGAGCGCCGAGGGTGTAAGGGAGCCGCAGTGGGACCGCGGAGACTCGCGTCTTGTACTTCCCCCACGGCCTGAAGGGACAGGAAATGCGCGGCCCCGCGCAAGTCTAACATGTCATTTATATGTTGCAACTACATCAGTGGTATTTATAAAAGAGGTCAGTGCCTTAGGGTTACTTGGTTCTTCCAGACTTACGGCCGGTTGAACCAGTGAGTTTGATTTTCGCCGACTTTGCCCACTAACCTGGCATGATTTATTTTTATTTCTTGAAGGAATTTTTCATTATTTACTGTGGTTTGGGGGTATAGGACCGCGGACGCGGACTTTGAAAAGTTTTCGCAAAGCATTTACCTGCGATTGAGAAGTTGAACCGTGGCAGACAGAGGTCGCTGCGGGAAGGCGGTGCCCAGACGCACGTAGTACTCGCAGGCAGGGTCCTCCTCGCTGCAGATGTCGTAATCCTTCTCCTGGGCCTAGGAAACCATTTCAAATCATATCTAGCATTTCTATTCATTACATATAAAATGTATGTATTATATTATTCAAACAATGTGCCACGTGAAATTGAGTCTCAAAGTATTACCTTTATACATTACTAGAGTTTTCCCCGCGTGAAAACCCCCAAGCAGTAGCTCTATGTATTACGTACATAAAATTTTTAGTAGGTTTCTTATATATATATGTCGGTTTCACGGCGTGCGAACGACACGACACCGAGTATAACACATATACACAGCAATATTAGGACAGCTCCAAGAGTTGCATCCACGCTTATCAGGCGTAGAGCAGTAATTATCGACCAGAAGACGACTTGCTTGTAGACCGGTCGGTTGAAGACTGTCCCCTCCCTGCCCGAGCATCGCGTATTTAAGGTCCTCGTAGCGCGTCGTAGTGACAATATCCGGTAATGCTTTGGCGCCACTTCAGTTTCGCTTTCTTCATAAAACCAACTTCCGCCATCCAGTTTAACTTCCAACTTCCGGTTACTCCATTTCCGATATTCGTCGCTCGATAATAAATACCTCTTCGTTGACATCCGGTTGCATGACAACTTCCGTCATATGGTTACTTTGTAATAACAAATACGATTCCTACAATATATATAGATAGATAGATATATAACACTTTATTGCTCACCAAATATACAATTTCAAAAATACACATTTACAATATTGTCATGATAGAAACAATAGGCGGCCTTATCTCTTAAAGCAATCTCTTCCAGGCAACCTAACTTAAGGAATGTATAACCTAATCTGGCGATGTAGGTGGTGCGGATTATGAGGTCTATCATAATTAGAAATACTTAAACTACATATTTTATAAATTAAATACACATACTTAAATTACTTTATAAATTAAATACATACAATAAATCATAGTATAAGAATTAGGCATAATTATTTAAGGAAAGTAGTGTTTGCTGAGTGCGTTCTTAAATGTAGGCGATGTTTTGGCCTCTCTGACAGTAAGAGGCAGCGCCAAAAGTTTGACAGCCTGCACTGTAAAAGAGTTATCATAAAAGGATGAAGTGTGTGCAGGTGTACTGAGTTTACGATACGTATGAGGGCGCAAATTGTGGGAAGTAGAAAGGCGAAGGAATTCAAAAGGTTCCTTAAGGTGAAGAGGACTACTACGAATAAATAATATGTTATAAAGTAGTGTGAGAATGTGAGTATTCCGGCGAAAGCGAATAGGGAGCCACTTGAGTTTGTCATGAATTTCAGAGACATGGTCATATTTTCGCAAGCCAAATATGAACCTAATGCAAAAATCTGAAATCGCTCAAGTTTATTTAGCTGTTCTACGGTTAAGTCAAGATAGCAGGCGTCAGCGTAATCTAAAATGATATCTAATATAAATATATTGTTACGAGCTACAGGACTCTAATTAAAAAAGCCGTTGAAACTACTATAGAATTTATTAGAACTATATATACAAACACGTATAAAACAAATACAAATAAAACTGGATGCAACCTGTTCACACTGCACTATTCAATACAATTCGAACGCGCAAAATCTGTCGTCTATATCGCTAATCGAGAGTACTAGAGAACGTCTTACTCGTTTCGTAGTCGTCGCTTGACTGCCGCGCCCCTCCATTCGGGCATCGCCTTATACTAACTATACAGTACAAAGAAATTGGAGACGCACACTGAGTTTCTAAGACATATTAATTTGCACACCTGCGAACGTCCACAAAGTCGAGAACAATAACAATAGGGATTACTTCGACGCTAATGATGGTTATAAAACAAGTAGAAAAACAATAGCATGTTACAAATTCAAAACACAAAGGATTCCCTAATCCGGGAGAATAATAAGCTGCGCTTACAATAGGCTGTGCGGCTTATCTTTGACGGCATGTAACAATATATATAAATTCCTTTCATTCAATACTTTAGTTTCTTATTGAATTCACTACAATTACAAAGAAACTAAGTCAATATAGTGTAGATAACTACACAGCAAAACATAATAAAAAGCCGCAGCCAACCTGACTTGAAGCACCAGATACGTAATTGATTACATGTGGGCAACTTGACAACGTATTTGTTATTAAAATACAGCGATGGTTGTCTAAATCACACCTGCAGCGCCAGCTATTTTGCTAATCCGTCTATTTCAAGTAAACGACGTCTTTTATGGAGACAAAACGTATACTAGGTGTTGATTCGGGTTATAAGACAGCCTTGTATCGAGTTTCATACATATACGTTCATTAGTGTTCAAAAAATATGCGATCTGTTATAACCGTCCGTTGAAAGGAAATAACAAAAACATAGAAGATCCATCCTGTTTTGCTCGGCAGATCCCACCAACGGTTTCAACCGACAAGCAGTTCATTTCCATCCTCCGTACAGATCGGACCTCTATTTCTCGAAGTCAATTTCTATTCCGTATTTAAATTCAATTGTAAATCTATTCAAAGGTTTATATTTCAAATTTATTTTAATTAAAAAGTGTTTATTCGGAGAAAGTTTTTTATTTTAAACGCCCTCCGGAGCTTACGATATAACAGATCGCAGCGCCATCTTTTTCGCTATTTACGTGAATCCCGCGCAAATGACGACCATTTATTGGGATAAATAGTACCCTAAGTTACTCTAAGTGATATAAGTTAACTCCGTTTCGAATTTCATTTAAATCCGTTCAGTAGTGTTTGCTTGATTCTCTAATAGACAGACAGACAAAAATTCTAAAAATTCTGGTTCAAATTATCCCCCGTGATTTTTTTCTCATGTTTTAAACGCAATGTACAAACTCGAACCATTTACAGATTAGTGCGTTCCACTTGTTACTCACAACGCTGAAGATGCTCTTTCAGCCATTCCAAAATTGGACCAGAATTTTTAGAATTTTTGTCAGCCTGTCTTTTTGTCTGTAACGGCCCTTGCCGTTATGGTCGCGGCGAAAACTTAATTAATGACGTCATCACTCTCGCTAACGCGGCGCTCACAACGACCCATCTGAAGTGGAAGTTGACCTCAGAGCATTAAAACTCTCTATTGAGATGTTCGCAAAGGCGCGATTTTCAGGTCAACCATACATCAACAAATGACGTTTGAACGCTCCATAATCCATTACACTTATGTTGGCAACAATATCAAATCAGCGCACTGTTGACTTTTGTACTGTTATTATCCTGTGAGATAGTTGACATTGACAAATTAACAGCATCCTAATACTCTCGTTATTTATTAATGAGATTTGATTGTGACGCACGCAAGCATGTGAAACGCGAAAATAGCAGTCGTAATTGTGGTTCACTACGCTAAGTGGAACGCACTCTAAGTATTAAATAATAACGTATAAGTACATTATATAATATATGTAAATATATAACAACTAATAGTATATATATGTTTTCAGTTTTGTGCATCAGTTTTTTTGTGTAAAATTTATTGTGAATGTATTATGTGTTTTTTTTTTATGTACAGCGACGTCTTTATTAAGTCAATAAATTATTTTCTTTATTTCTTTCTAATAAAAACGTTTTTTTATCGTTTTCTTCTATTCTTGTCTGACAGCAGTTTGTTGTTTTTGATTTGGCATTTTCGAGATCTTTCAAGCATAGACAATACTTTATATATAAAAACTTTTAAATATGCCTTATCCTTCGTAAGAAAATATTTGGAAAGTTTCTAGACACCCAAGGCTACGTTAGAATTAAATTGTTATCTAACAGCAAGGTGATATTACAATCCAGCATCTGAACTTAGCCCCAAAGAGGTATAAAAAACATGTTGTTGACTTATCTATCTATACAGATAAATAAAATTGAAGCGTCTGTTTGTAATCTGTATTTATACTAATGATAATGTTACGAGTGCGGGACTCGAATTAAAATGCCGTTGGAATTACTATAGAATTTATTAGAATTATACAAACACGTATAACACAGGTACAAGTGTAACTGGACACAACCAGTACAAACGTAACACACGAGACAATAGCACGCGCAAAGTCCGTCACTATATAGCTTATCGAATGTACACACGTCTTGTCTCGCTGGTGACCATCGCTAGACTGCCGATCTCCCTATTGGGCCATTGCTATATACTGCACCGATAAAATATGGTTGATCGCCCGCCTAGATCGAATTTCTTAGAAATCGTAATCTGCACACCTGCTTAAATGCCTGCGAACGTTAGTAACCTGATGCAAATAGAAGGTTTATGTGTGTGTGTATTATAATTATTAATTTTGAAATTTTTGTTAAAAACCCGTACGAAGCCGGGTCGGCCCGCTAGTGTCAAAATAAACAGATTTTACTAGATGCATATGAAAGTATATACGTTCTTACCTAATCATTTGACGGCCTCAGTGGTTGAGCGGACTAAGCTTTTGCCGGCCTGCCTCACTTCAACTCCGATGCTCCTGGTTCGATTCCTGGCATGGTAAATTTCAGAAACGAATTTTCTCCGTTATTTACTATAGCCTGGGTGTCTGGGATCGGCACCAGAGTAATCCGTTGTATATACCCGTAAGACTAGCGTGACTTGTTTTATTTGGAGACATACAATATGTGTTTGTCTGCCGATTATTATATTAAATATATTTTTTAATTTTATCTATCTGTCGGTTTGTTCCGACTAATCTCTGAAACGGTTGAATCGATTTTGACAAGACTTTCACCGGCAGATAGCTGACGTTATAAGCAGTAACTTGGCTACTTTTATTTTAGAAAAGAAAAAAATTGGAATATAAAAGACTACTCGAGCATATTTGTACATAAAAGTGAATCATTCAATGTAATTTTAGACAATTACAGACGTGTCCTTACAGTATTACGCCTTTATACAATTTGGTTGAATTTCTGTGAACAAGAATCAGAATAAACATTATCAACAAGAGATGTGACACGGCGCTATCATTTGCCACGCGATCCCCCCTCTCCGAATCATCGCGCGACGGTAGTGGGGATGAACACGTCACCCGACGGCCCCGACGCGTCATGCGCAGTGTGCTTCGAGGCAACACCCGACTCCACGCGTCGCTTGTTCGTAAATTCTTGTATTCTAGATTTCAAAATGGCAGCCGAACAGTTAATTGAGCTGGTGAAGCGTCATCCTGTGTTGTATAACACCGGATTATCTGACTATAGAGACCATGCCATAAGGAACGGAGCGTGGAAGGAAATCGCCAAGGAAATGCGTATACCTAGTAAGTTATAATGCTAATTTACCACACTGGGCCGCGCATGAGGTCTGTCGTGCCACCTAGTGGTAGAAATGTACACCTTTCGAGCTGTTCACGTGTTAAAGGCAGCGTGTGATTTTATATTTGTTTACTTTTAATCAAGTAATTAATAGTTTTTAATATTCTACGCAATATACGTATATATACGTACTTGTCAGCAATACAATGCACTATTTACTAGTATTGATCCTTTCATAGGTAACTTATATGAATTTAAAACCCAAATTAGAAAATGTTGTAATTAAGAATGATCCAATTACTTACAATTTTTAGAATAATGACAAACTTTTTTTTCATGCTTTCCTTTTTTATATTTCTATTTTATTAGTAATTATTGTGATTTTTTTTCGGTTTTGTTCAATATTGACCTAATGTAAATTAAATAGACATTTTATGTAATTTTCGTATAATTGTATTTTTTTTGTAATTAACTATTTGAGCCAATTTTTTTTTTATATAAATTATTTTTTAGTGGAAACTTGATTGATATGTGTATTAATTTTGTGTTTTATATTTAAGACTATTAATCATTGTATGTTTCCCAAACAAATTAAATAAATAAATAATTTTATCAGTGAAATCTTAGTGTATTAAAGCATGTACAGAAAAGTCGCGTCATTTTTGTCAATGACATTTTATTGGTTTTTTTACCGAGTTCAAAAAGAGGAGGTTCTCAATTCGTCTTGTAAATATATATATGCAACGACTTTAAGATATAGAAAATATTTATTGTATGTTTTTATTAGTTACTCTTGAAGTCGGTATCTTTTTTGGTAGAATTTTGTGTTATAAAAACTTGTACAAATAAGTCTTTTATGGTATCTAAATTCAAAAACGCAGACTTGGCTGAAGAGTAGTTAAATTTCCAACCAACTATGAAACTAGTAACATTTTTAGCAAATATTGTTCTTTGAAAGTAATATTTCTTAATAAGGCATTAATATGCCTTTAAATTTAACATTTTCAAACGCTTGTCTCAGTTTTGTTCGCAACGGTTTAAGATTCTAAATTAAGTTCCCGCAAATAAAAATGTGCAACAGATCTTTTATTTATTTATTGCAGCAAACAGCAAAACAACCCACCTGATGGAAGGTGGTTACTGTCATGGATATTTGGAACACCAGAAATCTTGCTAATGTCGTGCCACTGATGCTGGACCACAGCTCAAGGTTTTCACAAGCAGGGGTGGCAACCATCCAAAGGCCCTACCATGATGCTGTGGGTTGTTTTATCGCCTCTTAGTATTCTTTCTACATATTACGTATAGTCAAGGTGGCGAAGTCCGTCAGTGGGGGAACTCCATACACCTCTCATTATTTCCATGTTTGAATAGTTACGAGAACAACTAAACAGTCAGTGAAGTTAAGACGCCATTGAATCTGTCTAGAAAAGTTAAAAAACGAGCGGTGTATGAACTCACCCCATTGACATACTTCGCCACCTTGACTACATAGAAAACTAGATGTACCCAGCAGACGTTGTACTGCCTTTAAAAAATAAAAATCTAGAACCCGATTACAGCGCCATCTGCCGGGACTAAATGATCGACGCGCGATCAATAATAATGGTCAAAAACGGTTTAGGCCCCAAACTTTAGTGAGTGAGAGAAAGCTTATTGTTGTGAGAAGGACAGGAGACAGGCTTCGTTCTCATCGCTACTCCGTGCTGTTTACGGGGTGAGAAGTGACACCGGTAGACGCCTGGTGGGAATAACTGATCAATTATAGACCGCCGAGAGTAGAAAATTATTAAAGTACTAATATTGCTATTAAAAAATAGGGGTTGGTGGTAGAAGAGTGAAAATTTAGGGTTGTATGTATTTTTCAATGCTAAATCATAATCATAATAAAATATAAATAAGAAATTTTGTAAAATAAATAAAAGAATATATTTAGGGGTGGGTCACCCTTATCATTTAGGCACATGAAAAATAGATAATGGCCGATTTTCAGACCTACCCGATATGCACACATAATTTCGTACAAATTGGTTCAGCCGTTTCAGAGTAGTTTGGTAACAAACACCGCGACACGAGAATTTTATATATTAGATAGATTTGTACAACAGTCCCAAAAACTCCCAGTGAAGCGAAACTAAACAAACGTGACAACTGCTTAAATATCTATGTATTCGTCACTGGACTCGAATCGAACTTCGATTACACAATTCTTTAAAACATAGTGCGTTCCAAAACGGTACAGCGCCATCTAGTCTTGGCCTGGTAAATTAAATATCATTACCAATTCCGACGTCGTGGTAGCGTACTGGCTAGCGCGCGCGTCCCAATCTCAAAGGGCGCGGGTTCGATCCTGGTCGAAACGCATGCACCACTTAGGCAATTTTCTGACGTAATGTGCATATTGTTACAATTACCTCGTGCTAACAACAGTGAAGGAAAACATATTATATAATAACCAATTTCGACAAGAGCTTTATTTGTTTCAGTTGACGAACTAAAACATAAATGGGGTAAAATCAGAAACTGCTTCACCAATGCTTTGAAAAGGAGACGTAGGAAAAATCGAGACGCAGCAACAGCGCTCAATCCGTGGAAATTTGAAAAACAGATGGAGTACCTATTACCATTCGTAGAGGTAGGGAAACGGACCACCACAAACATACCCTTCAATGAAGTCGACATAAATAATGGTTCTGACTATGAGTTACAATTTCTAGAAGAAACATCCACTACACCCGTTTCTGGTAAACGTACACCAACACCAACATCTATTACCATTAAGGCCTCTACTTCTAGAGCTTCTGTAGTTAGGACTTCCACTCCATCTTCTTCTTCAAGCATCACCTCAAG
Source organism: Dendrolimus houi (assembly GCA_039645545.1). Taxonomy (NCBI): domain Eukaryota; kingdom Metazoa; phylum Arthropoda; class Insecta; order Lepidoptera; family Lasiocampidae; genus Dendrolimus; species Dendrolimus houi. Next base: position 24,234,736 of record CM077122.1, read on the forward strand.
ATATAGATGCAAAAACAATGATGATAATAATTTATTAAAAGAAGCGAAGAGACGCAAGAGAACAAGAGATATAGACGAAACAGACTATTTCTTTTTATCTATGAGTAGAGATTTAAAGAAGTTACCCAAACTTGACCAAGCTGAAATTAAATTTCAAATACATAAGCTTATATATGATGCTGAAATGAAAGTATTACGGGAAGGTAAAGTGGAACTCGTAAGAGAATTCTAAATATTCCTTAAACGACGAGTGGATACTCCTGCAAGGAAACCCTGATCGTGTTTAACTCGGTGCCAACTTGCAATCGCCAGGGACGAAAGTACAAAGTATTAAGCTTTTTTAAAGGGTTTTTAAATACAAGCTTTTGAGATCCTGGGTATCATTTAGCAGCAGAGTTAACCAAGACAAGTAAAACGAGCCCAAACACGACGGGTTTATCTTGTTTAGTACAGGAGTTCCTATGGCCACTTTCCGACTCCATTATCAGATGAGCCCCATGGTACTAAGAAACTCTTTTGCCGTACAGGCTGTCCGCCTGTGGAACTCCCTCCCCTTGAAAATCAGACAAGCTACATCAATTTCTACATTCAAACACTTGATCACTGACCATTATTTGTCCATTAAATAAAATTGTGGCAGTAAATAGAAATGTATGCAAAATTTCAGCGCAATCGGAAACCGGGAAGTTGGTCAAATTTAACTTGCAAGTTAAATAAAAGCTTGTAATAAAATGAATTTATATTAAAATGGAATCCTATAGATTACTTATTGAAAGTCGGTCATTTTCTTAATTGAATAATAATGTTATATTTTATCTATTCTGTGATTAGCGCCTGTTTTGTATAGAGTAGTGGTCTATAAATTACCATAATTTTATGTAAGAATATTTATCTCTAATATGATGTGGTAATTATGTAGATCATAACTTAAAATCTCTCAATTGTATTATGTTATAATACAATTGAGAGATTTTAAATTATGAATATAGACGGTATTCACTACATTATATTTTCATGTTAGCAGACGCGATGACTTTTTTACTGTGTTCGAATAATTGTAATAAAATAAAATAATTATTACATGTAAAACTTTAAATATAATATTTTATATAAAATATTATCTAAAGTTGCCAAACTATAATGTAATAAATTCTCGTCATTCCATAACCTATGTAATTAAAATGGTTTATCAATGACTTGAATCCGCTATCGGTTGTGCAAATTTGCTAAGTTTCTCCTACTGTAACATTGTTGGGAGGGATGGCGAGGTGTTCTAAAAATGTTTGTCGAATGTGTAGTCAGTGGATGAAATGTTCTTAAACCGTAAGGTTCTCTGATTATAAGCATTGTGACCAATTGCTGTTCTTTTATTACCACGAACCCTTCTGAGTCGTTGCAACTATTACAATAGGTAGTTTTAAATGTAAATATATGTATTCATTTCAAAATGCAATCTTACTGATTAGTTATTGAACGCTATGCGAGTCTACCAACGCTTCCAAAGCAGTTCTAGTTACTATTCAAAGAGAAGTGGCGCAAAAAACTTCCCGGTCACATATTAAGTATATATTATACGTTGGTGAAAACAAACGGGCAAACGTTAGATCCAGCACTAAAAGCGCTAAGTTGGCAAAATGGGGCGTTTTAATATTATTACGTCCCTGCCGTAATCCCAAGTCCCTATGCACTCTGGTTCCAGCTGCGACCAAAGAGCCTTTATGAGCATCAGGGCTGCCACCTTAGCGCTTTCGGTGCTGTATCTAGCGTTTTTATAGAAGACATATTAGACATGGTGGTCGTCTTTGTTATTATAAAGTAACCATACGCAGGAAGTAGTCAATAACCGGATAGAGTATTCTTTGATTTAGTAATCGGAAGTCATATAACCGGATGTCAATGTCATTTATCATCAAGCTAACGAATACCGGAAATGGAGTAACCGGAAATTAGATGTTGATACAGATGGAGGAACTTGGTTTTATGAGGAAGTGAAACTGAAGTGTCGCCAAAGCATTTTGCCGGATGGTGTCACTGCGACGTGCTACGAGGACCTTTTGAATACGCGGTGTTCGGGCAGAGGAGGGACAGTGTACATGGGTAGTCAGCAGCAGTCTTGTACAAGGAACGCATAACATTGTTACGAGTTACAGGACTCGAATTGTAATGCCGTTGGAATTACTATAGAATTTAATAGAACTATACAAACACGTATAACACAGGTACAAATATAACTAAACACAATCAGTCCAAACGTAATGCGTCACTATATAGATTATCGAATGTACACACGTCTTGTCTCGCTAGTGGTTATCGCTTGACTGCCTCGCCCCTCCGTTGGGGCATTGCTTTATCCTGTACAAATACAATATGTCTGCTCGACCAAGTGGACTGAATTTTCCAAGAAACACACCAGCCTAATTATGCCTCCAAATGGCCATAAACGAGTACAATAGGCTGCTCTCCACAATAACCAACAAATAAGTAAACAAAAGAAGACAATCATAAAAGAACTACAATGTTATTAGCTCAAACGCCGGCGGGCAATAAATGTACTTTGTTTACAAATATGCAGGTGGCCCAAATTGTAACAATATGTTGTGGTCGATAATTACTGTCCAATAATCGCAGTATTCTTTGAGGGCAAATTACTGCTCGACACCTAACAAGCGTGGATGCAACTCTTGGAGTTGTCCTAATATTTCTGTGTATTAGTGTGCAATATTATGTTATGATATTCTCGGTTATTCGCCGGCATGAGCCTACATATTTAAATATTGTCTATTGGTATTTATTTTAGGATTATGCACTGCATATATCCGATTTACACATGTTTAACTTGCTCATCACCGTCATACACTACTTGCGATTCCTTTCATACAATCCATAGCCGGGTCGTCTGGAAGAGATCGCTCCAAGATGATAAGGCCGCGCATTGTTCTTGCCGTACACGAAACTATTATTATGTATATACCTGGTTGCTTCAAATCACGATCTTACACATAGTGTTGGGCAAGGCTCAAACTCACGCGCAACTGCACGTTTGCGAGTAAAAACACAATTATGAATTTATTAATCGCAGGTAATGTATGGTGGCGAACAATCAAGGGTTTTCTATCTATTAAGTACTTAACTTGTATATCTATACATATAAATAACATTGAATTGTCTGTTTGTAATGTCAAAATACAAATGTGAAAAAAATCAGGGGATAATTCAGATCAGGAGATTAGGAAAATGTTTAGAATTTTAGTCTGTCTGTCTCTCTGCCTGCTTGGATGTTCCGGCTAGTCTAAAACGGCGCGACCGATTTTGACGGAACTTTCACTAGCAGATATCTGGTGTCATAGGGAGTAACTTAGGCCATTTTCAAAAAAAATCCACGCTGACGAAGTCGCGGGCACAGCTAGTTCTAAATACATTAAATGTAAATGGTCCAAAGGTTGTATATTTTATTGCCTGAACAGGCAAACAGATAGACGGTCCACTCAATGTAAAGTGGTTACCGTCCCCTATGAACGTTTGTAACACCAGGGGCATTGCCAACGCCTTACCGGCTTCTAATGAATTTTATAATGACCTTGTGAAACAACTCCATGAAGTGTTCATAGTCCCCAATAACCCCACTTTTCCTCAAGCAGGTCCGTAAGCCTGAACGCTAGTAATAAAAAAACACCCAATAAATTAACGCTGTGGCACCTTCTCTTAAGTGAGGCTCTAGCAGTATGTAGCGCCTTTCATCAGCTCACCTAGCGCTCAACACGGCAGCAGCCCTGATGGGCACCCCAAGAAGTCCTGCATGAATATTTGAATAGGCCAGTTCTCGCTCCCCTTCGGGTACCCTTGTTTGCTTATAATAGGCTTTAAACATAATGCCAACGAAAATATAGCACAAATATATACTTAAGGTATCTGTATTTATAGGATTTTTTAAAGGAAAAATGCTATACGTTGTCTATTATGACCTCTTCGATTTGTCACAGTTATCTCCAAAATAGATTTTCCATACCCACTTCTAGCCACCCATGCTCCGTGGAGAAAACATGGAAAACTAATTAAATCCAAGTAAAGTAATGCATAGTGTTACGACCCACACGCCGACAGAAACAAATACACACCAGCATACCTGTAGAAACACATTTTATTACCTTTCGGCACTTGGACTTCTTTTGTTTACTTTGTTTAATTTGTGATTAGAAGCCAGGTGTGCGAATTACGATTTCTAGGAAATTGCGTCGACGCTTGCCGGGCAGACATATTGCATCTGTGCAGTATAAAGCAAGGCCCCCTGGAGAGATGAGGCAGTCGAGCGATAACAACAAGCGAAGCAAGACTTGTGTACATTCGGTAATCTATTTAATGACGGACTTTGCGCGTGTATTTGAATTACGACCTTCTGCATTACGTTTGGACTTATTGCGTTCGGTTATATTTGTACCCGTGTTATACGTGTTTGTATGCGTCGGTTTTACGGCGTGCGAACGACACAACACCGATTATAACACAATAATAATCTGAAATTACAATTATAATATTAAAAACAGCACAATATTACACAGAAATATTAGGACAACTCCAAGAGTTGCATTCCCGCTTGTCAGGCGTCAGCAGCAATTTGCCCTCAAGATTTTTTTTTATTTTTGTTGCAGGAGTTCAGAAGACAGGCAGACAGCCCACTTGATGGAAAGTGGTTACCGTCGCCTATAGACATTTGCAACACGAAAGGTGCTACAAGTGCGCTGCTGCTCTCTTAAAGGAGACTGGAACCTGGTCACTGATGCCGGAACACAACACAAGGTTGTTATGGCGGCATACTCTAGACCAGAGGTGGTCGCCATCCAGTCGAGCAAAATACTGCGATTATCAAGCAGTAATTATCGACCACAAGACGACTTGGTTGTAGACTGGTCGGTTGAAGACTGTCCCCTCTCTGCCCGAACACTGAGTATTTAAGGTGCTCGTAGCGCGCCGTAGTGACAATATCCGGTAATGCTTTGGCACCACTTAGTTCCGCTTTCTTCATAAAACCAACTTCCTTCATCCATATTAACTTCCAACTTCCGGTTACTCCATTTCCGATATTCGTCGCTTGATAATAAATGTCTCTACGTTGACATCCGGTTATATGACTACTTCCGCCATATGGTCACTTTATAATAACAAATACGATGCCTACATATGGTTCTAATAAACTCTATAATAATTCCAACGGCATTTTAATTCGAGTCCTGCAACTCGTAACAATATTTATAAAAGTGATATAAAAATAATAATTGGCAGCCAAACACACACATTGTATATCCCCAAGTTATGGGTAATAAACAATAGACCACTCTGGGACCGATGCTAGACACCCAGACCATAGCATATAACAGAAAGTTTGTTTATGAAATCTACCATGAGCCTCTGCTTTGCAGTGAACTCGGACGGCCAAGGTTTAGTCTACTTAACTAAAGGGTCCGGCATTCGCTTTAACTTCAGATTACATACTCACTTGTATTGTAAGATGATCAGGACTAAAGAGCAGGGAGTCGGCGATGAGGTTCAAGGGTCGGACGACAGCGGTCGAGCATAGGAGTCGGAAGGTGGTGGAATGCAGGCCGGCGCACGGCGCGCGGCACCAGGCGCAGCCTCGCACTGCTCCGCCGCCGCCCCACCACGCCGGGCACAGAGCGAACCCGCCGCACGTCACAGAGCCATCACTCGTCAAACCCTACCCAAGTCACCAATATAATTACATCATTGTGCTACTATAGTTCCCCAAACTTGTTTATACGTGTATCATAGACCTTGTTTTGATTTTATCTAATACTGAATTTACGCAAGAAATACTAAATTAACGTGTTATCGTACAATCCTGATTAGTAAATGTAGATGGCCTACTTTTGTTGCGGAACAACGGATGTGTCTTTTAAGACCCCAACCGGTTTCATCGCGGAGAGACGGGAACGCCGCAGACGAGGAAGTCTCGTCCGCAGCGTCATACATTACACATAGATAGATAGATAGATAGATAGATAACACTTTATTATACACCAATACAAAAATGAACTTAAAGACTAAAATTATATCTAGTTGTGTACAAAGGGCGGTCTTATCGCTAAAAAGGGATCTCTTCCAGACAACCCATACTCCCATACACATACATTCTGACAAAAAAAAGTACCAGGAATGGATGATTTGTTTATGGTTCCAAATTCATTTTTTTGTTATTTATTTTTACTGAGATACTCAAAATGTTACAGAAGGCTTAAGGTGAATCGACTTTATCAAAACCACGTGCTTATGAGTGGTGCAAACCGTTCAAAAGCGGTCGAGACATACTGTAAAATTTGCCTCGCCATGGTAGGCCATCAACGTCTTCAGCTGAAATTAACATCGCAAAAGTGAAGGAAATAGTGACTGAAAATCTTCATTCAAGTTTGAGAGAAATAGCCGCTGAACATTCTGTGTGTCACGAGTCGATCCGCATCATTTCAAATAATCACTTGGGTATAAAACATGTTGCCGCTCAGCTAGTCCCAAAAGACTTGAATTTTCTCCAAAAACTCAATCGCATAAGAGTCGCTGAGGATATACTAGAACGAGTCAATTCCTACCCAACATTCATGATACGCATTGTTACCGGTGACGAAACGTGGGTTTACGAGTTTGATATGCAAACTAGTCGACAAGCTTCTGAACCGAAACCGAAAAACCATGCCAAAGTCGATCAAAAGTCAAAGTCACGTTGACTGTTTTCTTTGACTACCGCAGTGTTGTGCAATCAGAATTCTTACTGGAAGGTCAGACAGTAAATAAAGTATATTATTTGAGTGTTATGCGGCGTTTAAGAGAACAAATTCAATGAAAAAGCCAGAGTTGTAAAAAGAAAATTTTTGGATTTTGCATCACGATAATGCGCACAAGGTTATCATTATGAATGAACTTTTGACCAAAAACTGAACAAATCCCATCGAGCAATCACCTTATTCACCAGATATGTCTCTGAACTGAACTGACTTCTTTCTTTTTCCTAAACTCAAATTACTACTTCGTGGCACCTGTTTTCATTCAGTAGAAGACATAAAGGAGAATTTGCCACGAGAACTAAACTCAATGGCGAAAAAGCGTTTAAAAAATGTTTTGATGATTGGATTTATTCATTGGCGTAAATGTATCGTTTCTGAAGGAGCATACTTTGAAGGTGATAAAATAAATTTGAATGAATAATTAACATTTTGTTTGTTTGTATTACTGATTTTTTCCCGGTACTTTTTTGACAGAGTAGTACTTGTAATATCGTCAAATAAATCTCAGTTAATTACATTATAACAGTCCACTACTCATTGAAGAACGTATTGAAGATGACGAATTGTCGTACAAACTTTCATCCCCGTTGTCACTCCCTTAGGGGTTGAATTATCGAAAATCCTTTCATACTGCGCACTTATGCAGTATAGATAAAACTGGCATGCAAATTTTGACGGTTCTAGCTCCAGTGGTTTGGGTTATGCGTTGATATGTCAGTTAGTCAGTAAGAAAGTAACTATATATGTATATAGACAAAATCATGCTATATCAGGAATATCACTTAATTTAAAGTTGTCCTTTGAGTATTAGAATTTGAAACAGGCTTCGTAAAGGAATTGCTCATTAAATCCGAACTCTGCTGAGCCACACAAGATATTCATATAATATCACGGGAGTTATTGGGTAAGGTGCGTTCACGACGGAGCATGTTCCCAGGACTGACTATTTTTACCGCAAGTCCGTAATGGTTAGTCCTTATCAACGTGAACAAGTGCCTTAAGCTAAATGCGTTAGCATGGAATAAGAATACCTTTTCCAAGGTATTAATTAGCTCAGACGAACGAATAAAAGTAGAGAGGAAGCCTAAGTGAATACAAATGTCAAATGAAGTGAAGGATTTTTATCTAGTATAGCAAGATCGGCTTCCTTTACCCAACTTCACTCTGCGAGCTCGAAGCTCTTTTTACCTATCTTGTTCTTAATAAAACTACGTTTTAACGGTTTTAAGCGCGGTAATTTATTTGATTTTTGTTATTCCGACGTTTCGTGATCACGGAAGACAAAGATGTCCAGTGTCAACGAGTATTGTTTAAAGTTTTATTTATCCTACCTCCAACTTGTTCATTTTAATTATTTAGTTTTAATTTAGTTTATGGTTATTATTTACTCTATGGGAGCCTAATCTAATTTACCACCGCTTCGCAACATGTTATGGCTTGAAGAGAAGAAGCGGAAGAAACTCTTCAGCAAACATGCCTAGCTCTAATAATTTTATATAATATTAAAATGGGTGGAAGGAAAAATAAATTATCAATCAAGTTGGTTTGTGTTCTGGTCTTTTGTTTCTCTGAAGACAATTAGTAAGCAAACAACATATACATGTAGGAATGTTCAAAATGAGTTGAATGTGTATCGGAACGCAAGTGTAGATTGAATGAGATGAATGATGAACATTTGATTAAGGAATAAGCAGAAAAGAGTTGTGAGTTAAGAACGTAAGGGTGGTTCGGTGCGTATGTTAAGACTTAAGTTGTTTTTTAAGGTGTTTCTAAGGTGTATAGATTATAGTGTTTATTCGAAGAAGATTTGTTTTAATTCAAACGAGCCTATTTCTAAGCACCACATACATATCTATTTTTTATAATTAATTCTTGTTAGATGTATCAAGACATGAAATTTTATAGTAATTCTTGTCAGAATCATGCTGATATTATATTTGTATATAGTAAAATATTATGAATGCTGTTTTAAATTTTAAAATATTTGGCACATTTTTATCAGGTCTGAACATTAATGCAGAATTGCATTCATAAGTTAATTATAATTCAGGAACTAGTTCTGATTCTGCTTGCAAGATTTGACTTTCCTGGTTAAATAAAATCTTATAAAAAGTGTGGTGCTTGATATTAAATATTACAAGTAATTATTCTATCAATAGCTATATCAGTATATAAAACAGAAGTTATAAGGTATAAATTAACGCGATCCACGAGAACGCTGCCGACAAACTGCGCTGCAGTTTGACAATGTAACTGTTTATTGAATTTTTTTTTTTTAAATATTATATACATTTGATATCGAGCATCTCACTCTTTTACAATTAGTGGAAAATTGACATTAGTTGGGTTTATAATACTGCCAAATATAAGAACCAACTGTTATGTGTACAACAAAACAAACATTATAACTGAGGGCCCAAAGAGGTCGATTTTGCAGATTCATATGATGAACATGACAAGTATCAACTTACAACCACCAGCCAGTACCTATATCTAGACACGTGTCAATTTCATTAAGCGATTCTCCAAAAACGATCGCTCTGCCTTGTGATATTTTGTCGTCGGAATTTCTGATGGCAGTGTGTACGAGCCTTACCTTTCGAAAGCTCTTCACCTTTCCGGCCTAAAACAACACCCACGGCTTGAGCCGTATTTATATAAAACATTTTGACTTCGCATACTCACATTGAATACTTAATATGAAGGCAAATAAATGAAAAGGCACGTTTTATAAGGACGGAATAATTTAAGATACATACAGGTCGACGGCCTCACAGAGCCTTCGCATTATGTTTAAGAAATAACTCTCGTATTTAATTTCGTTAATCAAAAAGGGCTGTGCCCCTTCCTATATTTTACATCGTAGGGCCCCACGATGTAGGATATATATGCTGGAATCATTACCTTTATTACAACTGTTGTAGCCCGCGGTGTGTTATCTCGCAAACAAAGAATATCGGCGTGGAACCATTAGTCTTGGTTTAATCGTGTTTAGTGCGATGAGTGAGAGCTCCGATGACCCACGTCATGCCCCACCACGTATCATTTTCTCTATCCCGTCCCTTCTATTGCATCTCTTCTATCGCATCCCTTCTATCGCATCCCTTTTATCCCATACCTCTAGTCTTTTTTTCTATTACATGATTTCAACAGGCAGGTAGATGGCCCACCCGATGGAAAGCGGTTAACATCGTCTATAGACATTTGTAACACTAAAGGTCATGCCAATGTGCTGTTGCTCTCTAAAAGGAGACTGAAACTTGGCTGAATGCAGCTCTTGACCAGGGGTGGTAGCGATCCAGATGGCCAAATATCTACCACCTGGCTGTTTCGTCGTCTCTTACGAGAGGCCGCTCGACACCAGAAAATTGTATTCTTTCTCCATTCCAGCACGGATACTCCTCTAGTCTCATCCCTCTCTCCCTTGTATTTATCTTTAGTGTCATATTTTATCATTTTTAGAGAAATATTTAGCATAGTTTCATTTGTCTCTAAATGGGAGTCAGGTTTGTGGCTTCAAGCTCTACCCTCGGCGAATCTAGGCCCTCTCTTGGATGACACTACATTCAGGATTGCTGCCTGCGTTCGTCTGGAGGCAGGTGTCGTAGTGCCACATCCCTGTCGGTACGGAGATGGAGTTGATGAGTTCGGCCACCATGGCTTCTCATGCGCAAGGAGCGCTGGCAGAATGTCACGGCATGCTACACTTAATGACATTATCCGTCGGTCTCTTGTCACCGCCGGGGCACCAGCTGTTCTTGAACAAAATGGGCTGTGCCGATGGGATGTCGTTGGTGCCATGGAAGATGGGACGCCCCCTAGTATGGGATGCAACTTGTGTCGATACTTTGGCGGAGTCCCATCTTCCAGACACAGCCGTTACAGCCGGAGCTGCTGCTGCACACCAGGAGGCCCTGAACTGTCGCAAATATGTGTCCATTGGTAGTGGTTACGTATTTGTGGCTTCCGGGGTCGAGACCCTGGGACCGTGGGGCTCATCGCCTCTATCGAGACCTCTCAACGCGTCTAATTGAGGTCTCGCGTGACCAAAAGGCTGGCTTTCACCTAGGGCAATTAGCGTTGCCATCCAACGCGGAAATGCGTCCAGCATTTTGGGCACGCTCCCCGCCGACAGCGATTTGGAGTCAATTTTTTATTTATAGTTTTATGTTATTTTGTAAGTATAGCTTTATTTAGAGTATAGTTTAAAATATTTAGGTGTTGTTAAATGTTAATACAGCGTTATGTGTACTCGTATGGAAAATGGTGAAGGGCAGGATTTAAAAACATTTGTTATATTTGTGGTTGTTTTTTTTATTTTCCCTTCTGACCGTATAATAAATAATGTCGGGATTTTGAAATTTGTTTTTACATAATTTAAATATCTACGATACATTGTTTTTGTTAATTATATTCTTTCATACATTTTACATATTCACGTGTAATCATTTCATCGGTTGCTTGTATAATGGAAATATGAATATCGGCCAAGTGCGTGCCAATTCACGCATGTGAAGTGTTTCAAAGTGATGAAGAATGTTTACTATGTTTGATATTAAGTTTAAAAATTCTATATATACAGAATCCTAAGAAAATATTCAAAGAATTTTTTAAGCTCTACCGCCTTGAAGTTGTAAAAAAATAATAAAAATATGACAACACTAAACCGTGGATCGGCTGATGCAATTTCATAGCATACTGTTACTAGTTGCAGGACTCGAATTATACAAACACGTATAACACATGTAAAAATATAACCGAACACAATAAGTCCAAACGTATTGCAGAAGGTTGTGATTCAATGACACGCGCAAAGTCCGTCACTAAATAGATTACCGAATTTACACAAAATTTTGCTTCGCTCGTGGTTATCGCTCGACTCTCCGTCCCTCAATCAGGGCCTTGCTTTATACTGCACAGATGCAATATGTCTCCCCGGCCGCGTGGACCGAATTTCCTAGAATCAGTTTGTATTGTATTGTATTTGTATTGACGGCCTCTGTGGTTGAGCGGGCTAAGCCTTTGCCGGCTTACCTCACTGCAACGCAGAGGCTCCGGGTTCGATTCCTGGTATAGTAAATTTCGGAAACGTATTTTACTATGGTCTGGGTGTCTGGGATTGGCCCCAGAATGGTCGGTTGTATATTACCCATAACACAAGCGCAACTTGCTTAATTTGGGGATATACAGTGTGTTTGTCTGCCGATTTATTTATTATTATTATTATTTATTTTAAATCCGACACACCTGGCTAGTGACTGCCATAAAAGATTCCAATACACAATAGGCTGTTTTCTAATCACAAATGTTAAACACAAAGTAAACAAAAGAAGTCCAACTGCCCAAAGGTAATAAAATGTGTTTTTACAGGTATGGAGATGTGAAACGCGCATTGTGTATTCCCAAGCACAAGTTACGCTAATATATTAGGTTGGGGAAAAAGTTTCTTCGCATTTTATATAAAAATTCAAAAGGTTTTTTTATAAAGTTTATTTACATTTGACTAAAGTATGTAGGTGCCATTTTGTTGGATATCTTTTTGCCATCTTGTAGGTAGGGACGTGATCCCATTGCTATACAAATTTTGGGGCTTCTGATCAAAAAACTGCGACAAGTGGTTTTGGCAGTCCTCTCGTGATGTTAACCTGACGTTGCCTAAGGAAATCTGCAGAGACCGAAACAGGTGAAAATCTGAAGGTGCAAGGTCAGGACTATACGGCGGATGCATTAACACCTCCCAGCCAAACTCTCGTAATTTTTGCTGAGTGGCTAAAGATATGTGAGGTCTAGCGTTATCATGGTGGAAAACCACACCCCTTCTGTTGATTAATTCCGGCCGCTTTCTCTCAACTTTTTGCTTTAATCTCATCAGTTGTTCGCAGTACAGTTCAGAATCGATAGTCCTACCTGGCGGTAACAGCTCATAATGAATAATGCCCTTCCAATCCCACCATACACACAGCATCACCTTGTTGCGAGTTAAACCGGGTTTCGCCACAGTCTGTGAAGTCTGACCGGCCTTTGACCACGATCTTTTTCGCACGTTCTTATCGTACGTGATGCACTTTTCATCACCAGTTATCAGCTTCTTCAAAAATGGTTCGGTTTCATTACGTCGTAATAAAGAATCACAAATGAGTGCACGGTTCATTAGGTTTCTTTCAGTTAGCTCATGAGGCACCCAAATATCGAGCTTTTTTGTGTACCCAGCTTTTTTCGAATGCACCAAAACCGTTATGTGGTCAATTCCCAGTTCTTCAGCTACATCGTAACTACTAATATGCCGATTTTGCTCCACTTTTTCAAAAATGGCATCAATTTTGTCCGTAACAGAGCGACCAGAGCGACGTGCATCTTTGATATCAAAATTTCCGAATTGCACTACTCTCACAGATACTGCATTAGTTTCATAAACATTACAATTTTTTTTCACGGATTGTGTTGCATTTTTACCTTTTTTGTAGTAAAATTTTAAAATGTATCGAATTTCTTCATTAGATTCACTAATTTTAACAATAAGAAAAACAAATGAAAATCACACTAATTTGAATTTGGAATTCTCTTCTTTAAAATTAAAACCTTTTAATGATACCAAAACCAGCCAAATACAAATGGTATAGCGAAAGAGATCTTATTACAAGTTCATACATACTATAGGCGAAAAGACTTTTTCCCCAACCTGTTATAACGGTACCATGGTAATAATCAGTAATAAGTTCAACCGGCAAAGGCTCAGCCCATTCAACCACAGAGACCGTAACAAAGCAATCACTATTCTTTATTTACTAATGAACCAAGTAGGACACGACGTAAACAAACTGCCTACCATATCGAACCGTACAGAAATATTAAGAACGTCGCAAAAACTCCTATAGCCAATATAACTACACAACAGGTCTTTGTTCCAGGATGCCTATTGTTTTGTTATTGATTGATTTGTTCCCAATCCAACACAATAACATTACAAATGGCATCACTGGTCATGAATTCGTATTCAATAGCATTGGATACGGTTACGAACTAAAAGCCTATCAAGGAAAACTGAAAATGTTGATTAACTTGTTGTGCTAGGACTTGCATTATGATTTCCTAAGAAAAACTAGTTTCACTTCAGTTTGAGTACAGCAGACGGGCAGACGGCCTACATGATGGAACGTAGTAACCTTCGCCTATGAACATTTGGAACATCAGAGGTGCTTCCAATGTGCTGCCGGGCTCGAAGTGAGGAGTGCTATCTGGCTACAAATGCCGGAACATAACTAAGAAGCATACTCTAGACCAGGAGTGGTAGCCATCCTGACGGACAAATGCCTGCCACCCGGCTGTAGGTTGATTTTGTCGCCTCTTACGTCAGGCTGTCCTGCCGTGTGAATTGGTGTTCTTTCTCCGTAGAACACTAATTCAATTAACATATACTAATTTGATCCTAGAGAATGAGAATTACTCCACATACAGTGTTGGTATGTGTATTGTAACCTTAACGTGAAGGCTTGTTATCAGCATATTTCTTGACAATAAAGGCCACGTTAAACAAATGAAATAATTGTAGTACTTCATTGTTGTGGGTGACGTAACAGTGATGTTCTGTGAGCCATGTAACGCACAGCCTATTAAACTATCGACACCATACGTAAATAAATCGAAAGTAATCCATTTGAAAACAAAAAAAGAAATACTTTTTTACAAAAATTCAATATATTATGTAAAATATGTTCATTGAAATGTGGGTATAGCAAAAATATATAGATAAGTTAATTGATTAAAACTAAATAAGTGGTTTTTTTTTTTAATCGAGTCGGTAACGCATTATGACATCACTAGTTGATCCGTCATCGAGCTGTCAAAAGTAAAATAAATAAGGCTTCCTAAAAATAAATTGTTTAAATAATAGTGATGCAACTAACATCCAAAGATAAGGAAAGCCATGAATCCTCAGGCAGGACGAAGAACGAAGCGTGTTCAGCGTCGCAATGCAGCAGCAGCCGTACACTGTGCACGTCCCCCAGCAGCCGGGCTCCGAGCTCCAGCACATCCGAACTCCTGGATGTGGCCTCACATCTACTTCCGTCTCCTGGACTGCACGAGAGAGCTGCGCCGCTCACACTTGCCACTAATACTGTCAGTTCAATTACATTGTATCAATTTTAATTATTGTGATCGAACTAAAAGTTTATATATCTATAGTATTATAAAATTCTAAAAACGCCGTGTCTGTACATTGAAGCGATTAAAAAAAAACAACTGGGATAAACTATATTCAAAAACGACGGAGAGCACGATGTATTTTTTTAGATTTCTTGTCTGTTTGTTCGATGTTCACGTAAAAACTACTGAGCCGATTTCGATGCGGTTTTCGTTGATCGACTGTAAATTCTTAGACTTAAAATCTACGCTACTTTTTGTCCCGGGAAGCCGGCGGGAATTTTTCTGGGAATAATTTAAAATAGCTAAATTTAAAAAATCGAACCTCAATGTGATTTTTTTACTAATGAATTTTATGTGTGATTTTTTTTATTCCGGGAATGCCTGTGGGTATTGTCCCGGGAACGGATTAAAGTTGTTCGGGCGCGTTAAAATTAGCTTATTCCGAGACAGCTTCCACTAAAACGATACCTTACACTCTTTTTTAAATGCTGCGTTATTTTGTGTCCCGCGAATCCCGCGGAAATTTGAAATAAAGCATGGACGAAGTCGCCGATGTATCCTAGTATTACATAAAATACTGTAAAATCGAATACCTACAAAGCTATTATTAAAAGATCTGGTTTGAATTATCAATACAATGTACCAAGTGTTTCATGTTAAACTCTGATTGAAACCGTAGAAGAATAAATCTGTTTTCTTTCTTTTATAGACACCTTCTTTTTCTTCTTCTTCAGCCAGTCTCTGTCCACTCCTGGATGTAGGTTTCCCCAAGTTTGCGCCTCATATCCCAGTCTCCCATAGACAGAATAGACACCTTACTTTATTGATAATAGTTCCGTGTCAATTGTCAATCTTTATGATAAACTATCTTCTCTGTTAACAATGCACAATTCAATTCACTATATACAGGAACAGAAAACCAAAAACGTGCACTTTGAAGAATTCAAATAGTTATTTATCGCCAAACACTAGATTAATGTTTATATGATGGAAAGCAACCATACTGCGATGCAGAACGACGGTGTCGCCATCTCTTAATGAATTGACATAACTAAACTCACTGACCACGAAATCGCAATACAATTGACAACACTAAACATATTGATCAATGCAATTTAGACACTATTCCATTTGTCCCGTCTCATCCCATTATCCCCAATTTAAAGGTTGGCGTTGCATACATCTATAGGCAGCGGTACCCACTTTCCTGAGTTGGATCGTCGGCCCGTTTGCCAGTGTGGCAATAAAAAAAATGATCGTTAGATCTCAATTTTGCTAAAGTTTTTTTTTATTGAAATACAGCAGACAAGCTGACGACCTGTGATGGAAACTGGTTACTGTCGCCTATGGACATTAGCAAACCCAGAGGTCCTGCCAATGTGCTGCCGGCCTTGAAACTGGAACCTGACCACCAACTCAAAGTTGTTATGGCGGCATACTCTGCACCAGGGGTGGTAGCCATCTAATAGGGCAAATGCCCTACCACCTGGCTGTGGGTTGTTAACGCAGGAATTAGTACAGTGTAAACTCTATATAACGACACTGAAGGCACTGTGCATTTTATGGCGTTATAGAGAGTTGTCGTTAAATGGAGAGACGACTGTTATTTTTGTCGAAGTAAAACATAAAAATTACTATGCACCGACTTTAAGATGTTTGAGATAATACAAATTAAAAATAAAATATTATAATTAAAAATAGCTTTAGAAATAAGTTATTTTAAACTTTTTAGTTTTTGAAGTCGGTTTTTTTAAACGAGATTTTTTTAATTACTTAATTGTTGTCGTTATTGAGAGTGGAATGTTATATAGAGTGTATAATTGTATGGAGGACAAGCGAAACCAACCAAAGCCAAGTGATTTCGACGCTTAAGGGAGTTTGTCGTTAAATCGAGTGACGTTGCGTGGAGGCTACACTGTACATAGTAGTAAGTTAAAATATTTGTATTGCTTTAAAAAACTCACTGTCAAGCAATGGCGGCTGCATATAACACGCGATGGGCACAGCGAAGGATTTGCCGATGGACACGCGCACGTGGAGGACATCCCTCAAGTCACGCACGTCACGAGGCCTAGAACATATGACAATTAAATATCAAAATTGAAAAATTTATGTCAATGGTTTGAGGTCTTGATAACCAAAACATCAAAATCTGCTATGTTTAAAGGTATTAAAAATATTAGGAAGATTTTTTTTTAATAATTGAGGTTTTTGTTATCTTTCCTTATAAATTCCTCTAGGCTAGCAGACGAGCTCTATCACACTAGAAATAATCATGTCATCCTTCTCGCATTCCATCTTTTTGGTCTACCTTTACTCTTATATTTTAACAATCTTTGAAATGATTTTTATTTCTTCTCGTTACATGCCCAATGCCCATATCGTATTATCAATCGACTTCTTTCGAATTCTTGTAATAGCAGAAATCCATCTCAAAATTTACATTTCGTCTGAGTGGAGACATTTTTGTCAACTACTTTAGGGGACCAACTTTCGGACCCGTGAACATGTCCAGCCGCCGGTATTAGCTTTTTTAATATTTGACCTCTCCAAGGGTACAAAAATCATTGTCACCACGCTTTAAATAAGTAAAAAGTTTAATTAATTTCTCCATTTCGGTTAATATACTGCTATAGGCAAGGGATCTAATTTACATCGTCTCTTTTCACATGAAGAAGTGTCTCTATATTTATTACTTAGAATTGCACCACGATGGGTGTACCTGAAATGGACCTTGAGGTCCGCTGCGGACCCCGAGGTGACGGTGAGCCCCCGGGGGCCGCACAGCTCCACGTCCAGCTCGCGCCTCCGCGGCGGACGCAGCGACAGACGAATCTCAAACTTCGACACGTTCACCAGCCGAACACTTTGCTGGAGAATAAATCAGAGAGTGTTTTAGTCACATTGACTCATTTGCAAATCCCCAATACTTTAAGGTGTGCCCCAGGGTTGTGCGCTGTCGCCGATGCTATTCATTTTCCATTCATATCCATGATATGTTCTCCATCGACATCATTCCTTGTTATGCGGATGACAGCACTGGCGGCGCGCATTACTCTGGACATGCAAATATTCCTCGATCATTTGTGGAGGAAAGCCAGGTTAGACTTGTGTATGAGGTAGAGAACTCCTTAGAGAGAGTCTCTGAATGGGGGAGACAAAACCTTGTCCATTTCAACCCCACAAAGAGACAGGTCTGCGTATTCTCTGCCAAGAAAACTCCATTCGAAAAAGCGCTTCAGTTCCAAGGAACTCCCCTTACCACCTTCAAGAGTATTGGGATCCTTGGTGTCGACATCGCGAACGATGTGCAGTGCTAAACCGGTCCAAGCAGCATTTCACTTCACGGCAACGCCTTGTGCTTTATAAAGCCCAGGTGAGGCCGCATATGGTGTACTGCTCTCACTTGTGAGCCGACGCACCCACCTACCAGCTAACTCTCCTGGACAGTATTCATCGTCTAGCCTTTCGCGTTGTCGACGATCCCATACTCACAAACGGTTTAGATACGCTTGCCCTTCGTATCTAAACCTGCCCTGTACAATGGGGAGTGTTCCGAGGAACCGTTTAGGATGGTGCTTTCGCTCTTGTACGCAACGGTTCTCTAGAACGTTTTTCTTGCGCACCGTGGGGATTTGGAATGAGCTTTCCCAGTCGTGATTTTCCCACAGCGCTACAATATGGGGTTTTTTAAAAAGAGTGTCATAAAATTTATTTGAGGCCGGCAGCGCGTTGGTGATATCTTGTTTGTTGCAAACGTCCATAGGCGACGGTATTCGCTTTCCATCAGGTCGGCCGTCAGCCTGTCTGCTGTACTCCAGCTATAAAAAAAGCTAGATAGATAGATAACACTTTATTGTACACCATTACAGAAAACCTTATAGCCTAAAATATTCAAAATGTGCACAATGGGCGGTCTTATTGCTAAGAAGCGATCTCTTCTAGACAACCCGTAAAAGAATTATTATTTTATATATATATATATATATATATACACGTTTTCATAGCAACGCGCACGAAGTGTTGCTGGTAATGACTACCATTATAAATATTTAATTTTAAACTTTAATGTATCACCAACAATAACAATAAGCCGTGTCCACTTGAGGAAATGTCGGACCACAACATATCAACATATGGTATTCTCGCAGGTCCGTATAGTAGATTCACACGTAGAGGTGCCATCACATTTGTGAAAACTTATTTTATAATATTAAAAGAGTCCACACTTACCGTATAAAGTTGTCCGACGGTGAAGTTAACGAAGTCCAGTTGCGGTGGCACGCACAGGACGTGCTCTGGCTGTGGAGGGGGTTCAGCCTGGGGGGGAGGGGGCGCTGCAGGGCGAGCCGCCACGTCTCCAATGCTGCATAATAGATATCAACTACTTTTAAAACGGACCCTTGCTACAGAAAAGAATACAATATATTTTTACAGTTATATGATATATGCCGCAATTCGGCAAATGAGTTTAGCACTAAAGAGGATGGAGGAGCGAGATGGAATGCTCCTCCGTCTTAAAGGAGGATCTTCCAGCACGGCTAGTGTTGTTTTTGCAGGTCTTCACCCATTTATTATTATTGGAAATTTGTATATATTCTTTGTACATTTCGCGAATGTTTGCGACCTCAATTATTGCACAGCGCCATCTATTGGCTTAGAAGTGTTCCATTACAGCACTCAGTATATTGCTGTGTCGGAAGATATTCTGTGCCCACCCCTGAGTCTACACATATTACCTAGATAGAGACCCGTATATAAATAATTATTTAATTTAGTCATAGCCATAAGTACCGGAAATAAATTTAAACATAAAAATAAATAAATAAAAATATTCATATTAATAATATTGAAAAATAGATAACAGTTATATACGTACGCACAGTGTTTTCATATACAATAATATACATAGGTATATATCTATAATTGTATATGCAATTAATTAATTAATCAAATGTGTTTACATACATACACAGCACATGATCATAGAATACAGCTACAGCAAAAGATACAGAACTTGGAGAACTGTTTAATTCGACTTCCGAGCAAATAATGTTGATCTAAAGTACAATTAATTATAAGTTACGATTTTCATAATATTTTCTTAACTTTTCGCGACTTGTATATATAATAAAACTACGTTTTAACGGTTTTAAGCGCGGTAATTTATTTGATTTATATTACTCCAACGTTTCGGCCACTTTTCAGTGGCCGTGATCATGAGAAACAAAGATGTCAGGTGTCAGTGAGTATTGTTAAAGTTCTATTTAGCCTACCACCAACTTATTCATTTTAATTATTTAGTTTTAATTTTGTTTATTATTTACTCTACGGGAGCCTAATCTAATTTACCACCACTTCGCAATATGTTATGGCTTGAAGAGAATGATTTAGAATTATGATTTTCACACAATAATTTGCCACCTTAGAGAGCTACTATGACATGTCCATCCGACCAAAGTCTAAGTGAGTGTGATCTTTCATCATTACGCCTGCTCGCTTTTACATCCGACTAGAACCTTCCCCGTAGCTTCGCTACGCCTAAGAAGTAGCACTATTTTACTTACATAAAAACTTATTTAGGTTATTAAATATCGCGAGTGAAGCCGCAGGCTAAAGCTTGTGTACAAATCTAACCTTCCTTAAAAAAAAACAAATAATCCGTGGCGTGGTTTAGGAGGAGTTATCGGATATACAGACAGACAGACGCAAAAAGAAAGAAAGAAAAACTTTATTTGAAGTTATTACTTCTTAATTACATTCCTTATACATTATTATACACAGAGCATATTTTGAGAATTTGTTCACCGCATTTTCAACGAACAAGGTTTGCACTCGGCATATCGCTGTGCTGGAATTATATGCGACACAACGCTGATTTTCAGTGCAAACCTTCCTTTAGGCGTAACACCAAAACGACCCAATTTTGTTAAATAATAATAAGAAAGCCATTTTGTTTTATATTATGTATACATTAGTAAACACAACTAACCGCAAATAGTACAATAATAAGTGGCACTACTTGAAACGACTATTATTAATCATAGCTTACCTTAGCGATTGAAATGACTTATCGACCTGAGAAGATAAATGTATCGGCTGATATAGTCTGGACCCTCGGAGCTCTATCGGCGTCAACTCACCAGAACTTCTGTTTAGAATATTCTTGATCCAGAGACTTGCGTCACCTACGAATTGCAGTAAAGGCTTTTATTTATTAACTACTAGCATTTACCCGCGATTTCGTTCGCTTTAATGTAGACTTTGTTAATCCATTCAGGGTTTTTCCTATCCCTCAGGAACACTTTGATGAATTACCGTAACGCCATTTAGCGAAGATGGAACTAACCACGAGAGCAACACATTAAACTTCTATTGTCATAATCGTTGCGATGATGTATTTGTTAGTGAATTGCAACGGTGGTCTTTGGCTATATGCGTCTAATCTTCTGGAATAGTACTTTTTTCTGGATGAAAGGTAATCTATGTCATTTTCTATACTCTTGACAACGTGTGTGCAAAATATCGTGAGGATCGGTTGAATAGTTAACAAGCAAACTCAAATTCGCATTTATAGTATTAGTTTGGATTGCAAGATTAAAGTCATACCAAAGTAGGTGCGGTAGTAGTGGTCGTGATGAAATTTGTAGATCGAGATAACCGATCTGTGTAATCCACCAAATCGCCTGGGACAACTATGACAGATATGCCGCCCGTTCCCCTAAAAATAAGGAGGCCCCATCCGTGCAGAAATGGAGAAAGTCTACCGATCCCTGCGTCCGGAAGACCTTAAAGTAGGAGGCGACCAAACAGCCCTCATACAGGTGATAGAGCGCGCATCTAGTTGGCTACCACTCCTGGTCTGGAGTATGCCGCCATGACAAACCTGAGTTGGGTCTCGATATCAGTGGTCGAGAGCCAATTGCCGCTTCGAGACCGGCAACACATTGGTAGCAAGCACCTTTAGTGTTGCAAATGTCCAAAATGACGACAGCCACTTTCCATCAGATGAATGTGTCCGCTTTACTTCAGAAATAAAAAAATAAGATCTCCTACTATACCGTACATGACGGGATCTGTAACCCGTCGGACAAACCGACAAGGTAATTTATGGCGCTTATCTAGTTCTCCAGCTGGCTACCGCCAGTTGGAAACTGGAAGGGAAGTCAGTAGTATCTTAAGGGGCGCTTTTTGAGAGGAAATATATGAAATACCCTACTTATCTACTGCAAGGGAAACACTACAGGGGATGGAGAAATTGTCCGTTCAAATGCACCCGCACCTCGCCCTTGTATCCACAACCACTTGCGATCTGGTAAATACGTGAAATTCTCAATAAATAATTACATTCAGCAGTCACTTCGACGCGATTGAAAGAGTTCCCTCGTATGAATCGCTTCGACTCATTCGATCGCACAATCTATGCCAGTGTATCTTCATTTTCTAATTTATTACTCTGCATTCTTAACAGCTACATTAAACTTCTACTACTACTTTACTTTTCATCTCTTCAATCACAAATGGAATTACGAATTCCGAAAACTAATTAAAGTATAGGATTCAACTTAGAAAACATTTTGCAATAATTATGATCGGCAAACAATCACACACTCTATTGTGGCGAGCAATGGTGGAACGATCTAGTTCGTTTGAGGAGTTTTAAAAAGACACGGACAAATACGTTTTAGAAAGGGATAGATGATGAACAAAATAAGATCGAAATTATGGGTTCCAGAAGATTCTTCCGGGTATATAAGCAGCGTAAGGCGCGTCTACGAGTAGTTCAGTTGAGGACAGCAAAGCGACAAATGCGATACGAGAGAGTTTAGTAGAGGACAGTGAAGAGTTCAGTGGGCAATTCAGTGAAGGAGGAGTTTAGAGTAAATTAAGAAGAAATCCAGAAACGATCTACGCGCGGTAATTTCGGAGGTGAGCTCGGCAGCAGCAGGAGGTGGTCTACGCAATATCGGCGACGGTATTGTGACTGAGACATGTTATCGTCGGGACAGTGTATCGTTAGTTGTGTGTGAAGGGCAACCCTTCGGAGAAGAATCACGTATGCGTGTGTAAGTTAATAAAAGCATTTAGTTAAAAAACTGGTGTTTCCTTCCCATCCCAAGTGCGTACCCCCGCTCACACGTAACAGTATATCCCTAAGTTAAGCAAGTTACGCCTGTGTTATGGGTAATATACAACGGACCACTTTGGGGCCGATCCCAGACACTGCACAACTGCACTGCAATGGGGTACGTCGGCAACGACTTAATCCACCCAACTTTTTTCAATTCAAAAAATAGTCATTAGTCCAACTCACGGCCTGCATTTTGAACAATTGTGGGTAACAAGTCCTTTCTGTTCAGCACTCCTCGCTCCCTTCTCCATTCTGGGTCTTCAGTCTTTGAAGACTTGAAGGAGTATATCTTGTATAAGTTCGGTAAGGGCTCCCTCGATATCCTATTCGCATATTCATCTCTTAACTCCACTTCTCTCTTCCATATCTCTTTGCATTCCGAGGCATATTTTTCCGCCTATAAAACGAGAAACATAATAATTAAGGAAGGTACCCATATTACGTGATCCGTTCAGGGGGGTCTTCAAAATACTAGGCTTAGTTACAGGGAAGGGGGCTTAGTACTTTTTTACGTGTTAGTACCCTTTAATTAATATGAGCCAATTTAGTTTTTGAAATTTTCTCTTTCCTAAAAATATTTAACACCATATTAATGAATTACTACGTGGAAACTCGAGGAGGGGGGGAGGTCTTGGCATATACTACGAGTAGTCGCCGAGGGGGGGTGGAGGATGAAAAATTGAAAAAATTGATCATGTAGGAGATTATCCACACTTCCTAGACACTTGGAAGTCCTCCGCGGCACGTGGCGGACGCTCCTTTATGCCATATGTGTCCAAGTTACGCAATAAACTCCCTCTCGCGGTTTTCCCATAGCGCTACAATATGAGGCTCTTCAAGAAGGGCGTGAAGTCTCCAAGAGGTAGACAACGCATCGGCTCCCTTAGTGTTGTAGATATCCATGGGCGACGGTAGCCACCTACCACCAGGTGGACCGTTTACCAATTTGCCTACAAACAAGCATAAAAAAAATCTAGAAAGGGTATGTTCCATTAAGCGCTGGCTTTAGTTTTTATCCCTCAGAACGTAACGCCATCTAGCGAACGTGAAAGAGTCAACCATAAAATATACTATATTTTGTACATTTGTTGTTGTTTTTTATATGTTACTTGGCACCGACTTGAATATGTTATAGATTTTTTTTTGATTTATAGTTTCTATTGAGTTGGTTTCTATCTTGTTACAAATTTTTTTTCGAGTCTGTTAAAAAGACTATCCTACCCACCCAGTTATTTAGTTGTGGCAGTTCGCAATCTCCACTTCTGGCGACAGGGAGCTCCAGGGGCGGCAGGCTGTCCAGTTCCCGGAAGACTTCCCGCAGCACAGGCCTCACGTCCGCACACAGCGTACCTCTGGAAGTCATACAATCAAATATAGTTATGTACATTTGAAGCTCACAGCGACCGCGAATTTTCCCGTTCGACGTGCTTACGAGCGTTACAATGCTAAACTCAAGCGGAAATTAACACAAAGGTCATTGGTTGATGTATGGTTTATATGAAAATCGCGTCTTTGTCAACGTCTAGAAATAATTTATGTTCGGAGGTCAACGCCCACTTCAACCCACCTCGTAAGATGGGTCCCAACTCTTGAGATGAGTCGTTGTGAGCGCTGAGAGTGAAATTATGACGTAGTTAGAGACGTTTTCGGTGCGACCATAACGACCGTGGTCGCTACGTGGAACGGCTGCAGAAGCATTTTGAGCGTTGTGAGCGACAGGTGGAACGTAGCCCGTGCTAAATAATTTGTACATTAACATAACATTGGTGGTGAGCATGTCTAATCATTGATAATGGGCTCCATTTGCGATAATCTTCAAGATTTATACTGTGGCGGAATGAGTCTTATTTAAATCGTTAAATAAAAAGTTACCCAGTTTTCAAATTAATTGATTTAACGTGTCGCGAGCACATGTTGCCTTTTCAAACTAAGTCACAGAACAAACTGTTCTAATTGGTTTAAACGGTTGGACAATAAAGTTTAAAATTACTTTTATACAAGTTGTTTGATTGTCATCTTTTCTAAGAATATTGTTACATGCCATCAAAGATAATCGCACAGCTGCCTATTGTATTATTTTTGTGTTTTGAATTTGTAACTAAGAAAAACATGCTATTGTTTTTCTTCTTGTTTTATAACCATCATTAGCGTCGAACTAATCCTTATTGTTATTGTTTTCGACTTTGTGGCCGTTCGCAGGTGTGCAAATTACTATTTCTCAGAAATTCAGTGTGCGCGGCCAATTTCTTTGTACTGTGTAGTTAGTATAAGACGATGCCCAAATGGAGGGGTGGGCAGCCAAGCGACGACTACGAGACGTGTCGATATAGACGACGGACTTTAAGCGTGTCGAATTGCATTGAATCGTGCAGTGTGAACTGGTTGCATCCAGTTTTATTTGTATTTGTTTTATATGTGTTTGTACAGTTCTAATAAATTCTATAGTAGTTCCAACGGCATTTTTAATTCGAGTCCTGTAGCTCGTAACAATATTGTTTAGAGATGTAAAACCTTTTTATTGGTTTTAAAATTTATAACAAGCGTAGTGATTATATACTCTTTGTTTCTTATTGTTAATCTCAGCGTCTGTCATTGCCAACTTTGCAATTTTATTTTTTCACGATTCGATCTATACATACAAATAAATAAAATTAAGTGTTTGTTTGTAACGTCAGAGTAACAGCTTACGAAATGCATATGAAAGTATATACGGTACCTACGTCAAAAAAATTGAGTGGGTGTGCAATTCACTTGCAGTAGAAGTGAAACAAAGTGTGACAAGGGGTGGGAGGGATTCTAACTTTCGTGACGACACATTTCATATATTATATCGTTATAATATATTTAAGCTTTAAAACACGAAATTTGAAGTATTATCGAAAAACTAGAAAACATTTACAAGTCTATCTATATAAGCAGTGTTTAAATTATTAAATATAATTGTATTCTATCTCATTCTCTCGCAAGCTTAGTCCCAGTATTTATCTCTTTTTAATGTCGCTGTTTCATCGAGTCTCAAATCACAATGATTCTAAAGAAGTTTCACTTCAAAAAGCAATTTTAAACATTTTTGTCTGTCTGGATGTTCCGGCTAAACTCTGAAATGGCTGGACCTATTTTGATGGGACTTTCACTGGCAGGTAGCTGATGTGAGAAATAGTAAAATTATAATAAAACCCACGCGGACGAAGTCGCGGGCACAGCTAGTATTTTATAAACGTAACATTTATTAAAATGTTGAAAGTACCCTTTCTTGTACTCGTGCAAGCAAAAGTCGACTTTAAGGTGACGAACATATTGATTCCGTAATTGTACTTACTCTTTGTCGGGTATTAACGGCAAATTATCAGCCATAATTCAAAAATATTTATATTTAAACAATTACAAACAAATATTTTTTATGTAAAAAATGTCCTAGCAACTCTATTTAATTGAAATTAGTTGTTTGACAGAATGACTTTGACACCGAACAATTTTACTATCAAAATTGTTTTGACTTGACGTTTGTTGATTTTGTCTCCAACGCCTTTGGCAATGATTTTGCCAATGTCATCGTCACTACGAAAAATTGACAGGTGAACTATTTGCATAGCAAATTAAGCTTTTATTTTCTTCATTTGACACGTGCGATTCTTTCTCCAGTTGACATTGGCAACATCGCCCTAGCAGCTATAGCCATTATAAGAAATAAAAAATTGATAGCATTCCTAAAAAAAATTTTTTCAAGTACTGTTGAAGTAGGTTTTGTTTTTCTGTTAAAAAACATATTTTCTACTTTTTAGTTAACAAATACTTGAATAACTTTAGAAAAATAATGTATGAAACTCGTACGTGCCTATATTGATCGAGGGTTGCTGTCGATTTCCCAGGGATCTACTGATCAGGTACTGACTTGGTGACAATGGGACCGCCTCAGAAATATGTATAATCTTCTCTTCTCTTCTTTCTGTTTCGTATAAATAAAAAATTGAAAATCGGTCCACAATTGACGGAAAAATAGAATGACATACAAAAAATAACATTCCAGTTGATATTGAGAAGAACACAGCGCCTGGCGCCCAGGATCTACGACCGCCGCATTGAAAGGTGGAGAGGATGTGCTCCGTGATGCACTTGTTGGGGACAAGAGTGTCTAGCTCTAAAGCCAAACTGCTCATGGGAGATGAGATTATTTCTGAAGGCAAGATCTCTCAATCTAGTGAGTAGGGCTCGCTCGTACAGTTTACCCAGCGAGCTGAGTAGACTGATGGGGCGGTAGCGGCTTTGCGGCCGGTTTGCCTGGTTTGCGGATACCTCCGCTTCTTTCCAGGCCTTGGGAAATTGCCAGTTATTTTGAAGATACTTACTATAATTAAAATGAGTTGGGCGGGGAGGATTTTGAGTATCTTTCGTCGCTACGCTCGCTCGCTTTTATATCCGAGAAGCAATCACAACTACCCACAAATATTACAATTGTACAATAATAGGTGGCATTACTAGGCACTAAAGTTATTAACACGTATACTTACCTAATTAAAAAAATGGCCAAGTGCGTGTTAGTCCACGCACTATGAAGGATTTCGTTAAGATTGCAAATGAACACTATTTGTTTAAACTAATTTTCATTGAAATTGTTTTTGGGTTTTACCATCTCGAATACCTACAAGATTTCCACCACGCATTACAAAAATTAGAGAGGATGTTTTTCACGACTTTGGGAGCTAATCTTTTCATTTATTCTACTAAATAAAGAAGTGGTTCATTTATATAAAGAGAATGTCTGCAATTGAAACCCACTTTTCTCAGAAAATTTACAACCGGTTATTTCAAGCGCAGTTGTTACTCATATTAGACATATATTGAGACAATATCTATTACAATAAAGTACATATAACCAAATACAATGCAAGAAAACTTAACTTATTCGTATTATATTCTGCTCATAGTCCCTCAATACTATAAGTAGAATACTGAACCCTAGATCACCGTCTTCTATGGGTAAGGTGCCCAGAAGGCTGGCTACGTTTCCTCGCTGAATCGCCATACTGATCCGTTGGCCGAGGTAAGCACCAGCCCTCTGATCACCTGAAAAATCAATGAGTCGTTTCGATAAATTTTGGTAGAGGCTCATGGCCTCAGGACCCCACGGTCCAAACGTCTCGACAGCAAACGGCACAAACATATTACTCTCACTGAGGGTTGCATACTTGCGCCGCTTGAGCGATTCGGCTGTTTCCGCCGCTGTAAACTGTTGTTACTAATTAGTATATTCAAAAACTCGAAATTTATAATTAAGTATATATATCCTTTACCTACCAAACGGTTTGAAGCCGGACCTTGGCTTTTATCATGTAATCTTTGCTTCGATGGCTTCTTCGGTTGAGTGGGCTAAGCCTTTATCGGCTTACTTGACTGCAACGCAGAGGCACCGAGTTTGATTACTGGTATAGTAAATCGTGGAAACGAATTTTCTCCGTTATTTACTGTGGTCTAGGTGTCTAAGATAGGCCCCAGGGTGTTCCGTCGTATATTATCCGTAACACAAGCGTAAGTTGCTTAGCTTGGGGAAATATAATACGGGCGTGTAAACAAATGCACAATCAATATTCATAACAACTATAATTCAAAAACTATTTTTTAATCGCATTGGTAGTTGCCGAGATTAGATCGTTAACTTTTACACATACACAGTTGTTGCGGACAGAGAGCACCTCCCTAACCCGCCCGATGGAGCACACCTTCTCTCCGCGCCCCGTATACCGCCGACGCTCATAGCTCGCACAGTTAGCAGCTAGGCGTCAGATGGATCGTGGGATATAGCAGCGGTCTTGGAGGCCGGAAAGACTGTCTCTCTCTCGCGTACTTACTTGCTCATTCGCTTCACATTGCTCACATGCAATAGCATCAATACGCACTCTCTGTATTTATTTCTTCTATGTATAGTTTAATTGTAAATAACGCCAATAATAATAATCATACAGTCCAGTCCACATCGAGTTTTATTTTAAAAGAAGTAACTGCCACCTATATCAGTATAGAGATAAATAGATGAATAAAATGTTGCTAGAACCTGAAGATTCCGTTTGATTTGGTGCAAATTACCCCGACATTCCAGAATGATTTTGGGGGCCAATGAGCGATGGCCCGCATTAGCGGCGACAAGCCGATTGATCGCCGCTATCTCCGCACAGAGTGCGCCATACGTCATTTACGTCGCAGATAAAAACATAGGAAGCCCAATCTGATTCAACATTCGCCGCTGTTCCCGTAAGAAAATGAGGGTAATTTACTATGGAGAGAGAAAATTCAAGGCATCTGCGGCGTGAAGCAAATTTAGACTACGACAGAAATTGCGATACAAATGTCAGGCAGTAATTTGTATTATGTTTATTTACACTTAATTTATTGCGTCTGCGTGGTTTTTATAAACATGTATGTCATACTTACAAGTTCTCTGTTATTTTATTAACAAAATTGTTCTGTAACACACTTTGTTTTGTGCTTTCGTAGTTTGTACAATATAATACTGTTACGAGTTACGGGACTCAAATTAAAATGCCGTTTGGAATTACTATAGACTTTATTAGAACTATACAAACACGCATAACATAGGTACAAATATAATTGGACACAACCAATACAAACTGCACGATTTAATAACGCGCGCAAAAGCAGTCACTATATAGCTCATCGAATGTACACACATCCTGCTCGTATCGTAATCGTCGCCTAACTGCCTCACCCCTCCGTTCGGGAATTGTTTTGTACTAACTATACGATACAACTATCGACCGCATGGACTGGATCTTCCAAGAACTACAACACCTGGCTAACAACTATCATAAAGGATTACAATATACAATAGGTGGCCTTTCTAATTACAAATTTTAAACACAAAGTAAACAAAAGAGGTCCAAATGCGGGTAGGTAATAACTGTGCTTTATGGCCGGCAGCTGTGCATCCGCTTTTGTCGGCGTGCTTCGTGGAATTTTGGCTAAGTTGTAACAATACTATAATTTGGCTGTTTCGATAAATAGTTTGTGCATGATATCCTTTCGATATTATTATGTTACTAGAATTTGAAAAGCCCTTAGTAATAGCTGTGTGTTACGTACATAGAAATTTAATTAGGTTTTTTATATATACAAACCTTTAATACTTTAGTTTCTTGTTCAATACACTACAGTTACAAAGAAACTAAGTCAATATCGTGTAGACAACTACACAACGAAACATAAAGAAAAGTCGCAGCCAACCTGACTTGAAGTAACTAATATGTAATGAATGACATATGGGCAACCTGACAACGTATTTGTTATTGAAATACAGCGATGACTGTTTAAATTGCAATTGCAGTGCCATCTATTTTGCTAATACGTCTATTCCAAGTAAACGACGTCTTTTGTCGCGATGAAAAGTATCTTAAGTTACGCCCCAGGATATAAGCTAGCTCTATGTCGAATTTCATTTAAATCCGTCAGTAGTTTACATGTATGCTCTAACAGACAGACAGACAGACCAAAATTTAAAAAATTACATTCACGACATCTCCTGGTCCAAATTAGCCCCCCTGGTTTTTTTTACATTTTTAAACGCAATGTACAAACTCGAACCATTCACAGATTTATTATAGTATAGATAGACAAACACTGTATTTTGAGTTATACGTGATATTTTCAAATTTGAAAAAAAAAAAATTGGTCTAATTTTTAGGCTTATATATTTGCAAGCTTTTTCATTGACAACTTTGACGTTGGAAAAATCAATCATTTGAAGCCACATATTTAAAAAAAATGTACGTAATGAGGAGGGGCGGAAGTCACGCGACAAAAATAAACTTAAGCTCGAAGATCAATGGCTACGAAGTAGATTAAAAAAGAGACGTATTTATTGTGTAAAGGGCGCCATGGCGATTTGTGGTTTAACATTGTGAGTTCTCCAATATTGCCATTATAAGAGATTTGATTTGCAGTACCCACAATTTTCAAATAAAGTGTTTCACGGAACGACGATGACGAACGGAAAAATGAACGAAAGCAAAAAAAGAGAATTTGTAGGTACTCGAAATACACGACCAAATCTCGGGTAATTCCCAGTGCGATATTGACATACGTGGCTTCGAAATGCGGGTGGGGTCACACGTGTAGCGGGAAATAACATATTCTATTTATTATATTATCTATACACTAATAATTTCGACGCGGCTTATACCTGCAAGAACTTCAATTTTGTTGTATTTATATAAAATTTCATCACCAAAAAAAGAAATATACAAACGTGCTAATGATACGTGGCCGTATACGAGTCGGACTCGTATGTATAAATTACCTTTAGGAACTCAATACATGTTTAAAGTTATACAAACCAGCTTCAAAAATGAACAATTAATGTTTTCACATAATTTTCAGTATTGATGAAACCCGATCACGACCATTCCATAGTGGCCGTCAAGTCGCGGTATGTTCGTAGAACGCTAGATTTCACATTTGACTATATTCTTTCAAAAACTTGTACAAATATGCAAATACATGTAAATAGAACTAGTGATAACCATATTGAGTTCTGTAATACTTGCAACAACTCAGAAGGGTTTATGGTAATAAAATAACAGCAACTGGTCACATATTTATAATCGGAGAATCTTACGGTTCTAACATATTTCATACACTAACTCTTCACACTCTACATGCATTTCTGAAACACCTCGCCATCCCTCCAACAATTTTACAGTCTAAGAAGCTTAGCAAAATAGCACAACCGATAGCAGATTGAAGTCATTGATAAACTATTTAAATTAAAGGGTTATAAATTAAAATAATTTAATACATTATTGTTTGGAAATTTTAGATAATATTTTATATAAAATATTATACTTAAAATTTTACATGTAATAAAATAAATCGAACACATTATAAATCTATCGCGTCTGCCAACATGAAAATAAAATGTAATGAATACCGTCTATACATAATTGAGAGATTTTTAATTCTAATCTACACAATTAACACATCATATAAAGGATAAATAGTGTTATATAAAATTATGGTAAATTATAGACTACTACTCTATACAAAACAGGTGCTAATCACAGAATAAATAAAAATATAAATTTATTATTCAATTAAGGAAATAGTCAATTGAATCGTTTATAAATAAGAGTCTACATAACAAAATTAATTATTAACTATAAAAAGAAACATGACAATAAAAACTATGGTACTAAATAACTGTAACAGTTGTTCTTACCTTATAAACAAGCATCATGGACAGTACTTATTTCTAATTTGCTAGCATGAATAGAACATTTTTATAAATTATAAAATTGTCATTACTTATGATAAGTCCGAAATCCAAGAATTTTCGTTTCACCTAAGCCTAATTTGTATTTGCATTAGTTAGCAAAATTAGTTTGGACAGACATTCACTCAACTGATAACTTATTACTCAACTGGAAACTGTCCAAATACAAAAAGTACTTAACGAGCCAGTTTTCAGAGATAAATAATGCAAATTTATTTATGTTATTTCTTTTTTTTTATAATTTTTGGATGACTATCATTCACACATATTAGTGATGGTGAGCTATTAACAAGTCACCACCAATAGAAATAAAGTAAGATATCTAATCAGAGATCAGAGGACTAAAAACACAGAGAAAAGAAATAGATTTAAACACAAAAAGTTATCTAACATACTAAGAAAACCTGATAATTACACACTAAAATTCAAAATATAGACCATTGATTTTATTCCTAAAACCAGACACCGAGGTACCCGTTATATCCAAATCATAGTAAAAGCTTGCAAATGTAAAGAGCTTGTTTCTCAGCCTTTGTTTTTATACAAATTTAATTATTGTTTTGAGATTGTCGCTGTCAGTGTGACCAACCACGACGTGGACCTATGTCAGGCCACATTGCACTGCTTTGTTCCCCCCGCTCAAAGCCATCTGCGATGGAGAGGACCTGTGTTACTTACAAAGGGGGCTTCGGGCTTTCAGTCCTACAACATTTTGCTATTCACAACCACGAGTTATTTGCAAAAGTTGGGTTCTTTATTTCAGGAGTTTTTAGGTAGAAGGAAATACTCGTGACCTCGCTCCAGTGACTGTATGTCCCAGCTGATTTTCTTTATTGCGAAATTAGCAGGCAGCGAGTCCAGCTCATGGAAAGTGGTTACCGCCTCCTGTAAGCATTTGCAACACCAGGCGCGTGACAACGCGTTGACGAGCCTTTAGGATCGGATAGGGGGATGGGATATGGGATTAGGAAGACTGGATAGGGAGAGGGGGAGGAATTGAGACACTGGAACTCTCATCATCGCACGCAACACGATTGAAATAAATAAATATATGAAATAATCGGCAGACAAAGACACATAATGTATATCCCCAAATTAAGCAAGTTTTGCTTGTGTTATAAGTAATATACAACGCACCACTCTGGGGCCGATCCCAGACACCCAGACTATAGTTGTACGGTTCAACGTACAGCGCTTTGGTGACGCTGCGGCCTACTTTAGGCTACTTTAATATTATAATATTAGTATAAATAATGCTCACTAATACTTTGTGGTTGAGTTGCTATCAAGTTGCTACGAGTTGCTATTAGTCGTAACATACGACTTCAACTACTACTAAGTTGAACCCAGGGATCAGCATCCAAGCCCAACTACTACGAGAATAAATCCCTAAAAGCAACAAGGCGTATCTTCTTCACCCTACTACGAGAAAGTATCAGCACTCCACGAACTACTGCCAGCATCCACCACTACAAGCAAGAGCAAGTGTACAAACTGTACAATAGTAAATAACAGAAAACTCATTTCCGAAATTTACCATATTGCTTCTGCGTTGCAGTGAGATCGGCCGTCAGAGGCTTAGCTTGCTCAATCTCAGAGGCTATATGATTAGATTAGCTCAAGGCTACCCGTTTTGTGCCGATATACTGGGAGAGAGTGGTGTCACCGATCTAGCCGGCCCTAAGGGTTGAAATCAATGTACTAAATCCTACAGGGCTTAACAACCTACAAAAATCGATGAGAGTGTCGAAGGATATTTAATTTTGTTTCCTTAAGAACAATATAATTGATATATAAAAGTTAATCAATATTTCAAAAATATTTTTATTTGTGTTCCACTTTTGTACTTGATGATTTATAACACAAAATATAATATGCGAAAAATTACCTCTTTATCTCCAAAGTTCTTTTATTTTAAATCAGTAGCAATGTTACGAGTTGCGGGACTCGAATTAAAACGCCGTTGGAATTACTATAGAATTTATTAGAACTATACAAACACGTATAACATAGGTACAAATATAGCCGGACGCAATAAGTCCAAATGTAATGCACAATTAAATAACACGCGCAAAGGCCGTCACTATATCGCTATCGAATGTACACGTCTTGCTAGCATCGTAATCGTCGCTTGACTGCCCCACCCCTCTGTTCGGGGATTGTTTTACAATACAATACAACTGTACAATACACAATCGATTGCGTGGTCTGGCTTCTTCCAAGAAAATGTAATTTGCACACCTGCGAACGACCAACAAAGTCAAAAACAATAATAATGAGGATTAGTTCGACACCAATGATGGTCATAAAACAATAGCATGTTTTTCTTAATTACAAAGTAAATAAAAGAATTCCTAAATCCGGAAAGACAATGAACTGCGCTTTACGACAGGCAGCTGTGTGTTTAGCTTTAACGGCATGTAACAGTAATAACAATTCTCTTTCTTAATGCTCTAAAATTCTTAATTATAACTTTACATTGACATTGGTTATTATCAATTTCGCAAAATAACTTGTGTTCATTACACATATCAGTCTACTCGCCGAGATGGCTCCTCAGGAGAGAGAGCCAGTCTTCCTTATTTTTTTTAATGCGAGCTTGCTTACAGTCGCGACACCAAAAGCGTCTCAACTGTAGCTCCATCTCTTAATTCATTACTGTAAAATACAGTTACTATACATCAATGTATTATTACTCAATCAATTAAATATTACGCTAGAGGTCGCTACGGCATTTACAAATATTATTCGCTAACAGTAGTCATCTCATCTCTCTTTACAACACCAGACTTAAAGCTCCAGTGGGGCGCTCATGTATCGAGTCCCTCGGGAAAGCTTAGTTCTGCTGCATATGCGGTCAGAAGAGTTAGGCAGTTCACAGACGAAGAGACTAGTTTATTTTAGTTATTTGCATAGTGTCATGTGCTATGGTATTTTACTTTGGGGCAACGCTGTTGACTTGAGACCATATTTGTTTTACAGAAAAGAGCCGTAAGGTCAATTTACAACCTCGGCCCTCGGGAGTCTCTTAGAGAATGCTTTAAGGAAATCAATATTATGACGGTCGCCTGCCAATATATCTTTAATAATATAATTTATATTCGTAATCATTTGAGTGCCTACAAGCAGTATAAGGATGTTCACAATTTAACACCAGGCATTGTAATAAACTGATGTTGCCATCTTTTAGATTGCAAAAAGTACTGTCCTCT
Organism: Dendrolimus houi; assembly: GCA_039645545.1. Taxonomy (NCBI): domain Eukaryota; kingdom Metazoa; phylum Arthropoda; class Insecta; order Lepidoptera; family Lasiocampidae; genus Dendrolimus; species Dendrolimus houi. The sequence goes on from CM077122.1 coordinate 24,270,292, forward strand.
TTCTTGGGGGTTGGTATACGCTTCTTCAATAAGATTCCGAATGAAATGTTAGATCTGCCTTTCACTAAATTCAAAACCAAATTAAAAAGTATCTTGCTAAAAAAGGGATACTACACTATTGAAGAATACTTAAATGACAGAACTTCATTTACATAGCAGTTCGCTCCAACCTCTTTACTGTATTTTGTACAAGTATAACGTTTTTATCTTGCCATACTTGTAAGGAATATATGGAGATATTTTACAGCAAAAAAAAAACAGTACGTCATGTCTTTATATTTATAACTGTAATAATATTTTTCTATCCTTTAATTGTGTCTCTGTCTTATTGAATATGCACTGTTTGCTGCAACTCCATTAATTCTTCAAAAGTCATTCTGTAACATACTTCTGTACAAAACTTATAAAAAAAATAATAAAAGAACTGGAGATAAAAATAGAATAAGAAATATAAAGAAAAACAATATTTAGCTAGACGTGTTGCTGGGGAGTTTCTTGCCGCTTCTTCTCCTTAACAACAATAACACGTTGCGAAGTGGTGTACATAGAATAGGAAGTAAAATTAAATTTTAAGCTATATGTATGACCTTCAAGAAGTGATTTCGAGTGGAACTTATTTTGAATAAAAACTTTTGAATTAGAATTTGAAAAAATTGAATTCACTTCATCTTTAGAAGTATGTGTTGACTAATGTCTTCAATAATAGGGTAAGTTTTTCAAACGTTGGAGTAAATCGCAGTAAATATGACAATTTAACAAGTTATCAGAGCTTCAATAAATCAAAAATGTATAAAGTAAGAAATAAGTACAAACACGTAACTTTTTGTCGGAAGGGTGCGCCAGTCGGGCGGGTTTCACCTACAAAACCGGTTTCACGGAAGAATGTTCTCCTTTGAACTGACAAGGGCTTTTGACTAGGACCGATTAGGGCTGACGCGTACCTAACAGATTAAAAAGAACTATCAAAATACAAAGCCGACATCAAAATAATATACTACAAAAAAGAAACTAACTTTAAGAGCAACTAAAAAGCAAAAAAAATCTACTACTTTAGATTTTTTAATATTATTGTTACGAGTTACGGGACTCGAATTAAAATGCCGTTTGGAATTACTATAGGATTTAAAAGAACTATACAAACACGTATAAAATAGGTACAAATATAACTGGACACAACCACTACAAACTGCACGATTTAATAGCGCGCGTAAAGTCCGTCACTATATCACTCATCGATCGTCGCTATTGTTCTTGTTAATTTTTGTTTGTATATTCTACTTTGTAAGTTATTTAGTTTCAAAATGGCAACTTTATATTCAGTAGTATACTAGTAACATTGTAGCTCTATGTTCAGGATAGCTTTGTCTAGCCACATGCCTTATTACGTAATATGTTTTATAATATTTTCTTAAGTTTTCGCGACCAGTATACATAATAAAACTACGTTTTAGCGGTTTAAGCTCGGTAATTTGTTTGATTTTTATTATTCCGACGTTTTGGCCACTTTTCAGTAGTCGTGATCACGGAAGACAAAGATGTCAAGTGTCAATGAGTATTGTTAAAGTTTTATTTAGCCTACCGCCAACTTGTTCATTTTAATTTTGTTCATGGTTATTATTTACTCTATGGGCGCCTAATCTAATTTACCACCGCTTCGCAACATGTTGTGGCTTGAAGAGAAGAAGCGGCGCAAGAAACTCTTCAGCAAACATGCCTAGCTCTAATAATTTTATATACTTATAATATTAAAATGGGTGGAAGGAAAAATAATAAATATCAAATAAATTACCGCGCTTAAAACCGTTAAAACGTAGTTTTGTTAGATAAGTTTTATTATAATGGTATACAATAAAAAGAACTTAAGATGGACACGTCCGTATAATTTGAAGAATCCAGAAGACCCCAGTCACCGATGTCCTTCTTACTTTTTAGTTACGCGAATACTTGAATACTTTTAGAAAATGAGTATAATTATATGAAACACGTTGCATGTGCCTATAAAATTGGAGTATCTCCCGATCTGCGTGGGATCCACTCCTCAGTGCTTAGCTCGGCGCCAATGGGACCACCTCAGGTGTAGTATACTTTTTGGAATAAAATAAACCACTGTCTATTTGAAATAAATCCGCCACGACATGAAAATTCGAGAAAAAGAGAATCAAATGTATTCTGTGTTAAGAGATATTATAATACGGCACTGTTCGATAAGAGTGTTTACGAAATGGCACCTGCAATATTTAATAAACTACCAAAACCGTTAAGAACAATACCATTAAATATATTTAAAACAAGACTAAAGAAATTGTTAAAAGACAAACCATATTATTCCACAAACGAATTACTTAATGACAAATTTCAAACATCAATACATAATTAATAATAAGATTACGACCGACAAAGACAAATTCACACCTTCATACCTGTTTTGCGCATTTGGACTTCTTTTGTTTACTTTGTGTTTAAAATTTGTTATTATACAAACAGGCCACTGTATTGTAATCTTTTATGGTAGTCATTAGACAGGTGTGATTCTAAGAAATTCGGTCCGTGCGGTTAGGTAGACATATTGCATTTGTGCAGCAAAAAAGCAATGCCCCAGTGGAGAGATGGTCAGTCGAGCGATAACCACAAGCGAAGCATGACTTGTGTACATTCGATAATTTATTTAGTGACGGACTTTGCGCGTGTTATTGAATCGTGCATTACATTTGGACTGGTTGTATTCAGTTATATTTGTACCTGTATTATACATGTTTGTATAGTTCTAATAGATTCTATAATAATTCCAACGGCATTTTAATACGAATCCTGCAACTCGTAACAATAATATTTTACTAAAAGACATTAAATAATTGGACATACAATGATTGAAATAATAATTAAAAAAAAGATATCGAAATAATTAATAAATAAAGGTAATAAATATTATCCAAGTTAAATAAAAGGTATTTAATAGAATAAATACGAATTAATTGTTATTTAAATAATGACGATTAAGATCCCGCTTACTTGCACACCACTGAAACTGGTTAAATGTACTGAACCTGTATTTCTAGGAATAACACTTGTATAAAATTAGGATAGAATAAATAAATATTACATTTTAAATAAAGAAAACTGAAAATCGGTCCACAATTGACGGAGTAATCGCGTAACAATCATACAAAAAAACATACATTCGAATTGGGAACTGCCTCCTTTTGGAAGTCGGTTAAAAAACAGAGGTACAGACCAAGGTTTTCCTGGAAAAACTTTAGTATTAAGTATAGAAGATTCTAGAAGAAAATTAAATAAATTGTATTGTTTGCGTATTAGTTTCGATAGAATTATTTTCTTGGCAATATGCCACCCTGATACATATCTGTGAAAGTGACTTTGGGATAACTGTGTCAATAAAACTGATGGAAAGGGGGCGCAGGGTATGAGTTGTTGTCACGTTGTACCCTCAGCTTCACCTTGTGCCTTTATTGATTCAATAATAACAGCCTATAAACATCCCACTGCTGGGCTCAAGCCCCCCATTTTCATAAAGGAACGGAAACCCGCCACGCTTGACCAGCGCCCGTTGGTGAGTTTGACACGTCGATCATCTCGGTTTGCAGGTTTCATCACGATGTTAGAAAAATTTACTGTTTCCTATTCTTTGTTTGGGATTGTAGCTCCAACACTTTCAGTTTTGTTTTTATCTGGTTGACTTTCCAGTCTTCTCTGAGAGCCTGTGGACAACATAAAACATATAATATTAGACTAGCTACATACTACTATAAATAAATGTGATTCATTTCTAAAAATTTAGATTACATATAAATATAATTGCTATACTAGAGTAAGAAGGAAGCTATCCATTTTGAAATACATTCATTTTCATCTGCAAAATAAGAGCATTTGAATTTATAAATTCAAAATTACCCCGACAGAAGCCACCAGACAATCTTACATTTATCATGAACGTCAAAAAAATTGTTCATTATTTCAATAAGACAACCTAGAGCATGAGTCATAAAAGGGGCAGAAAGGTGAATTTAAAAAAACGCTAAAAAGTCTTAACTCAAACATTGCTGAACAAAATAAAGCACTTAGTCTGTGGTGGTCCAGAAAATTGTGAAAATATGATAACGCGTTTCATCTGTTTCGGTTTTACGAGGCCCCATAATGGGGCACAATTTGTTTTGTGGCGTATTCGGGGCTATGGGAAAGTGTGCCCTCCGCTTTATGGCCGCCACCCAGCGGATGAGGGCAACGCATAAACCCACCTCCTCAAATATTTATTATTTTTGTAAAAGCCTCTTAACACACAGTGGTTTGTACAGATTACTGAAGTTGAATTATTCATAGTGACTTGTCCTTTCTATCTATGTTATTGTTACGACCTACACGCCGACAAATGTAGATTCACACCTGCATACCATAGAAGTACACTTTAATACCTTTCCGCATTTGGACTTCTTTTGTTTACTTTGTGTTTAAAATTTGTAATTAGAAAACAGCCCATTGTGTATTGTAATCTTCTATGGCAGTCATTAGCCAAGTGTGTCGAACTGATTCTAATAAATTCGGTTTACGCGGTCGGGCAGTCATATTGTATCGGTGCACTATAAAGCAATGGCCCAATGGAGAGACTGACAGTCGAGCGATAACCACAAGTGGAGCAAGACTTGTGTACATTCGGTAATCTATTTAGTGACGAACTTTGCGCGTGTTATTAAATCGTGCTTTACGTTTGGACTTGTTGTGTTCAGTTACATTTGTACCTGTATTATACGTGTTTGTATAGTTCTAATAAACTCTAAAATAATTCCAACGGCATTTTAATTCGAGTCTCGTGACTCGTAACATTATCATTATTATGATTACCATTTTATAATGAAGCTGTCAATCAGGCATGCTGAGCTCATGGAAAGTGATTACAATCACCTATAGACGTTTGAGACATTTATGATCATTAGTTATCCTATTTATATTGTTACGAATTTGTGGGATGCGAATTTTTGAAATGCCGTTGGAATTATCACAAAGTTTATTTGAAGTACACACACGTAATTCACAGTTCTTACAAGTACCACCGAATACAACAAGTCCAAAGCGTAAAACAGAAAATCGTAATCAAATAAATAGCAGAAATTGCGTCGTTATAAGATACTTGCTCCGAATATGCATTAGATAACGCCTCGATCGCACTTGAAACCCAAGTAATCCAGTCCCCAATTCCTTATATATGTATATAGCCTAGCAACGTCCACTGACCATTGGAATTCTAAACTTGTCAGCTTAATGGCTAGTAATAATTTGAATAAAATACAAACAATAGAAAGAAAGAGTTATGACCTCTTATTGCGACGCAATACAAAGGGATTAGCGCCAACAATAGATCACTCAAATTCGAAGGGGTAATAAAACACCTGCAAATGACAGATTTTTATATTTCGCAATAATAATGTTCGCCTTAACGATACATTTACGACTCTGAACAGACCAGCATTGTGCTGAGACTGATGCCCCTTTTAGGACAACTTCGTTTATTTTTAACTAGGATATGTCCGCGACTTCGTCCACGATTGACTTGAAATTCCTGCGGGTTTCCCGGGACACAATGAATCACAGCATTTAAAAAATTATGTTACCTACCGTTTTAGTGAAAGCTGTATCAGACAAAGCCAATTTTTATGCACCCGAACAACTTTAAACAGCTCCGGGGGGAAATTCCCGTGTAATTCCAGGGATAAAAAGTATCACACATTATATAACATAAAATTTGCTATCGATTGGTGAGAAAATCGCTTTGGAATTACAATTTTTTTCAATCTGGTCATTTTAAATCATTCCCAGAAAAATTCCCGCGAGATTCCCAGGATAAAAAGTAGCGCAGATTTTAAGTCTAAAAATTTTGCTGTCGATCAGCGAAAACCGCATCAAAATTAGCCCAGTAGTTTTACGTGAATCCCGAACAAGCAGATATATTCCAGTTGTTTCTTTTTAATAGCTTCAATGTACAGACACGGCATGTTTAGTATTTTATAATATTATAGATTTAATGTTTTATAACTAAATAAAATTATTTTATTCTTCTTTCTCTTTCCTCGTCTTTAGGATGAGATATAGAAGATGGTTACCTATATAAATTGAAAAAATTGAGATGAAGTTTGAGATGGGGGGATTAGACAATAAGGAGATGGGATACGGAGAGGGGGAAGTGGGCCATTAAAACTCTCACTCACCACGCGATACACGACTAGCTCGCGCCTATTCGTTTCACGCCGATATCCTGTGTGCGCGTGGTATTACACCGAGCGAGCCGGCTCTAAGAGATCTAATAAACATACATGGCTTTAGCACGTTTCAATTAGTATCATTATTAGTTAAGAATCCAGTAATTTATTAAGTGTACTGTTTGTCTCAATTTTACAACAGTATGAAAGTTGGAATTAAATCGCCTTTTTTTCATATACGAGTTTAATATACCCACCTTAATATTTTCTTAAATTTTCGCGACTTGTATACATCATGACATGACATGACATGAAACACACAAGGTCTACAAAGTCTGCGATCAGTGAACACACGCTGGATAAACCCAACCACTACATCAGATTTTATAAACCACAAATCCTCGCGAGAGAGAATCGTTTCATACCTAGAATGATGCTTGAGGCTATTGAAATCAACAAACACCCAAATTTCAATAGAGAAGGTGGTTGGCAAGTACCACCTGTTTGGGGTCCGATCATCAAAACTATCAAGACCCAAACCCAGCAAATACCAACTGCCAGACCTCAAGACACTGTGAACTCTTTCTGCGTGCACCGGAACACAACCAACTTGATTGACAATTTCTTTCATTTTCATTTTAATGTTATATAAATTATTAGTGCTAGGCATGTTTGCTGAAGAGTTTCTTGAGCCGCTTCTTCTCTTCAAGCCTCAACATGATGCGAAGCGGTGGTAAATTAGATTAGGCTCCCATAGAGTAAATAATAACTATAAACATAATTAAAATGAACAAGTTGGCGGTAGGCTAAATAAAACTTTAACAATACTCATTGACACTTGACATCTTTGTCTTCCGTGATCACGGCTACTGAAAAGTGGCCAAAACGTCGGAATAATAAAAATCAAATAAACTACCGCTCTTAAAACCATTAAAACGTACTTATATACCCACCTTACTTTATAATAACAACCCATAAACGTCCCACTGCTGGGCTCGAGCCTCTCATTATAGTGGGAACAGACGGTATACCTGTCACGTTTGTTCAAGGCGGCTTGGCAGGTTTGACACATCGGTTATCTCGACGTGCAGGTTGCATCACGATGTTTTCCTTCAGCGTTATTAGCACGTGGTAACTGTAAGAATATGCACATTAGATCAGAAAAGTGCCTAAGTGGCGCATGCGTTCCGGCCAGGATCGAATCCGCGCCCTTTGAGTGCGGGGCGCGTGCGCTAGCCATTACGTTACCACGACTTCCACCTTACTTTATGTGTTTCAAATTAACTGTGTCTATGGTTTTTTTTTAGGTTCTTAAAGAAGCTTACAAACTTACTCTAACTCATGTTGTAGTAATGTGGGTAGTTTTATAAATGCCGCTGCCATTCGATTCGTTGCCATTGTGCGGTGGCGAACCCAGTCTTCAACGCACATCCGGCCAGTCCGGACGTTCCGTTTGCTCCGTGCAAAGAGCACTGTAATCGTTTCACATCACATTCTTATTTCTGCATTGAACTTTAGACACAAAACATGCTTGCTTTGATATGAGTGTGTATGCTGATAATAAGAAACTTAAGTGCCACTCGACGACCTGTTAGTGGTGCTTATTATCTCATTGGTATCTGCGCAGGATTTGGTATATTTCTCATTTCCCATAATAATATTTACAGAAATCGAGTAGCAGTGACCAGCTGTCAGATGATCCGGCATTGTACAATATATATTTTGTGAACCCCAGAAGATATCGAAATGAAACAATGAACATTTGTAGTTAAAAGTTCTGTTCTAATTGCTACAATTGTCATTGAAATCAATTGAGCCGTTTCGGAGTCTATTCGACACCAACTTCCAGAAAGACTGACAGAGGAAAAATCTAAAAACGGTCATTTATGATTAAACATCATATATATAGCAGCTTTTATTTTAATTTTGGATATTTTTTGAAATCACAAATTGTAAATTAAGTTACACCTATAAATCTTTTGCGAATTAAAAATGTACTGAATAATGAAATGAAAGCCGTCAAAATTGTACTAATGGCCAGCAACAACCTTCTATATAAGCCATAAAGGACTAATACGTTGCTACTTACTTAAAAATAAAACCTGCGGCCTATGGGTAAACGAGGATTAATGAAATATTCAAAACCCTACCTTTGCTTCATAAGTAACCCTTTCAAGCATTATAAATACAGTCATAAGCATTAAGCCTCATAAGTATTCTTTACCTTACTATGTAATTACTTAATACCAGGTATACAGGGGCCTTCTTTCTAAATCAGGGTGCTATAATAGAATATACACAGTGTATCTATTTAGTTAGGAAATCCAATTTCAAATTTATACAGCCATTTACTTATGCTTTTGTGTTTTGAAAACCATAATTCATTTGGTTTTTCCTCTTTTGGTTTTTTCTTTGCGTCACTCAGTTTACAAAATGGAAAACTTGACATATCGCATTATTTACGAGTGCGAGTTCCATCGTGGCACCAGTGCTGCCGATACGGCTCGAAGGATTAGTTATGGGTGTCGCAAAAGGAAACACTGCGTTTTGCTTCCAACGTTTTCGTTCTGGAAATTTCGACCTGCAGAACAAGTCCCAAAGTTGATAATGCAGAATTGAAGGCTATTGTGGACGCGGATCCATCGCAAACCACGTCCGAGATAGCTGCAGGCTGCGGTGTTAGTGATAAAACTGTTTTAATTCACTCGAAGCAAATTGGGAAGGTGAAAATGCTTGAAAGGTGGGTACCTCATGAATTGAGTGCAGCAAACCGACAAACGCGCGTTGACTTCTCTGTTACATTACTCAACCGGCACCATAATGAAGGGATTTTACATCGAATCATTACCTGTGATAAAAAGTGGATCCTGTACGATAATCGGAAACGCTCGTCGCAATGGCTGAAGCGTGGCGAAGCAGCCAAATCCTGCCCCAAGCGTAAATTGACTCAAAAAAATTACTTGTGAGCGTTTGGTGGACTAGTGCCGGTGTCGTTTACTACAGCTTTCTTAAATCTGGTGGATGTCTATTGTCAGCAATTGCAAACCATGATGGAACAGCTAGCTGCTAAACAACCGAGGCTGGTCAATCGCTCTAGGCCACTGCTGCTTCAGGACAACGCTAGATCACACTCTGCACAACAGACGGCTACCAAATTAGAGGAGCTTCAATTGGAATGTCTAAGACATCCATCGTACTCCCCGGACCTTGCTCCAACAGATTACCATTTTTTCTGAAATTTAGATAACTTCTTGCAAGGGAAAACATTCAACTCCGATGGGGCAGTCCAAAGCGCCTTCAAAGATTTTCAATAAAATTCCCGTCTGAATGGATTTTTAGTGAAGGGATCAATGAACTACCTATGAGATGGCAGAAGTGCATAGATAGCAATGGTACATCATACTTTGATTAAATAAATATATTATATTTAAAAAAATCGTTTTTCTGTTCCTCCCTTACAAAACGCCAATTTCATATGTAAAAACCATATATTCAAATTGAAAGGTTTTTACTAAAAATAAGTTACACTGAAGAACACTTTTTGAAGGTCATACATATAAATTAAAATTTAATTTTACTTCCTATTCTATGTAGGGTAAACTATACTATTGTTGGCATCTCATCAGTCATTGGCACTTTGTATTTTAAATACAAATATTAAGAATTGCTATAACAAAAAAAACGTGGAAATCTGTTTTTCAAATTCTACCATGTTGACATTATGGGAGTTTAACTGAACCTTTTTAAAATGTATCCTGGCAACACGTAAAAAAATCATAAGATTTGGCTACTCGCACCGGTGATTGTCACCGCCGCTTTCTAATAAGATCCAATAAGGCATAAGGTAAGATTATACATCTTTTAATTCGAGTTTATCATGAATTTAATGTTGCGAATACTGTTTTTATGTTTCGTTTTGAGTTAAATTATCATTTTGAGTGTATTTTTCACATTATATTGATTATAACCTAAAATTAACTGATGCCAAAGAATAGTGTGCTTGATTTCTATGAAAGTATAAATAAATGGCACCTATGCCAATCATTAGGTAACATATTACAGAATTCTTGCTTAATGTTAAGCTGTTAAAATAATCAGATTAATTTTATATACACAAAAATATTTTAAATTTTGTCAAACTCACTTATTAACTATTTTTTAGCACTGCCAATCACTGTATTAAAGAGGGCCAATTATTATACATTACTTTAGTGCCAATCATTGCAATTATGTGTGAAGTGTCAATCATTGTACTATTCGTTGGTGCTAATGAATAGTGTGTTGGCAATAAATGCATTTTTTATTTAGATCTACAGGGAAAACAAAATGCCAAAAGTAAGTAAAGGTGGTTCTTATACAAAAAAATATACCGAAGAAGATATCATTAAAGCTATTGAGGCGGTGCGAAATGGTATGCCAAAGAAAACTACATCTACAAAGTTCGGTGTGCCACGACCTACATTGCAGTTTAGACTAAGTTCTCAATTTGTTAAATCTAGACCAGGGCCCACAACAATCTTAACAGAGGACGAAGAAAAGATTTTAGTAGAGTGGATAATCACTTGCAGCAGAAAAGGATTTCCAAGACGAAAAGAAGACATTTTGTTAAGTGTTGAACAGTTTTTGACCAAAACCCCAAGACCAAATTCTTTCATTAATAATAAACCTGGCGAAGGATGGTATCGCCTGTTTCTTAAAAGGCATCCAGATATTACAACCAGAACTGCCGAAGCTGTTACAGCGGCTAGTGCCAATGTTTCTGAATCTAACATACGACAGTGGTTCCGACAAATTGAGCAGTATTTAAAAGACTGTAACTTGTTCAATATTCTACGCGACGGATCCCGCGTTTTTAACGGAGATGAAACTAACTTCCAATTATGTCCCAAAAACACTAAAGTATTAGCAGAAAAAGGATGTAAAAACGTCTACGAGGTAGACCACGCCCAGGCTAAATCTTGTTTGACAGTTATGTTTACTTTTTCTGCCAGTGGTGATACGACTCCGCCTATGGTTATTTATCCATTGAAAAGAATGCGAGCAGATATTAGGACTTCTGTACCATCACATTGGGGATTAGGCCTATCCGATAATGGATGGATGAATAAAGAATTATTTTTTCAATACATCAATAATGTACTATATCCATACTTACTAGATAAGAAAATTCAATTTCCGATTGTATTATTTATTGATGGACACAAAAGCCACATGAATTATGAGTTAAGTGAGTCTTGTAAAGAAAAAGGTATTATTTTAATAGCTCTTTACCCCAATGCTACTCGCATACTACAACCAGCCGACGTTTCTGCGTTCAAGCCAATGAAGAATGCTTGGAAAAAGTGTTTTGGACTGAGACGCAAAAATTTAACAAAAATTTTGACTAAAATCGACTTTGGGCCTATTTTGACTACGGCTTTAGAAAAATACATGAATAGGTCTTCTATTATAAATGGTTTCAAAGCTTGTGGTCTATATCCGTGGAATTTGAATGCAATAGACTTTTCTAAATGTCTAGGAAAACCTTCTAGTAGTGCAACTTCTAGTAATCAACAATCTAATTCTGAGCAACAAAAACCCACCATGGTTTTAGAAAAATTTCAAGTAATAGTAGGACCATCCATTTTAAAGAACTTACAACCACATTCATTAATTAAAAATCCGTTTCAAGATGCTTTGATAAAAGTTTTCAATTTTTTAAAATTAGAATCTACTATCGATGATAGACAAGTTGATCGAACTAATATAAAATGTCCACTACTTGAAGATGTGTGGATTCCAGAGGACAACATTCCAGTTCTTATGCATACTTCAGAGGACTTAGAATTGCCTAACTCCTCCGAGAACACAAACACTCAGAACGATGAAGACATAGAAACTGTTTCTAATCCAAATCAAAATATTAATATAGACACTCCTGTTCTCTTTGACGATTCTTATACTGTTGAATCGAATTTAAATCATGATATTTCAATCTTAAACGAAAATGTAGTTGAAAATTTAAGCGAATTCAAACTTATAGATAGTTTTGGTTCAGGATCAAACGCAATTGAGATTTTAGATATAGATTGTCAAACCGAATCTCCATTTCCCTACTGTTCAACATCTTTACCTATATTTAATAATGGAACAGAACTTACTCCTGAAAAAGTAAATTTGAAGAATAGTTTGTTATGGCCGAAGACACCTGTACGAATAGGTCGACAAATTGAAAATAAACCAGTATTCGTATTGACTAGCAACAAATGGTTAGAAAAAGAAAAAAGTAAAATAGATGAAAAACAAAAAAAAGAAGATGAAAAGCAAGAACGTAAACGACAAAGAGAAGAAGATAGGACTAAAGTCAGTACAAATAACAAGAAGAAAAGAGCACACCAGAATACGAATAATATTAGTATTGTTAATCCAAAAGCTAGTAGCGAAAATGATGAAAATGTATTACTAAGTTTTTTTAAAATAACTCCAAAGTACCCACAAGAAACAATTTTGAAGGATATGAGCATAGAACCTTCAACTGTGAAAGACGTTAGATCATATGCTGCTATTAATGCATCTAAAGAAAACATAAAGCTTAATGATTCCAAACCTCTAAAACAGAAAATTGTATCTAAGATTAAAGTAGAGTCACAAATACAATTAGCTAAACCAAAACATAACGACAGCGAAACATCACCAAATAGAATCACTCGCTATAACTATGCTCATACTGTTAATAAAGCAAAGGATTTTCTACTGTCTAAACCTTTTAGGAAAGTCTTGCAAAGAAAAGACACTTTCAGTAATGAAAAGGAACTCTCCGATTTTTTAGAAGAATATGAAGATGATTCTGGCTAATAGTTCCCAATATTTATACCTCTTATAGTAAATAAGTTTTGTTGATTTTATGTTAATTTTATTACCTAATGATGACTGAATATGTCCTAAATATAAAAACTTAAGTTTTTATCTAAATATTTAAGAATAATTATTAAAACTGTTAATTAATATTAAGTGCCAATAACTGATTGCTATGTGATAATAACTGTACTTTTGATGCCAATTACTGTACTTTTCGGAACATTTTTAAAATTTATTATTTTTTGTTTATTAAACTGTGTTTACCTGAATGAATGTGTTTTTTATTTCTAAATGAATAAATGATTAAAACGTTTTATGAAGATCAAATTAGAATCTGACATCTAGTTTAATTTTTAAAAAACAAATCTTGGCTAGATAGCCTTAAGGTGCCAATCATTATACAGTTTACCCTACACCGCTTCGGAACGTGTTATTGCTGTTATGCACATATATAAGTGTATGTTTAGGGTTGTTATAAATAAATGCGTGTTCTAGAAAAATAAGATTATTTAGTCACTCATATATTATGTACATTTACTAGAACAGGTAACGCGTCGCGGGTATGGATGATGGAAGACAACTGCCACTCTTAGCGCGTCACATGACGTTCGATGCAATTCGCTGAGTAGGCATTGGCCCCACACCGTTAAGGAGAAGAAGCGGCAAGAAACTCTCCAGCAACACGTCTAACTAAAAATTGATTTTCTTATTTATCTAGCTCAATAATAGGTAAGCCACAAGCAGCCTCCATACTTACAGGCTGTTAATTAGGCTGCCTGCGTAGTTGAAAGACTAAATAAGTCTTTGCCGGCCTAGCTCACTGGAAAGAAGCTCTGGATTCGATTTTTGTATGGCTTTCGTAAACTAACTGCCTGGGATCGACCTTAGTAGTCCGCTCTATTTGTCTCAGCATTGGTTCTTTGGAGCTCTTTAGGTGGAAATGAAATACTGTTGTGGGTTTGAATTGCAGTTCAGGGATGCATATTTATTTGGTAAAAATACTGATTAATATTTTATAATATAGCACACATTTAGCTGCCAAACAAAATATAACATTTAATAATAATAAGCGCACTCGAGCGATTACACGTGCCGCGGTGAGGTGAGGCGAGGTATGCGCGGAGGGGAATACGGGGGCCTCGCCTAGGAGCAGCGTGTTTGCAGATCATTTGCGAACGGCCGCCGTGGTGGTCGGACGTCTGCGGCTACAGTTCCAATTTGAATTTTTTTACGAATAATGTCATTTCCTATCAATGATGATCAGATGGTAAAATATATAAATCTGGTAATATTAATGGCAACCCTATCCGTAGTATGCTGGGAAGTAGGCACTTGGTGCCCGATAGCTCGACACGGATCCAGCGCCGTCCGTGGTTCGACAAAATACCCTTCCCTGCTATCTTTCATATTGTGATAAATACGGGAATATTGAAAGAGTTAAATTTACTAACACATTATATTATTGCAATAAAAACTATCTTCAAGGACAGAAGCACCTTAGTAGCAAATGTGTTTAGAATAAATAGTTCCACCGGCTGGGCGTTCGTCCCCACTTCCTTGAGCCGCTTCGCTCTTGTACGCAACGGTTCTCTAGAACGTCTCTTGCGCACCGTGGGGATTTGGAATGAGCTCCCAGCCGTGGTTTTCCCACAGCGCTACAATATAAGGTTTTTGGGTGTCATAAAATTTCTTCGAGCCCGGCAGCGCGTTAGTGACACCTCTGATGTTGCAAACGTCCATAGGCGACAGTAACCGCTTTCCATCAGGTGGGCCGTTTGCCTGTCTGCTGTACTCCGGCTATAAAAAAAAAATGTGTCTTACGTTCCAAATACAACAACATTTTATATTGATTCCTTCGGGGATATAACATATACTTACATTACTACCTCGATTTGTAATTAAATCGTAAAATGAATCAAAAATACAAACGCATTGTAATAGACCTTTATGATTTGATATCGTTATGAGTCATTATATTTTGTAAACACACGACGATTGCATACGTGACAAATTTCTTATCTCTAGCTGTAGTGGACTGGTGAACGTTTTAATAGTACAAAAAACTCCACGTGCTTATATATGATATTGATACGACTTAGCCAAAATTCCACGAAGCACAACAACAAATGCGAATGAACACTTGCATTTGCACTTCTTTTGTTTTCTTTGTATTTAATACTTGTAACTAATTGCGTCCAGTTATATTAGAAAAGCCGCCTATTGAGTATTGTAATCTGTTCCGGTAGGCAGTGGCCAGGTGTGATTCCGGGAAATCGGGTGCAGTATAAAACAATGCCCGAACGGAGGGGTGGGACAGTCAAGCGAGGATTACGATACGAGCAAGACGTACATTCGATAAGCGATATAGTGACGGACTTTGTGCGTGTTATTTAATTGTGAATTTTGCGTCCAGTTATATTTGTACTTGTGTTAAGCGTGTTTGTATAGCTCTAATAAATTCTATAGTAATTCCAACGGCATTTAATACGGATGAACATAGGGTACTTTTTATCCCGAAAAATGGGACAGTTCCCGGGATAAAAATATATTTGTCTATTTGTTTGTTATGCTTTTACGGAAAAACTATTTGACCGCTTCGACTGAAATTTGGCATATACGTAATTATAATACCAAGGGTGGATATGGGATACCTTCATCCCACATAATGGGATAGATTTGAATTTTGTCATTTTGGCCATTTATATAGTTTACAGATAAATAGACGGGGATAGATAAATAAAACTAGAAGGGGTTGAAATAGGGGATGAAAGATTGTATGGGAGACCAATGATTTCTCAAGTTTATACATATAAAAATTCATCATCTATGAACAAATGTAATAGTAACTCGTTTGTTTGTCTGTTAAGCCTTCACGGAAAATCAACTAGGAGTACTGACTGGATCGGTTTTGCTGTAATTTTGTTTAAATGTAGTTTTAATACAGAAAATGGACATAAATATTTTTCATCCCGGGAGATGGGATAGTTTGCGATATAAAATGAAGTAAATCTTCCGGGGCAAATAGCACTAACATAAAAATTGAATACAATGTAATCTGTATTGACGCCTGTTGTTTAAACAAGAGGCACGCACGAGGGGTTGGCCCGAGGGATAAACTCTAGTGTAATGTAAAGTATACTAGAGTACCCTCTACCATTTTCACGGTGTGCAAAAAAAATCTTAACTATTCATAGTAATAGTAGTACTATCAGCCCATAAACGTCCCACTGTTGGGCTCGAGCCTCTCATTATAGTGAGAACAGACAGTATACCCGTCACGTTTGTTCAAGGCAGCTTGGCAGGTTTGACACTTCGGTTATCTCAATGTACAGGTTGCATCACGATGTTTTCCTTCGCCGTTGTTAGCACGTGGTAATTGTAATACGCACATTATGTCAGAAAACTGGCTAAGTGGTGCATGCGTTCCCGGCCGGGATCGAACCCGCGCCCTTTGACTACGTGACGCGTGCGCTGGCCATTAGGCTGCCACGACTTTTTCTTAACAATCATAACATTGATTTATTTTTCGCTTTAATGTTGGAGAGCTTCTTTCAAAAACACTTATTTTATTCCCTGGAAATTAGCCTAAATACTTGACCTCCACTTGAATCACTTTGGTGTCAGAGTTTGTTTCACCGAATTCGCGCCCCACGACTAAACGTAATCTCCTTATCTATTTCTGAAACATTTTCATTACTAGTCATTATCCTGAAAGGTCAAATCTTTTGTAAAGACGCTACACGTAAAATAATATTTTAAGAGTTCATCTAAAATATTGTTCAAGAGTGTAATTTAAGACATTTTAATTTAGACCCCAGTCAAGTGTACCTTTCATCTACACACTAATTATTAAGTAAAACAAATAAAAGCAACTTTTATTACTTTGTCATTCATTATACGGGGGATATTATACATAATTTATATTTATTTTTCAAGTTTCTCCATTTGGCCTCCTCCATCCTTTGCCATAAAATTTTGTTTCGCGCGGTCCTTATCCAGACGCAAAATCGTCACTCCATTTTATGATGGACCTTCCACGACCTCTTTTCTGCTCTCTGGGGTACCAGAACAGGATTCTTTGATTCCACCTATTGTCTCTGGACCTTACCGTGTGACCTGCCCACTTCTACTTTAATTTTTCTGCTACTTGTACTACGTCTACCAGTTTCGTTTTGTTTCGCATATCTGTGATATTCACGCGGTCTCTTAGTTTGACACCCAACATATTCCACTCAACTGCTCTTAGAAACGATCTCAGTTTAGTTCTGGTAGCTTTTGTAGCAGCCCATGTATGGCATCCATGTAAAAGAGTGGGTATTATACTGGATTCAAAGAGTTTCTTTTTAATATTGTATGGAAAATTACCTTTGAATGTTTTTATGTGTGACCAGTATTTTTTCCATACGACATTTATTCTCGCCATTAATACGCTGCAAAAATTATTTATTATTGAAGCAAAATACTTGGAGGAAGCGATCTGTATTTTCGATCTAAAATAAATATTAGGCGTGTATTTGCTCAACACATAAAATCGTTAATTGTTTTATTGTCTGTATATATTATATACTCTAGGAGTTCCTGGCCGCCACGAGCCAAACTCAACGTCAGTAGTGTTAACATCGAGCCTGGCTTACATTTGTTAAGTAGTTCGTTAATTTGCGAAACTGGAGAGTTAAGTCTGTATTACTGTTTGTTTAATCGACAATTACATTTTCAATATCTACTAATCCGAATTAACTACCCTGATTTTTTTCTCATTTTCAAACTCGTCGTACAAATTCAACACCTCTACAAATTTATTACATTACAGAAAAGAAATTACTTTGTAACGCCTTTTATCCGAACGAAAACAATACTATTATCTTGTAAATTAAAAAAAATAAGTTAAGTAACGAGTTATGATTTTCCAGCTGCCAATTCACCACCCTTTCAATTAGTTTTCATTTCGACCCTGAATGAATCCAATAAGCCTCTGAAGCAATAACTTTAATATCAAAGGAATAATTCAATCCTTTATAATTGAGAGCAGCTCCAAAATTAAGTCCAACACAAACTGACAAATAAGTGCAGACGAGGGTCGGTTATTAAGTTAATGGTAAGTTAAGCCCTCATTTGTGTGAAACACGCTGAAACGACTTTCAATAAATCAATTGGTAGTTACATATTTTACCGCAGTATTTTGCAGACTACTAACGTGGTAGGGCCCTGCTGGAATCATTACCGACTCGGTCGGTATGATACCACTCCCATACAAAATATCGGTGTGTAACGGTTTCTAAAGTATGCCGCCATAACAACCTTGATTTTTGTTCCGACATTAGTGGCCAGGTTCCACTCTACCTTTAAGGAGCAGCAGCGCATTTGTAGCACCTTTGGTGTTGCAAATGTGCATAGACGATGGTAACCGCTTTCCATCAGGTGGACCGTCTATCTGTCTGCTGAATAAAAAAGCTGCTGGATACCCAACAAGATCACCCCAGTATTTCTCCAATTAAAGTAGAATCGTAGAGCACGAACAGATATGACGCCGTGAACCTGACAGGGTTTACAGCAAGGAGGCTATATTAGAAGTGATATCGACGAGCACGAAACACCTACTTAAGTAGTACCACCTATAGTTAGAGTATTGTAATATTTGCGGGTAGTAGTGATTACTACTCGGCTATTTGCATCATTACTCGGATATAAAGCAAACGGAGGTAACGACGAACGATCATTCACACTTTGACTTCGGTCGAATGCACAGGTCAGAGTGATGCTCCAGGGTTGTTGATTATTGTGTTGGAATCATAACTTTTGATGAATTGTAGTTTAAATCGTCATTCTTTAATCAAGTAGAATTAAAGAGTTTTCCAAGTTATACCTGTTTTGCTGTATAGCGATTGAAAAAGAATTAGAAGTAGATACCAAAATCTATTCGACGTGCTAAAATTAAATGAAAATCCAAAAGAAGTTATTGTTGAATCCCGCCCGTGAACAAACAGACCGGACGTTTCCATTAGGCATAATTATGCGAACGTTTTAAAATGGGAAACTGACCATTGTGAGTTTCCTCAATTAGCGTTAATGTTAATTGAGGAAAATGATAATATTTCTATTTATCGCTGAATTTTTATTAATGAGGATTATTTATTCTTTAATTGTAACTAGACTTTTGTCATTTTAGATATTGTTACGAGCTACAAGACTCGAATTAAAAATGCCGTTGGAACTACTATAGAATTTATTAGAACTGTACAAACACGTATAAAACAAATACAAATAAAACTGGATGCAATCTAGTTCACACTGCACTATTCGATACAATTGAACGCGCAAAGTCAGTCGTCTATATCGCTAATCGAGAGTACTCGAAAACGTCTTACTCGTTTCGTAGTTATCGCTTGACTGTCCACCCCTCCATTCGGGCATTGTTTTATACTCGCTACACAGTACAAAGAAATTGGCCGCGCACACTGAGTTTCCGAGAAATAGGAATTTGCACACCTGCGAACGTCCACAAAGTCGAAAACAATAACAATGAGGATTAGTTCGACGCTAATGATGGTTATAAAACAAGTAAAAAGACAAAAGACGAAGAATTCCTAAACCGGGAAGACAATGGACTTCGCTTACAACAGGCAGCTGTGCGCTTATCTTTGACAGCATGTAATTTTTTTTTTTTTCTTAAAGTTGTCTTGGTAGGTACTGTAACGGCCAGCGGTTTCTAAGCTGACCGAGACCTTCAATAAGAGACTGGTTCAGAGCATAGGTTTGTATTAGTAATGAAGAGACACTTTTACATAGATGTGTTCTGCTCGCAGGCCGATACAACACTGTCTTCTCTTGTTTTGGGAGGCGTTCTGCGATCTTTATTCAAAACAATATATTTCTTAATATACCTATATGTGACGACTAGGGAGGTTAGTCGTTACAGTACTTTCTTATTTAAGTTCCAACAGCTTTAATATGTGTTAGTCCGTGTATTAGAGCCAAAATTATCCCAGAAAATACTGAGGCCTAAAACTGAATCGAAATGAAATCGTCATGTCCACCTCACTGTGTATGTCGGTCTCTTTCATCATTATAACTACCGAGTCTACATGGATCAAATATTACACAACGGTGTAGTATTTATAGGGCTATAAAGTTGTGTAGTGAAGTCGGGAAAAAGTGATAAGCGGGGGTGGCCGCTATGCGTAGATATATAACTAAGGATATAATTCTTTTTTTATTTCATTCATGTGAGGTAGTATTACATTTACTTAGTTGCATAGTTGTTCTTGTCATGTTTCTTTTTAAAGTTAATACTTAATTTTGTTATGTACCCTCTTATTTCTAAACGATACAATCGGCCATTTCCTTAATTGAATGATAATTTTATATTTTTATTTATTCTGTGATTAGCGCCCGTTTTGTATAGAGTAGTTGTTTATAATTTACTATAATTTTATGTAACAAAATTTTATCTCTAATATGATGTGTGTGTGTGTGTGTGTATTGTGTATTGTATATAGACGGTATTCACTACATTTTATTGTCATGTTGGCAGACGCGATAGATTTTTTATCGTGTTCGATTTATTTTATTACATGTAAAACTTTAAATTTCCAAACAGTAATGTAATAAATTCTAGTTGTTCATAACCTTTTTAATTAAAATAGTTTATGAATGACTTCAATCCGCAATCGGTTGTGCCAATTTGCTAAATTTCTTATACTGTAAAGTTGTTGGAGGGACATAGAAAAACATAGATGTCCAGTTAGAGTTAGTATATGAAATGTGTTTAAGCAGTAAGATGCTCTGATTAAGTATAGTGACCTGATGCTGTTCTTTTATTACCATACACCCTTCTGAGTTTTTGCAAGTATTACATCGGCTTTAGGCACATCTTGAAAAAGCATAGGTATCGAAGTTCCTTAATTACTTTTTTATGATGCTGAGATATTAGCTCCCAAACTGGTCCCAATGCCGAAAAGGTAATAAACTGCTGGTTTGCATTGGTCTTTGTCGGTCGTAACAGTACTATAAATGAATACATAAATGATGAACTACAATTCAACTAACAGTGATCATCGTATTACCAACTACTGTTTACTACAAATTTATTTATTTTGAGATTTTGACATATTATAATATTGTAATTAATTGTACGAACTAAATCTGGCTAAAACATGTGTACTTAAATATAATTACTGCAACACCTTTTAAACCACGCTTTATGCAAGTACATAAATTTGAATTTGAACATATCTACGTATATACGTATATAACTTACCCAGTTTTATTTATTTAAAAATATTTTCGTCACAACATTTTGAGCTGTAATTTGGCTGAAAGTGTATTTTTATTTTTCTATAAACTTCATTTTGTCTATATAAGTATATTGTAGGAATCGTATTTGTTATTATAAAGTAACCATATGACGGAAGTAGTCATGTAACCGGATGTCAACGTAGAGGCATTTATTACCGAGCGACGAATACAGCAAGCAGAGATGTTCAACAGACCGGTCTACAACCAAGTAAGCGTTAAAGTGTGAAATGGTCGGGAGACCGACGATTTTACATCTTTAAATATACCAAATATTAACTATTTGGACAGGGTTTCCCCTTTATTGTTCAGCCTTTGGTGTGAATATTCACACAGCACAGTAAGCAATGAACACCGTCTACACGCCACTACGCCTTTTATACGAAAATGCTACCCTACAAAACAATAACATTGCATCATTGCTAAAAATAGCAATTACATCATAGTGTTGCCAGGATCATAAAAACAATTATAATAATTAGTTACTGATGCACTAAATTGTCTAGATGATAATTTGAAATGAAAGAAAATGGCAATTTAGTTATAAATCGAATCATCTGATAAATCGACTAAAAATATTATCTATGACGATTGTCTATGTCATATTAATATACACTATGGTTCTAGTGACTACTGTGGTGGACATTTTGTAACACTTATTATTATTTACTGTTCTTATTGTCTGTCTTGCTTTAATAGCTTTATTACTGTGGTTCTGAAGCTTGGACCTTAAACTAATGCAAACAATATCTTTCATATGGCAATGATTATTTTATGTTTACTACTAATTATTTTGTTCCATATTTTGCCTCTTACGATTGTTTGATTACAATTAAAAACCGATTGTTACTTGTTAATTGTGGTGTTGTTTTTTTTTTATAAATTTCGTTTATATACCTAAATACATATATAATAATAAAAAACTGTAGAGGCCGAATTTCTGTACAATTAAAAAAAATGCTAAAACCAGTTGGGTTTAGATGTTTTCAAATTTTTTGTTTGTCTGTTTGTCTGTCTGTTTGTACTGGCTAATCTCCGAAACGACTGGACAGATTTAAATGCAATTTTGTATGATGGTAGCTTATGTCCCTGGTCAACATGCTTATATAGGGTATTTTTGATCCCGAAAGATTAGAGTTCCCGAAGGATAGTTAAAAAACCGCACAACGCGGACGAAGTCAGGGGTATCGGCTAGTTTCTAAACTTGAATTGTCGTAATGAAGAGATATTTGAATAATTAATCAGGTTCCATGGCTTCATGAATTACTTAAGATGACTGATGGCCACATCTTTGTTTAACAAAGCTCCTATTTCCTACAGTAAAAGCGCCCTTTTTTGAAAAATATAATTTCTATTTTCCACCCTCTCGCCGTGCGGTTGCCAGAAGCAGAGGACGCTGCGGCCGAGTGGCCCCGAATTAAACAATTTCAAGCCAAAAGGACCCGTTTCACGAAATGAATTAAAATTAATACACTGAGTTTAGTATTCTCCCGCTACTTCGTTCACGTTGGATGTTGCGGCGGTTAATTACATCTGTGATAAGCGAAATGTGTAAATTTTTCAGGAAAAGGAGTGTAGGACAATTTGGATGGGAATTTGAGAAGGAGCATGCACGTACCTGGATAATGGACATAAAACTTGTTATTATATGCTTATAGTATTTAATTAATTGTATATGTCTGTATTTTTTGTTAATAAATAAGATGACATGACAAATGAAGGTAGAATTGAAATATCGTGAAAAGAAGATCGTATAGGCCGAAAGAAGGTGACATGGCGGTGCCATTTGATGTACTACGTGTCTCAAAATATTATCTAATACCAATATTTTTAAGTCATCTAGGTTTTAATTTTATGTCATTTTAATCTTTCTTTTGCTAAATATAAGTATAGTTTTGATTAACTTGATATTCAATTCTATTATTTTACTTGCGTTTAAAACTGTTAATTTTGTAAACCTAGTAAGTAGCTCTAATTAACTTACATAAAAACTTAATTAGGTTTTTATACCATGAGCGAAGTCGCGGGTGAAAGCTAGTATATATATAAATGTTTCTTCAAGAATTATGTAAGTGATAGTTAAAACGTAAAATCCGTTGCATGTTCAGCGGATATACAGACAGACGTACGCGGAATGCGACTTTGTTTTGTACTACGTAATGATTTGCCTCTTCAAGTCCTAAATCTTATCCTATTTCGTGTGCTTTTACATTACTCTGCTTGCTATTGTTTCCTCAAATATTTATGGTTATATCCCATTCATTGCATGTATTTTGGTACCTTTGTCTATTTTATTCTTATACATTTCCCAAAGCTATATTACATGTGATGTCTCTTATCTCTATTTTTATTTTTCGTACATATTTTCTATAATGCACTGTTTATCCGTTTTATTTTTGTTGACTACACTTAGTCAAGATCGGGGGAGCGATATTAACAAAAGAGTAATTTACTTACGAAGTTTGTTATTAAATCTTAATTATCTTAAACCCGATTTATAACTAATGAAATATACGCTTATTAATAATGAGTGTACTGCAGGCCTGATGTACACTGCCAACTGCCTTGGCCATACATCCTCCCGCGGTGACGTCTTCCCATCCCTGGCGGCCTGTGTGGACTCTAGACAAAACACCCGTTTGACCGGGAACGGGTGGTGTCAGCATTCAGGTTCGAAAGTGCGTTTGACCATCAATTCATATTTTTGACTCGTACCTCTCCCGGGAATACATAGGACACCGCGAGATAAGATGCGAGATATCCTATTCAATACTACTGAATACCATCGCGTTCTTTTAGTTCTGTGCTGTTCAACCACATTGATTGCATTTCGTTGATACGTCTAATATCAGCATTAGGCAACCTTGACTACCCACCATGTATAAGAGCCTTATCAAAACCATCACTCGGATCTGTTTGACGAATGAACCGGTTTACGGCAATAATCGAAATTAGGGGGTAACACGGGAATGGCGCTAGGCTTATCACACGATCAATTGATAATCCCTCACTCACAAAATTGGATCTTCGGATATTTCAACCGAATCTATTATATACGAAATCTGTTGAGAAAAACCAGGGAGCGTTTTTAGGAGAGAGGCAGACGACCATCCTGATAGAAAGTGGATCCCATCGCGTATGAACATTTGTAACACCGAAGGTGCTACCAACGCGCTGCTGCTCTCTTAAGGGAGACTGAAACCTGGCCACTAATGCCGGAACACAAATCAGGGTTGTTATGGCGGCATACCCTAGATCAGGGGTAGTAGTTATATACATGGTTGTAGTAGTATAGTAGCATAATGTAATTTTCATGTCATATTAAAGTGTAACATTATAAGAGCAAAGTAACACTAGATGCCTAGTGTTACTAGTAGTATGGACAGTAGCGAAAGTGGCGGTCAAATTAATCGCAACACTTAATCAACCCATAAAATGTACACAAGTAAAATCAACCAAATAGGGCATTATTTCTTGTTTAGGCAGCAATTAAAATTATTTCTATGGTGAGATGATATTTTAAGACCTGTTTATATATAAGAAATTAATTTACATTCATTGTTCTTTTCTTCTAAATTTTCATATCAAATGCTGTTTATTTATTTTATGTTTCATATACTAAATTATAAATAAATTAAATATACTCACACCAACGCGTACTACCACCGCACTGCATTACACGCACACTTCATAAACAAACCAAGACACAAAGGAAAAAGCAACACACATGGCACTAGTTAAGATAATATATATAGGTAACATAAGGCACACACTGCACATGCACTTCCTCACAACACCAGCATGTAACATAACATGATACACTCTAGATAAGTATAAATTTAGTATTAAAAATAGAAAAATAATATTATAAGTTATTTTTAAGGTACACTACAACATAAAAATCACTAAATTAATGTCACACACAATAACAAAATAAACAATAAGCGTGTATAAACCTAAAAACTTTCATAGAAATTAAGTTGTAAAAAAGGGTACGGAACTCGAGTCCGTAGAGTAGTCAATAAATAATAAAATAAAAAAAAAGCTATGATGATGACATGATATTTGATCACTCGCTCTTGTACATGAACAGCGTTCATTGTGATATGTGTCAACAACAAAGCAACGAGACCTTCAAATGAGATCATTTGAAGTCAACTATCGACTTGGAACCTCCCACTCAACTTGGTTCGGCAATTAATGAATATTTGACGCAAGCGTTTCATTTCCATAAACCCCAACTTAAACTGCTCCGGGGAAAGTTATAGAGTGGTAATTACAGAGTTAATTGTTACAATGTCTTAATACCGTGTAGTTAAATTCTAAATATATCGATTATTCGCCCTAGTCTATGAGCAATCTTGCAGTTTCCAGAACAAATTTACCCAATTTCATTTCTGGTCACCAAAATTTACAAATTTCTGGTGTAGTTTTGTTAATAAAAGATATGTTCCAGTCTTCGGTGGTTTTATTTTGTAGTCCACAATACAGATATCTTAATATTATGTGTGCCGAGAGGCTCCATGTAAAAACCCGAGAGGGGCCCATGTGTGGCTCCGGTACATCACGGTTGACGCGCCTGTCAAATGACGTTGACAGACGCGTTCCCTTTCTATTACAGTATACTTCTCCGTCTGTTATGGCTATTGTGTATAATAGTATAGTGATTAACAATTAATAAGGATATCTCAAGTTACACGTTAAACTCATCGCCATATCTACGTGAAAGGGTAAATAACTAATAACATTATCCCAGATGAGGCATAAAAAAATCATGTCATCTTTGTCTACAAATATAAACCACAGAAAGAGAATACAAAGGAATGCGCAATCGTCCACTAAAAGATGTACCACACTCTGTAATCACAGTTCTGGTGGACAATTGTCAAACCTAGCAATAGCAAGTGCTTCCCAAGAAGTTTTACAACACAGCACAACAAAAGTCAGGAATTTCAACAACCATGCCTTTTCAAGAATATTACTAAGTTTATTAGAAGCAATGCTATATTTGGACTTTGGACACTATTTTGGCAAACGCAATAGGCCTTGCAGATATTAAACGCAAATAGTTCAACTGATTTGGGGCTTCACCTGTACATTCTTATGTTTATATAGAAAATCGGAATTAAAACTTATATTAAAAGCTTTAATTGAGATTTATTATAAAAACAACATGACAATGATGGGCTATTGTCATTCCTTAGGAATTCACCTGTGTAGACCGTGGAAGAAGGATCCTTCTTCCACGGTCTACACAGGTGAATTTTTCAAGCCGGCCCAAAGGCCAAAACCTAAACAATACGAAAAAGCGAACAATACTCAAAGGAGTCTAAGGAATTTATTTTTTTGAAAATGTTGGTTAACAATAATACAATGTGTTTTTTTTTTCAAAATCAGTAGATTCGATTAATGAGTACGGTAATTGATTTTTCAATAACGTAACCATGTCCCTTTAGCTTTGAGTGTTTTGAAATTTGGATGAAAGTCACGTGACAAAAATAATCTTAAACTTCAAGATAGATGGGTACAAATGTAAAGGTAGACCAAAATAACGATGGATGGATTGTGTGAAGGATGATATTGTTACGAGCTACAGGACTCTAATTAAAATAAATGCCGTTGGAATTACTATAGAGTTTATTAGAACTGTACAAACACGTATAAAACAAATACAAATAAAACTGGATGCAACCAGTTCACATTGCACGATTTGCAATTTGACACCCGCAAAGTCCGTCGTCTATATTGCTAATCGAGAGTACTACAAACGTCTTAGTCGTATCGTAGTCGTCGCTTGACTGTCGCTCTCTGCATTGGGCCAGATGCTTTATAACGCACCGATGCCATATGTCTACCTGGCGACCGTCGGCGCAATTCCCAGAAAACATAATCTGCACACCTGCATAATTATGCGAACGGCCAATACAAACAAGTACAATAAGAATAGACTATTGTCTAATTGCAAATTTCAAACACAAAGAAAACAAAAAGAAGATAGTCAGAAAACAGTTTCAACGTTATTAGCTCAAAAGCCGCGGCAGGTAATAAATACGGATATTGTATTTGGCACAACTTGTAACAATATGATATGTGGTGTGACAGAAGATGTATGTCAGAGAAGAGGAGTGTGGAAGGAAACGACATATTGTGCCGCCCCCAAATCATTGGGATATGGTGAAAGAAAGAGAGAGCGAGCTTTGAATGTTTTCCCCATTTCGTGTAATTCAGGATTAACCTCGGAGGCCCATCTAAAAGATTCATTCGATGTAAACAATGCCTAGAAGATCGCTTACATTACTTCGTTACTTTTCCATATTAATAAAACATAGGCCCCGATGTTTCTGACCACGTAATATCGGTTTTCCGAACTTAAAATAATAAGAGGCTTTGGAAGGCTCTGGAAAGTGGAAAATGATTAGTTGGCGCCGCGTAACCCCTTGGCGGGCGTCGCGGCCCAAATCTGTGGAGTTGGCACAACTTTTAAAAGTATATAAAGTATATTTATACTGGGCTTTTGGTCCGACCGAAGCCGAGAAACGTGAAGGTCAACCCGTATTCCTTAAGTTCTCCGGACAAATTAGTCTTCATAGTTGGAATAATTATAATTTTAAATTAAATAGTAGGGGTTAAAGTATTAAGTTTGCCTATTAATTTACGCAGCAACCAGCGTAGCTACTTTTTAAATCTAAAATTAAACCTCCATATTCCAGTATTCATGATTAGATTACGATATATACGTTATTACATGCTGAATTATAATAATGTTCATGCCGTCAAAGATAACGGCACAGCTGTCTCTCGTAAGCGCAGTTTATTGTCTTTCCGGATTTAGGAATTCTTTTGTGTCTTGAATTTGTAATTAAGAAAAACATGCTATTGTTTTCGACTTTGTTAGCCGTTCGTAGGTGTGCAAATTACTATTTCGCGGAAACTCAGTGCGTGAGGCCAATTTTTTTGTACTGTGTAGTTGATATAAGACAATGGAGGGGTGTGTGACGTGAGTCAAGTGACGACTACGAGACGAGTAATATGTTTGTAGTACTCTCGATTAGCGATATAGACGACGGACTTTGCACGTGTCGAATTTTATTGAATAGTGCAGTGTGAACTGGTTGCGTCCAGTTTTATTTGTATTTGTTTTATACGTGTTTGTACAGTTCTAATAAATTCTATAGTAGTTCCAACGGCTTTTTTAATTCAAGTCCTGTAGCTCGTAACAATAATAAAATACACACATTGCATATTCCCAAGCAAAGTACATCACGTTTATGTTATGGGTATTATATAAGAAACTCCTCTGAGGCTGATCCCAGATCCCATGAAATAACTAAAACTTCTTTTACCATATTTGTTATTCCAAAAATCGAATCCAGAACCTCTGCTTTTTGGTGAGCTTAGCGCACTTAACGACAGAGGTCGTCAATTCAACAGTTGTACGAACATGACTTCTTTCTAATTTTTCTAATATATAAAATTCTCGTGTCGCGGTATAGTTACCTACGGTCTAAGAATCGGCCAACATCTATTTTCCATACCCAATGATAAAAATGACCCAACCCTAAATATTTTCTTTTTAATTTTTTTGTCAAAAAATTTCATGTTTATATTTTATTATGATTTAGCATTGCAATATACATAAAACCCTAAATTTTCATCCTTCTACCACCAACCCCTATTTTTAATAGCGATATAAGTATTTTAATAATTTTCTACTCTGTTCGTTCAAGTTGATTCGAGTTTAGATTACCATTTGGTCGCGGTAGATGACGTTGTAATCGGGTTCTAGATTTTAATTTTTTAAAGGCAGGACAACGTCTGCCGGGTTATATTTATATAATTAAACTTTCAGCAGACTTTAAATTCTGTGTTTAAGTTTAAAGTCAATCTCGAATACCACGTAATCGGTAGTTTTCACGCCGCAAAAGTAATTCGTAATACAAGCGCTGCCCCCAGATTGTCATATTTTTCCAAGGTGGCCGATTTCATGAAAGAGAAAATGTGTCTTCAGAAAACGGTACATTAGCCTTCGTAAAGTTTATAACATTCTCAGAGTTTTCTCGCAAAGGAATGAGCGATTTTCTCTCGAGGTTGGACAAATATTTATATAATTAGGGTAAACACCTTGAATAAATAAAACAATTTTTCCTTAGAAAAAAGTATTTGGATTTTTCATTGGTTAATGGATATTTCGTACTGTCCCCAATAATAATATTGTTTATGAATAAATTTGTGTCAATTTTTATAATTTGACGCTAATTTGTTGAATGAATTTCCGCTCTGATAATTTCTTCTTTAAATGTTAATTAATTTGATGTCTATTAAATACAACCCAACATTGTTTGAAAATTATAAAAGCGCCAAATATATTAATGCAAATAAAATTTGTGTGCCTCCACATAAGCGTGTTTGGGATGGCCCAAGAATACATAATGAGTGTTTCTCTTTTTTTTTATTGTACGAGTTCAGCAGACAGACGGACGGCCCACCTGATGGAAAGCAGTTACCATCGCCTATGGACACTTGCAACACCAAACGTGCTACCTGGCCACTAATGAACACAACTGAAAGTTGTTATGGCGGCATACTTTTTTATTTGATTCCCTTCCACCGGACGTACAAAGTTATCCAGCCTTGTATATCTTTTAGGGTTTGCAATCTTTTTTCGGTTAATTATTCATTTCTTTTCTTTTTCTTTAATTCTTCTTACTCATTGATTTTTCAGGTGATCAGAGGGCTGGTGCCAACTTGCATTGCCTCGGCCAATGGATCAGTATGGCGATCCAGCGAGGAAACGTAGCCAGCCTTCTGGGCACCTTACCCATAGAAGACGGTGATCTGGGCTCAGTATTCTACTTATAGTATTGAGGGACCATGAGCAGAATATAATACGAATAAGTTAAGTTTTCTTGCATTATATTTGGTTATATGTACTTTATTGTATTAGAATTTAAATCAGACAAAAAAGTCTTTTCCTTTTATTTCTTTATTATTCTTTTCTAAGAACTTACATAACGAGTATTACTGTTACAGTCTGCCATATCCACTAGAGTTTACATTTTTGTTTATGTCTACATTTTTTGCTTTAATCTATTGTGTTTATTTATTACTGCTAATTTCTTTAATTATTATTAATTGTGTGTTTAAACTATTGTTCTACTTGCTATTTTATCTTATATATAACCATATAAATCGACATTTATTACTAACTTAATTACCACCAGACAATAGTTTATGAAGTCTTCTACATTTCGTTTACTCATCAACTCGGCTACATTATTGCACTTTATTTCAACCCGCAATTTTATCTCAAGCTAGACCTCGCCCGGGAGTGTACAGGACACCTGAGTATTACGTGCGGGACGCTTTCAATTTCAACCCAGTCCGTCGGCATACTTTAGACCAGGGGTGGCAGCCATCCAGACGGCCAAATGCCCTACCACCTGACTGTGGGTTGTTTTGTCGCCTCTCACGACAGCCCCAAAATGCAGGACATTGTATTTTGGATAAGTTACCGTTTAATATAATACAAAAAAACTTATTTAAACAAAAAATATTCGAATAGTTGGTCCAAATGTCTTATAGTGTCCAAGTGTTGCTGATAGAATCACCCCCCTGACCTCTCCCCCGTAAATCTCGTGCCCCCACGCCCCGCTTACCGCGGATATGTGGCTCGCTCCGTTAGCTGCTAAGCGTCTGCATTTTTGTAGTACCTTAGTAAGCACGGAGGGAGCCGCCGGCAGATTAGATTCGAGCAGTTCAAATCTCAAGTGAGGTCAAGTACACACACAAGAAGAACAGGAAGCATTCGGAAGACTCTACAGCTATTGGACTCTCAGCGTGACTACGAGGATATTGCGAACCACCAAGTGTATTGTGATTAGTGCCACTCGTATTGATCGGTGTAATCGATATAATTAGTGCTATCTTCGTTCAGTATTACGTCCGAGGCTAGTGCTAAGTTGTGTTGATTAACCTTGAACGTGCCGTTTGATACAGTTGTGCTGATCGCACCTGTTGCTGTTGTAGCACCTATAAATAAATAAATACAGTCCACTGCCAAGGGGTATTTTATTCAGGGCGACCACTGCGCCGCCACACCCGATTGTAATTGTTATAGACACGTAACACCAAGAATATCTAAGTGATAGATAAGAAAGAACAAGAAGATATCGTGAAAGTTTAAATAAATTATGTATAAGTGTGTGTATGATTAAGTAAGATTAATATTGCGATTCTGTTAAAGGCCAACTAGTCGCACTTAGTTATCTTCAGAGGTCCAAATTAACATCAATGGTTAACAATTAACATTTTGGAAATTTTATTCAACTCCTCCTCTATTTGTGTTTGGGACAAAGATTTCTTTTGTTTCTTTTACTAGTTTGTGGTTGGTACAAAAAAAATTATGCGCTAATTTAATACTAGCATCATCGCTGCATTCAATTTGTAGTCAGGCTTATCCGTGCAGGAACGGAGAAAGAATACGATTTCCTGTGGCCGGGTGGCTTGTCGTAGAGGCGACAAAACAACCCACAGCCAGGCGGAAGGGTATTTGCCCGACTGGATGGCTACCACCTCTGGTTTAAAGTATGTCGCCGTAACAACCTTGAATTGTGTTGCAGCATTAGTGACCAAGTTCCAGTTTCTCCTCCAAGGCCGACAACACGTTGCCAACATCGCTGGTATTGCTAATGTCCATAGGCGATGGTAACCGCTTTCCATCAAGTGGGCCATCTGCCTGACTGTCTGCTGAACTCCTGCAATAAAAAAATAAAAAAAAATCACCTTATGACTGCACAACATTTGTGCGCCATCGTCAAATTCACATTCGTTTATTTATTGATTAATGTTATGTAATCATTCATATTGAGTTAGAGTAAGTCTGAACGCTTTTTCAGGGTTCGTAAAATAATTATAATAGCACGCACGCACGCACGCCACCTGCAATATGATGTGAGACGTCCGTATCTGGCATTTCCCTCACCTCCAATTTTAGGTGTTATAAATAATGTCACAAAATCTAACAACATATAAAGTGATGACATTTACGAGGTCGGTTCTGACTTTGTTAATCCCCTCACACGCCTCAGCGTAGTCTGTCAACACTTCGTAGTTTAATGTACTGTAATAAAATGTAACAGACGCCGACCCCCGGGAATTACTGGGGACGACACCCGACGCACAATTACTACAGGATATATAGGATGATACAGGACACGTATTATCGGGATACGCAGTTCAATGAACTGAGTTAGAAGGCAGATCCCATTACAGGCCTGGATTAATGATATAATTGTTGTACACTGTTTGCTACAACTCCACTCAACATAACTAGGATATGCCCGCGACTTCGTCCACGCTTGACTTGAAATTCTCGCTGGATTCCCGGGACACAAAGTATTGCTGCATTTAAAAAGGAATGTAAGCTATCGTTTTAGTGGAAACTGTCGGAATAAAGCAGTTTTTATGCACCCGAATAACTTCAAACCGCTCCCGGGAAAATTCCGCGGGATTCCCGGGATAAAATGTATCACACATTTTGTTAAATAAAATTTGCTATCGATTAATGATAAAAGATCAATAAAGAAAATAATTTTTCGCTAGACGTGTTGCTGGGGACATTTTTGCTGCTTCTCGTTGTAAAATAATCAACATAGAATAGGAAGTAGATTTGAGTTTTGATTTATATGTAAGAAACTACGTTTTAACGTTTACAAGCGCAGAATTTTATTGAATTGGTTTTTATTTCGACCTTTCGGCCACTTTCCGATCCGCCGCGTTACGTGTCTGAGAGATACCCCTATAGTGCAATTTGACGTACCTCCAGAATTCTTCAGTACGCGTGGTCCGACTCGCACTTGACTGATACTTCATAAATTAATGTTCTTCGGACTCAGTTACATAAATAAGAACTTGGCCACAGAGCAATTTAACTTATGTAGTGTATATACAACACAAACATGTTTATTGTAATAAACAAAGGAAACTTTGTTCTCTTTATACTTGTAATGAGATGCCAAGCGTTTCAATCTACTCTTGATATTACTCTAATAAATGTTATATTCTCCTCTTTACTTGGAAAATAAACCGTAGAACCGAATACAGAAACAATCCAATTATAAAAAAATATTTTTGCGACGTATGTATGGTACGCAGCGAGGTAATAGAATAAACTAAATAAATGAATATGTATAACATCTAGATCGAGGCTGGTCGAAATGGCAGTGGGGGGGGGGGACGCCCCGCACACCCACACAGCGCACGAATTAGTGCGGCACGAGTCCGCATCAACCGCATTTATCGATATCAATGTCGCTCACGTCGTTGATTGTATAGATAGCAGTTGTGTATTGAAAATGGCTTCCGTTGCCTCTTTGTCACTTGTTAAAATAATAAAAAAAAATCCATGCTCCAGAAAAAGCACAAGCCAGGACAATATTGGATAATCGTGATATTAAACGGGAAAATATAATGTTTATAATTATCCTGTCAATCAGACAATGGATTGGGTGTTACTTGAAATGAAAAGGCGGCAGCCGACTCCCACGTGACCTTCAACGCTTTTATAATATTACTAGAGCTTGTCCCGCGGTTGCGCCGCGGGTCAACCTCTGGCGCTTACCTCTTGTTAAAGCGGTTAGTGCTATTCGCCCCGAAAGATTTACTTCATTTCATATCGCAAACTATCCCATCTCCCGGATGAAAAGTATCTATGCCCAATCTCTATGTATTAAAACTACATATGTACACCAAAATGACCAGAAGGACCAAAAAGACCATATCGACGAAATCGACCTTATCCGACCCAATCAACAAATTCGATGAAATCGACCAATTCGACGAAATCGGCCAAATAACCAAAAAACCTATCCTACTTTTTCGGATAACGTTTACATAATTCTATCTCAAAACTTATCCCATTATCCGGGATGAAAAGTATTCTTTGTCCATCCTCGGTATTAAAATTACACATATGCCGATTTTCAGCCAAATCGGTCCAGTAGTCTTTCCGTAAAACCATAACAAACAAAGAGACAAATATATTTTTATCCCGGAAACTATCCCATTTTTCGGGATATAAAATATTCTATGTCCATTCTCGGTGTACGGGCTAGCAGCAGCCGTACAATGCCGACACGTGCATTTTAACATATTCGC
Organism: Dendrolimus houi; assembly: GCA_039645545.1. NCBI lineage: Eukaryota > Metazoa > Arthropoda > Insecta > Lepidoptera > Lasiocampidae > Dendrolimus > Dendrolimus houi. Next base: position 24,304,782 of record CM077122.1, read on the forward strand.
AGTAGTACTCATTTAGCACCGTCCTCGGTCAGTCGGCAAAACAGCCACTGCTCTTAGCATAGTCTGAAGCACCATCATTCTCATTACCATAATTTAGCAAAAAACATTTTGCATCTACAAACCTCTATCATTAACATCCTATGTAGGAGAACCCCCTACACTCGGCATCAATATATATATATATATATGTATCGAGTTTCAGCCAAATCGGTCCAGTAGTTTTTCCGTGAAAACAGAACAGACAGAGTTACTTTCGCATTTATAATAGGATTAGGGATGATATCAAATGATAGAGGAGTAAAAAGACCTAAATCCATTACAGTTTAACATAATTGTAATTTGAAAAATAACATATCTAGGAATTTGAACTTTCAGCATAATAAATAAAAATACATACTCACAGTACAATGGTGCCATCGCTCTGGTTACGAGTAAATCCTGATATTATTCACATATCCATCGCTCTTTGTGTAGCTCTCATTGTATCAAATTTGAAAGGAGTTCTTTCACGTTTAACATTAACCTTCCTCTCCCTCTTGGAGTATATCCTTTGATGAATGTTCTGTATATGTAGTACTGGCGGGTGCTTACGTCGCGGGGGCCCTGAAGGGACAAGCAAAAGGCACTTGCAAGAACGAACAAACAAATAAAACTGAAACGAAGAGAGTAGCTCTGATGTTCGGATACGGGTGTACACTGCACGGGGTCTAAATGCTCACGAAGCCCCGCATTTATTCAATTTGTTTGTAATCTCGAAAATTAACCTTTCCTCTTTGTTCTAAAGTACACAAGTAGTTTTCAGTCGTTTAATGTTTTTTTTGCGACATACGCTCAACAAAAAATACAAACACCGGTATATTTAGACTTCCATAGGCACTTAAGGCTAAAAGTAAACATTATAATAAAAAAAATCTAGTAAAAATGAAACCGACTTCAACAGAAATTAGAAAAAAACAAATACTTTCTAGAATATCTTAAAGTCGTTGCCAAAATTACTTTTATTTTCAATGTTTTGTGGTAATAATGCAGCAATATCTTTATACAATATATATAATTCTTCTGTACGTGTGTTGACAGTGAACTCCTCCTAAACGCCTGGACCCATTTTGATGTTATTTGTTTTGTGTATTTGAATGGGTCCCCGGGTGGTTTAGATACCCAATTGGAACCGGTAAGTGGCGCTGAGTTCGGGTTCTAGAATCCTCCTGATCCTAGAGTTTACCCTACGGCCGTGCCGCGGGCCAACCCCCAGTGCGAGCTTCTTGTTTAAAGAGCAGGCTCGTACACGTTAATAGAGGTTACATTGTACTAAATTTTTATGTTAGTGCTATTTGCACCCGGAAGAGTAATTTCATTTTATATAAAATGGACATAAATAGTTTTCATGCCGGGAGATGGGCTCCCAGCATGAAACTGTTTATGTCCATTTTCGGTATTAACACTACATGTAAACAAATTACAGCAAAACCGATCCAGTATTCCTAGTGGTTTTCGGTGACAGTTCGAGTTTCTATCGCATTTTTTATAGACGATGAACTTTTGTATCTGTAAAGTTGAGAAACCGTCCTAGTTTTATTTATCTATCCCCCGTCTATGAAAACTACATAAATGACAAAAAGGAAAGGATTCTCGGGCTTTGAAAATATATATATACTGAGTGTCAGCCAAATCCGTCCAGTGCTTTTTCCGTGAAAATGGAACAGACAGACTTACTTTCGCATTTGTCATATTAATAGGGATGTAGGTACATATATATATTAGTTGTATTAATATCTGAGATTTTTATACATTAAATAAAACAAAATATATTGTTACGAGTGCGGGACTTGAATTAAAATGCCGTTGGAATTATTTCACAGTTTACTAGAACTATACAAACACGTATAACACAGGTACAATTATAAACGAACACAATAAGTCCAAACGCAATGCAGAAGGTTGTAATTCAATAAAACGCGCAAAGTCCGTCACTAATAGATTCCCGATTGTAGTACACACGTCTCGTTTACGATCGTGGCTCTCGCTCGACTGCCCCTCTTCCTCATCAGGCCATCGTTTTATACTGCACAAATGCAAATACGCCCGTCCGGCAACGTGGACCGAATTTCATAGAATCAGCTTGTACTTAATCCGTAACACCTGACTAATGATACCTGCATGCGGGCATATACGAGTATAATAGGCTGTTCTCCACAATAACTAGAAACGTATGCCAATAAATAAGCAAACAAACGAAGACGTTCATAAAAGAATTACAATTAGTTCAAATGCCGACAGATAATAAAATGTGCTTCTACGAATCTGTACGTGAAATTTGTCTTTGTCGACGCCCAGGTTGTAACAATATGTAAGTTTACAATTTCATCTTTAAGAAAATCCTCTTTATTTAAGTTTGCTATGACGGGAACGATGTGTTCTGAAAATCTAAAAATACAGGTCGTATTACCACAAATATTCCCCGCAGGTAATACAAAATCAATGAGGTGACAAATTGAAAGGAATCACCTTTCATATTAAAATGTGCCGTATACCTGCCCTGATTCGGGACCCCGGGGCCCCGGCTCCATTTAACGGCTCTTAATCCCATTTAAAATCCATTTCCCAAAAGGCGAAATGATTTTATGTGGTTTTGCATAAGCAGGTGTATGGGCCGACGTCGGCTTACACCGCGTAAACCGCGACACGATAATGGCTCGTGTAGTTGTGTGAGGTAGAAACAAAAGCTGGCAAAGGGGAGCAGGCTATTACAACGCACATTAAATACGACCACAATATGACAATTTGGTAAATTCTAGAATTAGATCTTGGGTAGTGTAACAAATATCAGTTGTTTACTAATCTTCAAAAATTTTAAAATATAAATATTTAAAATAAAATAATACACATAATTTAAAGTAATACATATGAATAGTAATCATTAATAATGTTACAACTTAAGTTCCGATAAAAACAAAATCTGTAAAAACACATTTTATTACCTGTCGGCATTTGAACTAATTGTAATTCTTTTAAGATCGTCTTTTTTTTACTTATTTATTGGCATGTGTTTCTAGTATTGTGAAGAAACAGACTATTGTTCTCGTTTACGGCCGCTTGCAGGCCATCAGCCAGGTGTTACGGATTATGAAGTACAAGCTGATTCTAGAAAATTCGGTCCACGCTGCTGATATTTGCATTTGTGCAGTACAAAACGATCGCCTGATGGAGAGAGAGGGCAGTCAAGCGATAACAACGATCTAAGCATGACGTGTGTACACTCGGGAATGTAATATTACCGGACATTGCGCGTTTTATTAAATTACGGTCCTATGCATTGTTTGGATTTATATATATATATATATAAATCGTAAAGTAATATCTGATATGGGAGGTCGGTATGGCCGTGACAGGTAATATGAAGGTATTTAATAAATTGAAATTATGTATTTGCCTTGCTAAGATAATACAGTGACTTTAAATTGAGGGTACTTATGTTTTTCTTAAAGTACCTGCACTTGATTTTATTAAGTGGTGTTTTAGTTTAATAAAAACTGGGTTGTATTTGTATGATGGGATTTATATTGTTGAGCACTTTATAAATGTTTTAGGATTTTTAACAACCTTTGTAATAAGTTTCAGTTTACCAGATTACTAAAGGGTGAACGCTGTGCTGTAGGTTCGACAATATAAAAGGAGGTGAAATCGCTCCGATAATAGCAGTATTCTTTGAGGGCAAATTGCTGCTCGACACCTGACAAGCCTGGATGCAACTCTTGGAGTTGTCCTAATATTTCTGTCTATTATTTTGCTGTATTTAATATTGTAATTGTAATAATTCAGTGTAATAAACTTTGACTATAATATTTCAGATTATTATTATGTTATTCGTCGCGCTTGATATATATATATATATATATAGTGTATTATCTATGGCCAGGATAGCCCGCTAGCCTCGTGTGTGGCCGCATCACGCTGCCGTGTTTCGCTGGTCACAGCAGCCAATTGCGACTCTGTTTAAACTTTATGAACTATAGTTGCGACTTTGACAGAAAGAAAATAATATTTACTTTGGCAAACATAAGTTTTTAATTGCATTATTTTATTTTATTAAATTAAAATGACATTTGTGTGTTGAAAAGTTATATTTAATGTTTAAATACATTTGGTTTTCGTATTAAAAATATATAATTTAAGGCTGCACGACCATTGGCTGCTCCTGAGCCCAATAACGCCTCCAGTGGAGAATATAGTGGGCGGCGACAAAACAACCCACACTCAAGTGATACGGCATTTGCCCGCCTGGATGGCTACCAACCACCCCTGGTCTAGAGCAAGCCGTTATAACAACCTTGAGTTGCCTTCCGGCATCAGTGTTCCAGGTTCTAGCCCCTTCTACGAGTCCGGCATCACATTGGTAGCATCACTCTACTTTCCATCACAGTTGGGCCGTCAGCCTGCCTGCTGCACTCCAGCAACTAAAAAAAATTCTTTGCCCTGTGCATATATTCGTTCAGGCTAACATGTCTGAATAGTCTCACTTGGCACCATGACTTGGCAGCCTAGTGCATTATTAAACTCTTAGTTGATCAAACAAGGTATAAGTCGTGAAACGAATCTACATTACAATACATTCAATCTGTATAAAATAAGCAAGGAGGCACTTCGAAAGTCTGGCAACTCATCATTTGGATGTATTGACGCGAGATTATCAAAGCGGATGATTAGGCGAAGAACTCTTCGCTTTTTCCGAAGGTAAAGTTGTACTTTCGTTTGCCGGAATATATTATTTTTGAAGGTGGTATTAGTCGCTCCGGTGGCAACCGAGGTTCAGCCATTATTAAAATGAAGCCGATATAAGGATCGTTTTGGAATAAATGTACATACGCATGTTAACTATTATTGTTTTATATAGGTAGATAAAAAACATACGGCAAAGTAACAAGAAAAACTAAGAGAAAGCAAAAGGGAACAGAATGGATAAAAACCACGCTCTAGTAATGATTTTATTTTAGGTTGAAATTATCTCATAGAGTCAACGAGATCGTTATTAAAATATGTACAAAACAGAATTTTCAATGTAAAACTTAAACTTCTTTTAAATATTCATAATCAAATATTTCAATAAGTTTTCTTTTCATGTATCAAAATTAGTACAAACTTAAAATTGTTTTGTGCAAAATTATAAATTTCGGATTAATCATACTAATATTACAAATGCGAAAGTTTGTAATATGGATGTACGTTTGTTACTCTTTCACGCAGAAACTACTTAATTAATTTTGATGAAACTTTACAATAATATAGCTTACACATCAGAATAACACATAGGCTATAATTTATAAAGATATCGTGTGAATTATCCAAAATATAACGATTCTCCATCACCACGTGGGTGAAACCGCGGGGCGCAGCTAATAACCTATAATGTTGAAAATTATTTGCAAGAAACAGGGTAGTCTAGCGATGACATCCGTTGGCGTGGCGTTGTGCTGCTGTGCTCACCTATAAAGGGGAGACAAAGGTGCCGGACTGTCACTGTCCATATCGGTGTATATGCGTAACGTCGGCCCCCATCGCGATCTGGAGCTTCCCTCCATCAAAAAGTATATTTCGATCTCGGTGGGGAGGCCCCACCGAGATCCGCTCGTCGTGTCTGCGTCCGATTCTGAGCCTCAGAGAAAGGCTCTCGTGCGACGACCGCGTAACGACCTCGCGGACAGGGTCGGCGTTATTACGAACTAAGCCGCGACAGGTACAGAAGCCTGGGGGGATGTTCGTGACCCATGTGAGAGTGTGGGATTCGCCAGGTCCGGGGTGCCTGGTCAGAACTGGTGCCACGCTATTGCCACTCCCCAGTTAGGGATGCCCACTAAAACCCCTGGGTGCTCCGTCCTGCGCCTTTTGCCAGGGTTACGGGACTGCGGGATTCCCAACTCCGCTGTGCCCTGCAGGCGTGGGTCACGCTCGCGAGGCCTCTTTCCATGCCGAGGGACTAAACCCTAACCTAAAAATCCATCGCGTCTGCCAACATCAAAATACAATGTAGTGAATACCGTCTATGTACAATTAAGAGATTTTAAATTGTATAATCCAGATAATTACCACATCATAATAGAGATAAATATGATTACATGAAATTATGGTAAATTACGAAGAACTACTCTATACAAAACGGGCGCTAATCACAGAATAAATAAAAATATAACATTATAATTCAATTAAAGAAATGGCCGATTGTATCGTTTAGAAATAAGAGGGCACATAACAAAATTAAGTGTTAACCTTAAAAGGAAAATATGACAAAAACAACTATGCAACTAAAGAAATGTAACAATTAGGAGACATAGCCATGACATTGGAAGCACCTTTGGTGTTGCAAATGTCCATAGGCGATGGTAACCGCTTTCCATCAGGTGGGTTGTCTATCTAAATAAATAAAAAAGCTGTCTTCTCATTTATTCTATATATATATATATATATATATATATATATAGAATATTCATTTGTTTTAATCTATTTCTCAGCTAGTTCGTAAAATAGTCATATTTTCTTTTTGACTCCTTAATATAAACCTATTTGCATAACCTCCTATAGCAACGTGCTATCGATATCTAATATTTTCACAATTTTCCGCCGGAAAGTGAGTGCTCGAACTCAATGGAATTAATTTTTCCGCGCCAATGAAAAGCTTTTCAATCAACATTTTTTTTTTATAAAAAGTTTTCTATTTACCATCCTCCTCAAACGACTTTCCGTGTTAGACTCCTTTAAAAACTTATTAATTTGATCAAGTTCAAATTACAATATTGACTGTGTAGGCGATTTAATTAAAATTTTCGTTGCTTATCGAAGAAAAATTAAAAGTTGACTAACTACCGACGGTTGTCTGAAATAGTAACTGATTGATTTTGAAGCTACCAGTAACCGATGGTTGAGACGGCCATACGAGCGTTTCACAAGCTCTCCGTATCAGGAACTAATTCCCTACCAAGTGTTTTGCAAACGCAACACAGTTGTGGTCGTAATACACGCAACGTAATTCAATGAGTTGAGGTATAACTACAAAATGAATACATTTTCAAAAGAAGAGACCTTCTGTGATATACGATTGTCATTAAAATCAAGCTTTCAATCAATCTGCTTTAAAAATACTTACAATTACAGAGCCATTTTATATGAATGTTGAATGAACAAAACGCAGTAATATTCTAAACAACATATAAACTTTTTAAATAATGATTGTTCCAAAGTCATTGAATAATTTGTAAAAAAAAAAGAGTGTTGTCACTTCAGAAATGTTTCGCTAGTTATAGGGATTTGTGGTTCTCGATCACAATTTTTTTAAATAAGTTATGGCTAAAGACAACGATTTTCATGGCACCAGAGTCAAACAGACGGGAACCTTGTCTGATATTTTGTTTTCATTCAATTGTTTTAGGGATTTTTTTGTAACGCAACCGTTTCACACAGATGTAGCGATGGATTTAATGTATTAAATATTGACAGTTAGTACGTACTAATACGTTATCTATCAATAACGTTATATTCATTCACAGTGTTATTTGTAACGCTATATTGAAGACGCATTAGGTCACAGTCGCTAACTATAACGTTATCGCAGGAGAAGCTCAAGAATAACAAAAAACTGTAGTCTAATTAATGACTTTGGAACCTTTGACCTTGTTATTAGAAAGGTGGCATTAACCATATAAGTTTTATCTGTGCTGGCAACAACTGACAACTGAGAAGTTTGTTATTGTTTTAAATGTTTGTCGACGAAAATTACGAACATTATGAAAATGATGAAGATAACCAAACTGACAAAAATTATGAAAGTGACCAAAATGACAAAAATGATATCACAAAAAAAAATAAAACCTATACTACTTTCTGGGATAACCTTTACATAAATCTATCCCAAACTCTCTTTTCCCGAAAGAAAAGTATCCTATGTTCGTCCTACATAATGAATTTACATATATACCAAGTTACAGCCAAATCGGTCCAATAGTTTCCGTGAAAGCATTACAGGCAAACAGAAAAATATACTTTTATCCTTAGAACTATCCCATTTTTTGGGATAAAAGCATGCTCTGTTCATCGTCGGCATCAAAAAAAATGTATATATACTGAGTTACAACCAAATCGGTTTAGTAGTTTTTCCGTGAAAGGGTAACAGACAGACAGACAGACAAAGATACTTTCGCATTTATAATATTAATAGAGATGAATAGTAAAGCAATACTTGAATTGGAATTAGAACTGCTAAAAATAGAAATAGTAAATTTGAAAGATATAAATAAATAAGAATTAAATCCAGGTCAAAAGAAGAAGTTAAAAATTGAGTTTAATTTAATTTAAAATCATGTATTAAGAACAGTAAAAAAACCGGCAACCCAGAAAAACCGGCAACCCAGAAAAACCGGCAACCGGCCGAAATCGGGTGATAACAAAGTTCAATTTTAAAAGTCAACAATATCAAAAGTAATCAACTTACAAAACGAAATCCCTTAAACAATAAATGTTCCTACTAGAAACCGTCTTATTTATGATTCACTTGAATCTCTCTCTCCCTCTCTCTTTTCTCACCTCACCTCACCATATCCCAATTATTTGGGGTCGGCACAATATGTCTTCCTTCCACACTCCTCTACTCTGACAGTTGCTCTCTTTATGATTCACTCGAATGTTAATCGAAAACTGATAAAGTAATTAACTGTTGTTAGAATAAAGTAATTAATAGTCAAATAAATTGAGAGAATTTAGGAGCATACCACGTTATGACGTCATGTCTTTAACCGGTCAAATAATGAGTTTACTATTGTTTAAACACTAATTAAGCTTACATTTATAACTAAACTTGTGGCAGGATATTTTAACGCCCACTCTTTTATATAGATACTAACGGTCGCGGCAGACGTTGTTTGGCCCTGAAAAAATGCCCGATTTTGAAACATTCTTCATTGGTGCTTCGGTCCTATTGGTCTTAACGTGATGATATATAGCCTATAGCCTTCCTCGATAAATTAGCTATGTAACACAGAAAGAATTTTTCAAATCAAACCAGTAGTTCCTGAGATTAGCGCGTTCAATCAAACAAACTCATCAGCTCTGTTTATTAGTATAAGTTTATTTTAGTATCTATTTTGAAATGAGTAGTTGATTGCCTTATCTTTTTAGTTATATTTTGTTTATTATCTTCTATATCTATTGCTAATGCTTTCTTACAATTTCTACTTTTAACTTTACTGTCTTATATGTATATTTTCTACCTACCCCGTTATGGCATAATATTCGTAACTACATCTGTCGCTCGAAAACACTGTTCTACAATTTTTATCCACAACTTTATTAAGGAAAACGTCGGCACATTGTGTTTGTCATGAGGCATGTTTGGCCAACCGCCAATCGCCAACCGTTATGATACGGTCCACCAACTCCCATATGTCCTCAGTCCAGCATACTAGTTTCCTATAAACAAATACTAAACTTTACCAAGTTTTACACGCCATGTAGGTATATGTATCTACCTATTTCCATACCATAAAGCTTAAACAGCTTCTCTGGATATTCTAAAATGCTGATCTCAAGGCGCGCCACTCGTAAACAAACCATATAACATTATGCCCTGACACCAGGCAGTAGAATAATATTGTTACAACTTAGGCTTCGACAAAGACAAATTCCACGTACAGTCTGTAAAAGCACATTTTATTACCTGTCGGCATTTGAACTAATTGTTTACTTATTGTGGAGCACAGCCTATTGTCATTAGCCAGGTATTACGGATTACGAGTACAAGCTGATTCTAAGAAATTCAGTCCACGTTGCCGGGCGGGCACAGTGCGTTGGTGACGTGTAAAACGACGGCCTGATTAAGAGAGGAGGCAAGCAAGCTACAACTACGATACGGGCGTGACGTGTGTACATTCAGGAATCCAATATTGACGGACTTTGTGCGTTTTATTGAATTACGACCTTCTGCATTACGTTTGGACTTGTTGTGTTCGGTTATATTTGTACCTGTGTTATACGTGTTTGTATAGTTCTAATAAACTCTATAATAATTCCAACGGCATTTTAATTCAAGTCGCGCTAAACTCGTAACAATATATATAATGTATGTTTGACATGTAATGTATGTACATTTGTGTGTTTGACAATTAAAATTATTTTAATCAATAAAGGGGACTATATGACAAGTATCAAAATAAAGTGTAACTCTTTGCTATTTTTTACTTATCAGTATATTAACTATCTAGACAATTTTGTAATTCTTATTTATTTTCTCATAAAAGTTTTAATTATGTACAATTTCCTAAACGTTACAAGATATCCATCACAGTAGTCATGAGAACCATAGTGTATATTAATATGACATAGACAATCGTCATAGATAATACTTTTAGTCGATTTATCAGATGATTCGATTTATAATTAAATTACCATTTTCTACCGGTTAGTTAATTTTATAAGCCCACTAAATTATCATCTAGATAATTTAGTGCATCAGTAACTAATTATTACAATTGTTTTTATGATCCTGGCAACACTATGATGTAATTGCTATTGTAGGGTAGCATTTTCGTATATTATTCACATCAAAGGCTGAACAATAAAGGAGAAACCCTGTTCAAATAGTTAATATTTGGTATATTTGGTACTTTCTTACCCAAATCTCTCCTTGCATTTTACATAAGAAAAAAATTACAAGTAATATACAAGTCCCAAATAGCTGTCGGTTAGGAACGTGCCCAATACGCTGCCTGCGTTCCCGCGCTGGATGGCAACGCCGATGCGTTGCCCCAAGTCCCATGGCCGTAGAGCTTCGATTGCCAATAGACTGACGTGCAGCAGCCATAGTATCAAAGCACGTGGCGTCCCACACTAAGGGTCGTCCCATTTTCCAGGAAGTGTTAATTACACTTATCAATTCTCCAAAAGCAGCCCCTTTACGCCCCCTCAAAAACGTTATACGTTGTATATTCATTAATCTATATATTAATAAACTAAGGGAAATCATTTTAAGCATATTAAGCGCACAATAGTATGTGAGATTTAGTATTTAAGAAAAAGTGTATAAAGCTATTTTGTTTAATTTATCATTTGTTACACATACATGGAATTAAACAGAATGAACATTCACAATTTGCGTTTATAAAAACAGGTCGAACACAACAGCTTTGGCCCAACAAGTGCACAGAGTCGACATCATCGCAAAGAGTTTTAAAATATTACCGACAAATATTTACTAACTACGCGACAGGTTGACATCACCATTTTCTAGTTATGTAACTGTACGTAGTGATGTGGCTAGACGTATTATTTTTATTTATTTAGGTTTATGGCTTGGCAGCTAGGCCTTTAAGCCAGATCTTAGATTATAGTGTAGTTTCTTCATTTTCTTAAGCCTATGTGTAGCACAGCTGAACTGTAGGTTATCAGCTGGTGCCATTCAACGGAGTTCTTGTGACAATCCAAAAGACCACATTTGACTATACAGTTCACATTTCTCACAAAACACATAATTACTACTCAAAAACTGTCAATATCCTACAACTATTGTTCATTTTAGAGTAATTTTACACAATTTTAGAAAATAGAACTGCACAGCACGTGATCTCCTTTTAGTTCCCGCCAAAAACTCCTGGCTAGACGTAGTGATGTACTGGACGTAGCAGATACCAAGTACTCGATTTTTGTAATACACAACAAAATGAGTGCATAATTATTACTATCTTTTTATTTATAGTAATAATTTCAAATAAATTGAATCCGGTGTCTGATTGGCAGGATATTTATAATAATTAACATTTCTACGTTGAATCTCACAGTTTTCTAATGCTATTCTGATTAGTCTTGTGGTGGAAAATAGGTTACTTTAACACGATCGCGAACCTTTCAATACACAGCAACAATGTGAGAGGCCTTATTCTCAACCCGAAAGAGTCAATGAAATTTTAGACAGAGACAAAGGAAGAACAGATTTCTTTAAAACACAACACACAACAATAATAAATTCTATAAAACATAAAAAAATGCAAAATAAAAAGAAGCTCTAAAATGTTGAAGCTAAAAAATTAAGAATGACGGTTATTCGACCAAAATTGCCAACGCCATTTAAGGTGAACTAAAAAATGGACGCCAGTATACAAGATATCCATAAAAAGCCCTGGTACAACTTTATTTATTTTCTTACACAACGATTTTCAAGTGAAATAAGACCTGTTGTGAGACTGATGCCCATTGTAGACCTGTGCAGATCTGTATTACAGCTCACCAGTGCTCCACTCCATGGTGAAAAACAAACTACATACTAATTATGAGGTATTTTTACTCTGTGTGTGTGTGTGTGTGTGTGTGTGTGTGTGTGTGTGTGCAAGTGTTGCAAGTATCTTTCATTAAAGTCCTAAAGATACGCTCCTAGAAAATAATAAAATCTTTGAACAAGAGCTAAATGGCAGGTAGTCGTATTGCAAACTGTATCTTTCCTACGTTCAAAAATCATGACATCAGAATTGAATACAAGCTCAGATTGCTTTTTAAGGACTGATCGCAAAATAAAAATCTGTCTAACGGTTAATAAATTCGCTTGTTGGTTAACCACGAGTACGAAACGCCATAACATCGCTGTGTCGCAATGTATAGAGTAGCGGCGTACAGTGCAAGGCTGGCGCAAATGGCGTTGCGCGCGCGTGTAATCCCGCCTAACATTTTCCTCATCTCTCTGCAAGGTATTCGCAGGCACGACCTTCGTTGGCGTCTTAAATTAATACTCAGTTGAATGTCGTACCTACTCACGTTCATGAAATATTGATATTAGTGATTGGATGAGATATTTTATTATAATAAAACTAGAGTTTTTCTGTATTATAGGGGCTAGTCTCCTCTCCCTTAATGTAAACACAATAACATCAAACACATTTAACACAACATCTAACGAAATCTCTAAGAGTGTGTGTGTGTGAGTGACTGTTGTCTTCACCTATGCGTATGAAATTTTATTAATATCTTATACTAACATATAAAGCTGAAGAGTTTGTTTGTTTGTTTGTTTGAACTCGCTAATATCAGAAACTACTGGTCTGATTTGAAAAATTCTTTCAGTGTTAGATAGTCCATTTATCGAGGAAGCTTATATATAGGCTAATAGGAGCGGAGCACACATGAAGAAAATTTTTCAAAATCGGGGGTTTTTTTTAACTATTCCACACAGACGAAGTTGCGGGCAGAAGCTAGTAATATTATATTACTAGAGTTTACCCCTAGTGGCAGGCGTTAATACAGGTTACATATACTTTTATGTTGGTGCTATTTACCCTCGGAAGATTTACTTCATTTTATATCGCAAACTATGCCATCTATCTATCCCGGGATGGAAAGTATATATAATATATGTCCATTTTCAATTTTCAGACAGACAGATCGAGTTACTATTACATTTTTTTTATAGATTATGATTTTTTATATTTATAAACTTGAAAAATGATCGGTCTCCCATACAAGCTTTTATTTCAACCCGTTCTAGTTTTATTTATATATCCTCCGTCTATGTGTAAACTACATAAACGACCAAAACTACAAAAACTACCAAAACCTACCAAAACGACTAAATTGACCAAAATAAACAAAATGACGAAAATGGCAAACTACAAATAAAAAAACCTATCCTATAATCCGGGATTAAAACTGTCCCTTCTCCACCCTCAGTGTTAAATTTACATATATACCGAATTACAGTCAAATCGGTCCATTGGTTTTTCCGTAAAAACATAACAAACAGAGAGATAAATATATTTTATCCCGGAAATTATCCCATTTTTCGGGATAAATAGTATCCTGTATTCACCCTCGGCATCAAAAATATATATGTACTGAGTTTCAACCAAATCGGTCCAGTAGCTTTTCCGTGAAAGAGCAACGGACAGACAGACAAAGTTACTTTCGCATTTATAATACTATAATAGAGATTAAAACGCCTAGTTATAAATAAAAATAGGAGTTCGATTTTAAAAAGTATGAATACCAACATGAGTAAACAAACGTCACTATGTTTCTTTCAAATTTATATTAAATAACTAATAATTTTTGCGAAATCAACTTTGATGCATTTTCTTTGAAAAAACACCTATATTTTGATTTACATATGTTCGGTGTTAAGTTAGCTATTTTTCATTAGGTACTTTCGTGACTTCACTTCATGGTCCCAGACGGAAGGACAGCGCTAGTCCTTGTGGGCTAGCATTATGCTGAGACTGGCTCCAATTTAGGACTTATTTTGTTTCTTTTTCTATTTATTTTAACTTAGTTTTTGTCCTAAATAACATATATTTCCTTTCTTTCTAAAGTTTGTTCGTTGTGCACTATTAACCCGTACCTATTTCATTTATTCAAGTCCATAATAAAAGTGTTCAAGTAGACACAGATCTATACAACCATATTAGTCTACTTATTTATACCAATATTATAGAGAGGAAAGATTTGATTGTTTGTTTGCATTGAATAGGCTCCGAAACTACTGAACCGATTTGAAAAATTCGTTCACTGTTGGCAAGCTACAATGTCCCTGGTTGATATAGACTATAAAAAAGTTCTTTTTAGATACCCGTGCAAAGCCGAGGCGGGCCGCTAGTCTCATATAAATTAACTCTCATACGACGCTTGCAAATTTCACTAAATTAAAATCTTAAATCACACACAAATTTATGAAAAATTATTAAAATAATAAACCATAATAGCTTAACACATTGTTACGATCGACAAAGACAAATTCACACCTGCATACCTGTTTTGCACATTTTATTACTTTACGGCATTGGGACTTCTTTTGTTTACTTTATGTTTAAAATTTGTGATTATAAAAATAGCCCACTGTGTATTGTAATCGTTTATGGTAGTCATTAGCCAGGTGTGATTCTAAGAAATTCGGCCCACGCGATGAGGCAGACATATTGCATCTGTGCAGTATAAAGCAATGCCCCAATGAAGAGAACGGCAGTCGAGTGATAACCACAAGCGAATCAAGACTTGTGTACATTCTGTAATCTATTTAGTGACGGACTTTGCGCGTGTATTTGAATTACGGTCTCCTGCATTACGTTTGGACTTATTGCGTTCGGTTATATTTGTACCTGTGTTATACGTGTTTGTATGTTTCTATAATAATTCTAACAGCATTTTAATTCGAGTCCTGCAACTCGTAACAATATGATAATATATAAAAAGTGCTACATACAAGTTTTTGTCGAAATTTAAAATTTGTCATGAAAGGAAGGTGTGGTAGTTTAAATGTAGTTACTTGTCGAAATGCCGATCAATCTCACCTCGCCCACTCTTCTGTTTTATCCTCGGCGTAGTTCGGCCATTGTTCGCCGGTTCACGTCGTTGCGCGTTGGCACAAACAAAGCAACAACGAACGATCATTCATGAATTACCTTAACAACTCTATTCACGAGTGGTAAAGTAACTTAACATAATTCCAATGAAAGGTATTGATAAATTTTGTTTTCATTTGATTGGCTAAAACGGGGCAAACAAATAAAACGACTTACCTGATAGACAGTGGTCACCGCCGTCTGTGGACATTTGCAATTTTGTTTTTAACCGACTTTATATAAAAAAAAATCTTACAAAAAGAAACCGACTTCAGGAGTAACTAAAAAGCATAAAATAAACTTTTCTACAACATCTTGAAGTCGGTGCCAAGTAAAACATAAAAATTGTTACATTTTACAATATTTTGTCCTTGTAACAATGTATTAGGTCGGGGAAAAAGTTTCTTCGCATTATATATAAAAATTCAAAAGGTTTTTTTACAAAGTTCATTTACATTTGACTAAAGTATGCAGGTGCCATTTTGTTGGATAACTTTTTGCCATCTTGTAGATAGGGACGTGATCCCATTGCTATAAAAATTTTGGGGCTTCTGATCAAAAAACTGCGACAAGTGGTTTTGGCAGTCCTCTCGTGATGTTATCCTGACACTGCCTAAGGAATTCTGCAGAGACCGAAACAGGTGAAAATCTGAAGGTGCAAGGTCAGGCCTATACGGCGGATGCATTAACACCCCCTAGCCAAACTCTCGAAGTTGTGTGAGGTCTAACGTTATCATGGTGAAAAACCACACCCCTTCTGTTGATTAATTCTGGCCGCTTTCTCTCAACTTTTTGCTTTAATCTCATCAGTTGTTCGCAGTACAGTTCAGAATCGATGTTCCTGCCTGGCGGTAACAGCTCATAATGAATAATGCCCTTCCAATCCCACCATACACACAGCATCACTTTGTTGCGAGTTAATCCGGGTTTCGCCACAGTCTGTGAAGCCTGACCGGCCTTTGACTACGATCTTTGTCGCACGTTCTTGTCGTACGTGATCCACTTTTCATCACCAGTTGTCAGCTTTCTCAAAAATTGTTCGATTTCATTACGTCGCAATAAAGAATCACAAATGAGTACACGATTCATTAGGTTTCTTTCAGTGAGCTCATAAGGCACCCAAATATCGAGCTTTTTTGTGTACCCAGCTATTTTCAAATGCGCCAAAACCGTTTTGTAGTCAATTCCCAGTTCTCCAGCTACATCGTAACTGCTAATATGCCGATCTTGCTCCACTTTTTCAAAAATGGCATCAATTTTGTCCGTAACAGGGCGACCAGAGCGACGTGCACCTTTGATATCAAAATTTCCGGTTTGAAAACGCTTAAACCAAATTTGCGCTACTCTCACAGATGCTGCATTAGGTTCATAAACATCACAATTTTTTTTCGCGGCTTGTGTTGCATTTTTACCTTATTTGTAGTAACATTTTAAAATATATCGATTTTCTTCATTACTTTCACTCATTTTAACAATAAGAAAAACAAATGAAAATCACACATTTTCCTAATTTCAATTTGGAATCGTCTTCTTTAAAATTAAAACTTTTTAATAATACCAAAACCAGCCAAATACAAATGGTATAGCCAAAGAGATCTTCTTACAAGTTCATACATACTATATGCGAAAAGACTTTTTCCCCAACCTTTTATTTGGACTTCAAACAATAATTTTTAATTTTTAGTTACTCTTGAAGTCGGTTTCTTTTTTGTTCATTTTTTTATAGGAACTCTTTTTTGAAGAACCAAAGTTTAACAAGTTCACTGCGGGGCTTCATTCTTTGCGTTTAAGGTTGAATCAGACTCAACTTAAGCTCTTTTTGTGTGCCGTGAGACCTTATCTGCCTCAAATTTAATAATAGTTTACTTCATATGTCATAAATTTAGAAAATCCACACTGCTCAGTGCGTATGTGGTTTGTTTATACCTCAAGAGTTATTTTTACCTTAACTTGTAGAGTCTTCTAAAACGTAAAGAAATAAAATTCTAATAAAATAAAATGTTAACATAGAGTGCAAGTGCAGAGCTTTATGAAGGCTCTGTTGGGGCATTTTCGATCTTAATCTGCAGTGAATGTGTTCAACAGGAGCACCTTCCTGTTTTGATTTAAAATGTGATTCACACCAATGATCACCTTTCTTCAGGTGCATGAAACATTTCTACCCAAATATAGACTGAAACGAACCCTCGCATCGATGTATTTAGATAACAAAATTCGTATTAAATCTGATAAAAGGCTAAATTCCATTGGGAACCCAATTTCGCAGTTGTTATAACATGAAAAGAAGCAACTTTCGCCAATTTGTTGACTTTGTGTCAAAAGATCTGAAATGCTCTAACGAGATGTCAGTTCCTTTGTTGCTGAGCGAATGTGGGGGATCGAAGGATGATCAAAAGGCATCTTGTGGCAGCTACGTTTCGCGCATGGCAGTCAAGCATACGCAACGTGTAACGGATCCACCATGCTTATGAATTTTATTTTGAACTATAATTTATTAAACATGTACTTATGTAATAAAAACTTTTGTTCTTTAAAGAAAACAAGTAAGAAATATTAAAGTTTAAAACCAAAACTAATAATGCGTATGATTCTATTGAACTTTAATTTACAAATGTACATACTTTAAAGCATAGTCAGGGCATAAAGAAATGACGATAGGAATCTACTGGTTCTAAGGAATTGATCATTATTGAGTGTTACCTGATCTGAATCTTATAGTAACACAGTTAAGACACATATTTGCATTTGCAATATAGATCGATTGATCGATAATTTCTCAATCATATTTAATTAACTAACACTCTTAAACTAAGGCCAAATAGGTCTAATTTACAAATAACGCTTAAACAATCAAGGATCGCTGAAAGGGGCGGTCCAAATAATGAAAGAACACCCCTTTATTGGAAGTGGTGGTGGCAGGATTTTTGAGAATAAAAGCCTGCGACACAGTCGAAAAAAAGGGAGGATTAATCGAATCGGAGTAAATCGCGAGGTAGATCGGGAAAGAGGGATTTTTTGATTATTCAAATCGGAGTAAATCGCGAAGTAGATAGAAAAGGGGGACTTTCAACGAGGATTCACGAAGGTTCCTGTATAGACTTTTACACAGACTTTTGGGGTAACTCTGACAGATTTTCAGACAGACTTACACAGGGACTCTCGTGAGGAATTCTAGACAGTCTTTCGAAGCGTGAGTTCGCGAGTTTTACTTGAAGATTTGACAGTTGTGTAGTCCGTCGTTCAGAGGTCGAAGCCTCGCTGTCAAGTCTGAGATCCATCGGGTTATTATTATTGGATCACGCGGTCGAAATATAGCTTCGGGTACGCCGTTGAGCTACGCGAACGAAGTTGTAGTATTGTTATTTATTATTTAAATAGTAATAGTTAAATATAGATTCTGTTAATAATTAATATCCTTTAGTTTTAGTTTGATTTTTGAATTTCTAATTCAAGCGTAGACAAAAAGGGGGCGGAATTAAATGAGAATAGACGACTTTAATTGGTAAAATATACTAGCGGGGTTCTAGAACAAAAGTAGTAGTAATGTACTGTTAGAGTTTCATCGTTACATTTGTCGGTTGATTTTAACTTTCACATAAAATCATATGATTACGTGATTTAAAGATTTTGGGGTTCATTTAATTCATTATTTAATTCTTAACTAGCACTAGATTAGTAGCAGTTTTGATTCAATACGACAAATTAATTAATAATCTCGTGATAAATCATTCTCTATAATAAAATTATATAGGCGTCAAAGTTTTAGAAATGAGTAGTCCGTATTGTTAGTCCGATCTGTGCGGAGATCGATAGATTAAAAGTGGTTCCAGTTAGGCGCATTCCAGTCATCAAAATCCTGAAATAATAGTAGCGGTTACGTGAGTAATAGAGTCCCCGTTTAATGACGAGGACTAGCATGTTAGTCATATTGCTAATAGTTGTTTGCTTTTATATAGGTGGTTGAATAGAGTTCGTCTGGGATCTACGGAGTTATGTATAAGCAGGATTTTTCAGTTGAATTTCAGGTGGAGTAATGTACGTAATTTTATACTAATTCAAAATAGCCGAGGATCTCTTTATTAGATGTATTAAAATATATTCTATAATGATTTATTTAAGCTGAGCAATCCTACGTTTAAGCTATATGAATGAATATATTATTCAAAATTATTACTAATTCATTATATGATAGTTGTACATCGTAATTTTATAAATAATGTTGACTATTTATTCAAAACACTATGATCTGATATACGTATTTCTAACATCTTTGACCGAACTATATCTTTAAGGTTGAATTCAAACTCTACGTTTATAATATTGGTTCTCTTACTTTAAATAAGTCTAAGGGGCGTCATTAATAAAACGATAAATACGGAGTTACTGGTCTTTGTTTCCTGTCGAAATCATTTAATATCATAAAAATTATAGTAGCGTTTATATAATACTTATTCTGATAGCGAGTCCCTGGCTTTAAGACAAAGATTGCTAATAGAACTGGGATTAACGCTTAATTGAAGTCGTTTAATACATCATTTTATAACACTAAACATTATATAAATTTTTAATATTTATTATATCAACGATTATATAAATGAAGTTCACGTTATAATCCTTGTACTTTACACTGATATCTTTTGCTCTATACGAGATATTATATACATGTATATGTCAAGGTAAAGTAGCTGTAACTTATCATTTATAGTAAGTTTCAGCGAGGTAATGTGTTTTCGTTTGTGGTAAATCCATGCCAGTTTAAATTGGATCAGGTTAAAAGCCCTATACATATTTATTCTATTCTTGACTTACAAGTTCTTGTTTAGTCATTTCTACCTTATAAATGCAGTGCTTGGTAAAATGGACAGATAGCTCGATTAGTTCTTGAGAATTGTACATCGTAGCTATAGTACATGATTCTTGCCTACCTGGGTACGATATTTATTATCGTGACATTCTCATTCGACAGTTTGTGTTTTACACATAGGTCGTTCGCAAACGTCGTTTAGACAAATGCGACGGAATGGTTTGTTATCAGGAAGTGCCTCGAGTCAGTGCTCTAACTGTCTTGTCTGCTTAAGTAAACGGCTCTTGTTGTCTGGTCTAGTTTGACTTGGACTGTGTTGAGGTAAAAATGACTCACCAATGAACTGTTAAATTCAGTTCGGCATTGAATGCCTGCCTTCCTGTGTTGATTATCGGTGGGATTAACTCTGATTCAAATGACTGTTTCAATTGATAGTTATTTGCCCTAAAGTAAAACACTTAAAAGGTAAGGTTATGTCAAAGGTATCATATTCTACCCTTCCTATCCTCATACTGGGGAATGAGCCAATATTTTATATTGTAACTAAATGATATAATACTTGTGTTCGTCAGCGGTGTATCTGCTTGAGCGCTGATACAGCTTACTTGTCTAACTATGGTCGATGATTCTTTAATAGATAGTTGGCCTAGGCATAGTAACTCGCAGTGCACGTTCGTAATATTCGTGAATGAACCGTCTGACATGTTCACAATGTATTTTTGAAAGTTGCGTCTTGGCACTTTCAATAAATTATTGTTAGTCATTTAAATGCTGATATGAAATGTTTGGTAAAACGCTCGTCTTCGTGGCCTATATCTCAAACCAATACATGCGTGACTAGTAAGTGCTTCCCACCTGAGTGCTATATTACTAATTACACGGCGTCTAAATTCTATTTACAGAAAGACAGCCTATTTATTCTAGATAGCCTCATAGGGCAGTATTACGATACTAAGTACCGAAAGGACGCTATGTATTTTTGTGAGTTGCTTCGGCACTCTCAAAACCCAATTCTGGCCTTACACACACAGACACACATTAACCGAACTGGATTATCGGTCTAAATGACTCACATAATATTTAAAGGATATATTTTTGGGATTGGTTCATCGACTAGTTCCTTTCTTATCCAGAAGGTATAATAAAAAGTGATTGTGAGGGATCACTTCTTGACCCGGGTGGAAGGAATTTTGGGTTTATTATACCTATTTATTAAATCTTCATTAATTAAATCCCTCCCAATCTCCATAATTTTATATTCTATTTATATACTCACTAAACTCTTAGTTCATAACCACTAAAATCATACAAACGTCTATATAATACCTATATTAAATTTGTATAAATCATACTTTTACTTCGTTTCTTAATATCATAGGTAAAATTACCTACCATATTATATATGCATATTACATAATTACATATATACATACTTACATATATACTTTACATACACTACACTTTATGTATTACAAAATACATAGATACGCATCTCTACATACATATTACATATACATATTATTCTAATATAAAAATCTAATCAATCAAATTCTTATTAATAACGTATTCTATTTATAGGTTTAGGAAGGTATTCGGAAGCAGATTATTCCGTTCACCCTAGTTTTGTTATAGGTAACTAAATAGGCAAGTAGCTCGCTAAATCTAATAGTTAATCACAATCCGTCATTAATACTGGGTATGATATTTCAACTTCTGAACTTTCAAATGATTTCCTTGTTTGGACAAATTTCCATAGAACTGAGTTATTACAATATTTATATACACAACGTAGGATACCTATCACTAGACATATTATCACAGCCAATCAAACCAAAAGGAAATTCTATAATAGATTTCTTTATAATTACAATTCTAAGGGCGGAAAATTTTTAGAGTATCCATATACTCTTTGCTCTTATATGTATATTGTTTATATATATATATATATATATATATAGAGGGAGAGATCAGCCAATCTCATTCTTTTACTTTTTTTTTTATAGGGGGGGTTGTTACAAACGGCCACTGAGTAAGAGGCTATTGCCGACCGTGAGGATCTGAAACGCCACGGCATAGACCTGCAAATGACTTGTATAGTGATGGAAAGCAATTTTGGAAAATATATAAAGAGAACATTGGTATCAGTATGGATAGGTCTTGTCTTGTAGGTACAATACCTAAAGATATAGTCACCTACAAGATTGCGTTCAGAGTTGAAGGACAAAGCCAATCGTTGCGTGCGTGAATGCCAACTAATCATTTTCGCTCACACGCACATAAAGACATGTAAATAATGTTGCAAGTAAATAGAGTCCTTCTAAAAAGTAGGGAATTGGAACTATCGGAGCTCGTCACACCGAGACTTTGTGTTGCGGCCTGACGGGACGAAGCGTCGACAAGCGAACTAAGACTTTTAGGTCTTACATAAAAGTTCTTCTCTTTATTGGCACCTCGGGTTCTAAGCGTATTCTTCCTGTGCTTACTATCACTTACTACGCACCTAGGAACTGATATTATTTCAATATTTTAGTTGCAAAATACGTCAAGGTTTAAACTTTGTTGTAAAGATCCTTGATTAAAGTTATGTATTGTAAGCCATATTGCTTTCCTACTGAATCCCTGTATGCAATTTGTAAGCTTCTCTCCGTCAGGAAACTCTATATCTTACACATGACACTTAGATACCACAAAGGGTTACCTTTCGATCGTGCCAAACTTAGGAAAAGACGTTATGACATAGTTGCCCCTGCATATTCCGCTCGTTCAATCTTTGCTAGTCGGCAAAATGTAGCTCAAGCCCCCCGTGTTTATAATCAAATTAATCGCATTCTTAACATTTACCCCATGCAACTATATGAGTGTAAGAAAAATCTAACTGAATGGCTCCTTACCCTTAATTATGATGAAGTGGTAGACATCTTGGTTACTTTAGCTTGAATCTGATACATGCTTAATGTATTCAATAAGACTCAAAACAAATTAGTAGGAATTTGTGTTCCATTCAAACTACCACCCGCACACACACACACACACACACACACACACACGCATACACACACACGCCCACTCATACACACGCATGCACGCGCATACCCGCACCTCACACCTGTTTGCTACTTACCCACTGCGGACACAACCACTATTTATCTCTTTCTTTATTTTCTTTAATATTTGTAAAAGTAATCTCTGTAATTCAGCAAATTGATAGTTTTAAAATTTAAGCAACATAGGAAGAGCAAGGTTTCCCAACACAAGTATCATCTGATTACTTTCTGGGAAGTCCCGGCAACTTACATGTATGGACTTATTGACATAAATACATTTTTATTTTATTTAATTTTTATTTTGTAGTTTTTTAAATTTCAGGCAGATAAACTGTTAAATTTGTGAGACAATTGGGTCATGTGAGGCCGTGTAAATAGCAATATAGCAATTGTATAAAATTTTTATATTAAATATACAAGTAAAGAAAACTATTGCGTACTAACTAATATATGGTAATACGTAGAGTTATAAAGGTTTTACAAAATCAGAGCTTACAAATATGACGACTGACAGCCGGGATATAAAGATTATCCATACTACCTATGCGCAGGTTTGCCGATAGCCTCATGACGTCACGCGTCGATGGTCAGTAGGGTTGACAAAAAAGGTTACATAAATAGTTGTCGCAACAAATTTATTATTGTATATACTTTACATAAGTATATACAATAATAGTAAGTAGTCATCGGCAAACCTTTTACGCGGGGCGTATACAGCCTTGCAGTCTAATTAAATTAATTAATACCAGATCAATCTCCGCCATCCTGAATGTGCCATGATGCTCAATCAATAATACTACAGCCTATTACACTGTCATAATGCTGACTATAAAGTCTAATAACGGATTAAAGAGATTGGACCATTTCATAGGAGAGCAACAAGGTCCTGAAGTCCGTTCCTAATTACCAGAACGTGTTATCATAGCGAGTGTATAACATCCAAATGAGACTTCGCGTAAAAAAATGCTCACTTGTAAATGTACCCAATTGATGTAAGTGGGTGTCGGGTCGGAAACTGCGCCATGTTTATTTAATGGCCATTTCGGCGCCAAAGGGTCCGCTGCCCATTCCTATCCGGCAGTTGCAACTTTATCGTTTTCCTTGTACGGAGACGAATGAGCATTAGATATCCATTCTGGAAGATGTAGGCTTTTGAAATTACTTCTTTTCAAATGTATTCGTACGACTCATTTAGGTGTGTCATTGTATGTAAGATTTTTTTATTTGATGGCCTCTGTGGCCATGCGTCCCCCTAACGTAGTCAGGGTCTTTGTTCGTCGTACTCTTATTATTATAATAGTGTATGTCCTTGAAGACCACGGGCCATGAAAATTGCCCGGACTTTTGGAGGGTTTGCGTGGGGGGCCATGGGAAGGCCAACACGTAGAGGCCCTTTGACGAATTTAATGTAAATGTGGCCTGACACTGACCGGCGATTATTCCTGTCTACATCTTATAATAATGCACGCAAGGACAAGCCCCGGCCAGTGTAGGACTATTGTGGGAGAAGAGATCAGAAAGTACTGGGCTATTGGGTTAAACTGCTAGTGGTACTTGGGGTCTGGGAATATGGGGACTATGGCGTCTGCCCATCGTAATGTTCGGGGAACATGGAAAAATGGGCAGACGGTGACTCGCCACTTATTATAATTATTATTATGAAGTCAAACCTTAGCTATTACCTTATTCTAACTTAAAATTAATATCTTACTTAGAATATTATATATTTTGTAGTGCGGTGTCCTCCAGCAGGGATGATGACCTCGTCTCATTGCGTTCTATGGCCTCCTCGACCAGCCGTTTGCAGAACCTCTCCAGGTACGGCCTCAAGTCTTTGCCCGAGATCAAATCAAAAATAGCCTCCTCGGTGATCTTAATACGCGTGGCCGTCTCGAGACCGCACCTGAGTCGATCACACAGGGGGCACTCGAGCATGAGACGTTGGGTCGTCTCATCGCCTCCACTGTCACACACACCGGGCGGGCTATCTTTTAGTTTAAATCGTTATAAATAGGCCGCGAATGCTTGCGGTGCGGTGAATGCTTGGCACCAATGTGGCGTTAACTTCACGTCCATGGGGAAGAACAACCTGGTGATGCTCGCCGTCTGCTTTCCCACGTATTTTCGATCCCACTGCTGGACCGACTCCATCCTAATGGACCGTTTCTGGTAGGATACAGGATATACTGTATGTATGGTTTCATGTGCATACATCAAGGGATAAAGGAGCGTTTGAAGCGACATTTTGTGAAAGACTTGATGTATATTAGGTAAACATCTGTATATATTGCATTTATATATTTACTACTAAAATTTAAGTAGTCGTACTACATTTTATGTATACTACCATCGCCATTATAATTTCAATTAATTCCTGGGGTTGTCTGGAAAAGATCGCTTTTTAGTGATTACAGACCTTTAGTCTGTAAGTTTATTGTTGTGTTGTTGTACAAATAAATGTATCTGTGTTTTTTTTATTACGAAGCTGGCAAACACGGAGACGGCTTAGCTCATGGAAAGTAATAGAGAGATCAGAGAGGAGGAATAGGGGATATGGGTCATTGGAACTCTCACTCATCTCACGAAACACGACTAGTACAAGACTAGCTGTTTCACGCCGATATTTTGTGAGAGCGTGGTATCACACTCAATAATAAAGACCTAAATAAATGAAGAGTAAAGTTTGAGACGTCAAATGATGTAGCTAAGCGTCTATTGGACGAACCAGCGACAGAAGTAAACCTGCTCGAAAACATAAGTCCGCAACACTATCGACCAGGGATCAGTCCGATCAGTGGCTAATCTTTATTACCTAAGTTTCGAGGAGTTTTCTCTCGAGTCACTCGGTTTTCTATTATAAGCCTAATAATAGGTTGGGGAAAAAGTCTTTTCGCATATAGTATGTATGAACTTGTAATAAGATCTCTTTGGCTATATATACCATTTGTATCTGGCTGGTTTTGGTATCATTAAAAAGTTTTAATTTTAAAGAAGACAATTCAAAATTCAAATTAGGAAAATGAGTGTATTTTATTTGTTTTTCTTATTGTTAAAATGAGTGAATCTAATGAAGAAATTCGATACATTTTAAAATTTTACTACAAAAAAGCTAAAAATGCAACACAAGCCGCGAAAAAAAATTGTGATGTTTATGAACCTAATGCAGCATCTGTGAGAGTAGCGCAAATTTGGTTTAAGCGTTTTCAAACCGGAAATTTTGATATCAAAGGTGCACGTCGCTCTGGTCGCCCTGTTACGGACAAAATTGATGCCATTTTTGAAAAAGTGGAGCAAGATCGGCGTATTAGTAGTTACGATGTAGCTGGCTAACTGGGAATTGACCACAAAACGGTTTTGGCGCATTTGAAAAAAGCTGGATACACAAAAAGCTCGATATTTGGGTGCCTCATGAGCTCACTGAAAGAAACCTAATGAACCGTGTACTCATTTGTGATTCCTTATTACGACGTAATGAAAACGAACTATTTTTGAAGAAGCTGATAACTGGTGATGAAAAGTGGATCACGTACGACAAGAACGTGCGAAAAAGATCGTGGTCAAAGGCCGGTCAGGCTTCACAGACTGTGGCGAAACCCGGGTTAACTCGCAACAAGGTGATGCTTTGTGTATGGTGGGATTGGAAGGGCATTATTCATTATGAGCTGTTACCGCCAGGCAGGACCATCGATTCTGAACTGTACTGCGAACAACTGATGAGATTAAAGCAAAAAGTTGAGAGAAAGCGGCCAGAATTAATCAACAGAAGGGGTGTGGTTTTCCACCATGATAACCCTAGACCTCACATATCTTTAGCCACTCAGCAAAAATTACGAGAGTTTGGCTGGGAGGTGTTAATGCACCCGCCGTATAGGCCTGACCTTGCACCTTCAGATTTTCACCGGTTTCGGTCTCTGCAGAATTCCTTAGGCAGTGTCAGGTTAACATCACGAGAGGACTGCCAAAACCACTTGACGCAGTTTTTTGATCAGAAGCCCCAAATTTTTTATAGCAATGGGATCACGTCCCTCCCTACAAGATGGCAAAAAGTTATCCAACAAAATGGCCCCTACATACTTTAGTCAAATGTAAATGAACTTTGTAAAAAAACCTTTTGAATTTTTATATATAATGCAAAGAAACTTTTTCCCCAACCTAATATATTCATTGTTATGTTTAATACCATTTATAAATTAATATGCGGCTTACGCGATTGGTAATTGTTTACTTATATTTCCCTTTGATGTAAAACCACAATGATGGAAAATATATTGTTGCATGCCGTCAAAGATAGGCGCACAGCTGCCTATTGTAAGCGCAGTTTATTGTCCTCCGGGGGATTAAGGAATTCTTTGTGTTTTGAACTTGCAATTAAGAAAAACATGCTATTGTTGTTTTATTTGCTTTATAACCATCATTAGCGTCGAACTCATCCTTATTGTTATTGTTTTCGACTTTGTGGCCGTTCACAGGTGCGCAAATTACTATTTCTTAGAAACTCAATGTGCGCGGCCAATTTCTTTGTCCTGTGTAGTTAGTATAAGACGATGCCCGAATGGAGGGGCGGGCAGTCAAGCGACGACTACGAAACGAGTAAGACATTCTCTGGTACTCTCGATTAGCGATATAGGCGACGGACTTTGCGCGTGTCGAATTGTATTGAATCGTGCAGTGTGAACTGGTTGCATCCAGTTTTATTTGTATTTGTTTTATACATGTTTGTACAGTTCTAATAAATTATATAGTAGTTCCAACGTCATTTTTAATTCGAGTCCTGTAGCTCGTAACAGTATGTACAGGAGAGGAAAAAGATAGCAGGTGGTTTTACATGATTTACACGTATTACCATTCGTCCCATTCCTTTAAGAATTTTCAATAAAATTAAATACACGCAACCATATACTGTTAAGAGTGTTATATTATTTTTGCCAATAGTGAAAAACAGCTCTCAAAATAAGTTTGGTACGGGTCTGTCTTAAGGGACTTTTGTGAGATACGGTTTTCTTTATCCCAATATCTCAGCTTAACAAGAAAAGAACTCTAAGGATCTGAAGAAATGAATTATTGTTCTTTTTTTCTGATAAGCCAAAAAATCCCTTTGCTTACAGTATACCTTAAAACCACACGAAGTATTAAATATTCATGCATACTTGACACAAATGGCACAAAGTCTTATTCAAAAAGATAAAAACACATCGAAATATGTATGAAGTTTGTAAGCCCCTGACGATTAGCAGGACGTCTGTTCTCATCAACACACGTGATGTGAAATAGTCCATAAGTGAAGTCCAGGAGCCTTGTATACCGTCTCTGACCCTCGGGGTCGTCTCTTTGCACAGTCCGTATTAAATCGACCTCCCAGCTGACTACGAATGATTTATGGCCGTTTATTGCCTCGATGCTTCCATCAAATTGATAAGGCTTCTAGTATTATGACGAGAAGAGTATAAAATAGAAGAAACTCTTCCCGCGAATCCTCTTGGTTAAACTTTTTTTAAGTCGTTTATTTCGCAACGAATAATACAGTTCACAATACATTATGATAGGTATAGTAAGACACATTGAGTATATGTCATACAGAGTGAGAGTGGCCAAAACAGTGACGTTCAAAAGAAAAATTTACTTACTCTACATGAATAGGTACTCAAATTACCCCCATTATGTTTTACCTAAATTTCTGGTGATTTTTGGGAAATTTCGATCGCAACTTAAGTATAAATAAATTTAAATGTTTTTTATTTCATTTTTTGGTATGTTTATTTATGTAACTAGTAATTCCTTTTGGATTGTACTTTTACACGTAAAATATACCAACTTAATTAGCAACTATGTCTTGTATACTACATTATATTTATAGGAATCAAGATACAATAATAATATCAGAGTTAGTGTTTGTCTGTCTATCACGTCTTATGTATTTAAATAAAATTTTCGTATATATTTTCTTCTTGTCTTGTTTTGAAAACGTTTATTGATGGAGATACTCTTATGTGTAAAGGTTTAAATTTATGTAAACTTAGCCTGAATATCTTTCTATTCTCTACTTTTATTTAAATGAAGTGTTTTGGTTTACATTCTGCGTTGAAAATAACTCTTTTTATTACAACGTGGGATGTCGAAAGCAGTGTCAGGTGAAAAAGTAATAGTAGAAAAAATACTTTTACTTTTTGAGAATCCAAATGAAAGTTCCCGAACCAGCAGGATACCAATGCCAGATTGATGATATATTCTCCCTTTTTCATAACACTGAATACAGATGGATCGCAGATAAATTGTTTGCAAAAGTAGAATATTTTACCAATTCCAAAATAACGCGGAAAAAACCGCGCGCAAAGCCTTAGTCAGCTACAAACCTACAACTAAGACTTCTTGAAAATGTAATGAGGTGCAAACAATATCGTATTTATGAAAAATCCCCGCGTTGCCACGGCTCACGTTGAAGCACCACTCACCGGAGTTCATTCATAATGCCAGCCTAACGAGGTGCAGCGCCCCCTCGCGGCGCGATGCCAATCTTTCTTCATTTCCTTCTTTTAATATTACCCACACATTCTAACCTCATAAAAGTGTTAAAATTTCATCCATCAAAAAGGGTTCCTTGTTGAGGAACAAATTTATGAAACCCTAGTACCGCGTCCAACAGTCGCGCAACAGACAGCCGGCCCACCTGATGGACACCAGTTACCGTCTTATAGACGTTGCCAAAGCGTTGCCGGATTCTGAGTACGGGGGACTGGAGTGCTGGAATACCACGCGAGATTATAGAGGCGACAAGCTCTACATGAAAATACTAACGGCTGCCTGCCATTCCTAAACATTCGCAAAACGACATCTGCCAGTCTACGGGTCGCGAGCCCTAGGATGACGTCTGTGGTCACGCCGCCCGCGTACCGTAACACACAGACATCACAATCGAGGCAGTTCTAATTAACATAGCACTTATGCTATTCTTATATACAAATTATATTACTGTAAAGTTTCAACAAGATCTGTTGAATAATTTTTACGTTTTTATGCGGGCAGAAACGGAGAAAGAATACAACTTCCTGTGGCCGACGACCTGTCGTGAGAGCCAACAAAATAACCCATAGCGAGGTGATAGGGTATATACCCGTCTGGATGGCTATCACCCTTGGTCTAGGGTATGCCGCCATAACAACCTTGAGTAGTGTTCCGGCATTAGTGGCCAGGTTCCAGTCTCCCTTTAAAGAACAGCAGCACATTTGTTGTCATAAATGTCCAGAGGCGACAGTAATCGCTCTCCATCAGGTGGGCCTGCCTGTCTGCTGAACCCATGCAATAAAATAAAAAAAAACGTAAAACAGTAACAACTATCCGTCCATAATCAGAAAATTTCCCAAACCACCTTTATTTACAAAAATGTATCATTTACATATTTGGTCCTTCGAGCCGGATTGGATGAATACAATAAAGTTGATTAATTTGAATATTCACAAAGTCCACTATCGTTTGTTATAAGTATTGACAACATGTTTCGGTCCATTTTGTTTTGAGTGTACTTTGAAAAAATGAGTGCCAAGGGCGATTCGCGCTTGGCGGCCGTCCTCCTCCCTCCTCCTCCTCCCCTCCCGCGAAACATGAGGCGGCCCGATATTATTATAAGGCAGCTGTATACATAATTAATTTTTGAACTTTGGACCGCGACTTAATCTCTGTCAATTAGATTTTGTTCCTCTTCTCCGCAATATGGACCTTCCTTTTTTGCTCGCGCACAATTTATCTCGTACGGATGTTTACTTAAAAGCGCATCTACTTATAATGTACAATGGGAAATTTTTAATTATATTACAATTATTGGGATACTTCTTAATGGGGTCGCCACGTGCACAGCAATCATTGTTTGTTTAAATTTATAATCCCGTGGCCAGATTAATATCTAACATGACTAGCTTTTACCTACGGCTAAGCTCACGTTAATGTAGGTTTCCTCAATTAATTTAGATTTACCATCCCTCGGAATTAGTAATTTTGTTCTAGATAAAACATTACCCTTTGCCACCCTAAATAAACACGTCGTTATAGAAACCTAAATCACCCAGGGACCCACCCACACAAGCATATACGAAAAATTTCATCAACATTTTTGAACCCGACTGCTGCGTGTGAGTCCAATTGTGAATTTAAACTCAAAAATCATTTCCGTCTTCTTATGCTTTTAGTTACTTTAACAAAAACAGAACTCTTACAACATCGTCCATCTGTCTGTTAAATATTTGCGTAAAGATTATTTCGAAACCTAGATATCGAAGAACATCAGGTACTGGTCCTGCTATGGCTTCCCTCGCATTTCGATTGGCTAACCATTCCACTTTTAAGTATCGGTTCTCCGTCAAAGTGTATTGCGAAAAATTTACGGTGCGGCGATTTGAATTTGCATGTAAATTAACTTAAATGGATTGAGATACTTTATATAGAACGATATTTATTACATTTCTTTAAAATTTTCAATTCAAAGTCAGTTAAAGTTGCTGTAGGGAACAAGTTTTTAATAACATACATAAGAAGAGTTGAAAATAAGTGTGCTTCTTAATTTCTGAAGATTGAACCACTTCGCAACGTATTACTACTGTTTTAACGCTGACGTCCTTCAGGATTATCGGTACTGATTTTATGGAAGACGCGGTCGTGTTCCAAATGCATAATTATTTTATTGTGAATAAAACAAAACAATATTTAAACAAATAATAAACCAGATTATGTTTCTCTCTTATAAAGATGTAGATATGTTTTTATCCTCTTTTGATAAAACAATAAAGAAGTAAAATGGTTTCATGACAATAATTTGAAGGTTATTTGGTGAATTTTTTTCTTAACTTAAAATAACTATAAAAAACTACGAAAAAACCACGTTATGTCTAATATCGTGAAGATTTATGATATATTTTTTGGTAAATTAATAATCAATAATTAGCAACGAAAAGTTCTTTAAGCTTAGACCTCTTTTTACTAGCATGTGTTAGCAAAACTAGATTCGCGTTGACGTGACGATGACATATGTGGCTATATTTAACGTCATTTGTCGTTATAGTGATAAAAGTAGCCTCCTATTTGTTGATCTGGGATATATTATATATAATTAGCTAGCTCAGTATCGAGTTTCATTTAAATCCATTCAGTCGTTTTCACGTGATGCTCTAACAGATAGACAGAGACACAAAATTCGAAAGTGGTTCACATTAGCCTCTCTGATATTTTCTGAATTTTTTTTCTTTCACTGGTTTATTATATTATATTATTACGAGTTGCAAGACTCGAATTAAATTGCCGTTGGAATTATTATACAGTTTATTAGAACTGTACAAACACGTATAATACAGGTACAAATATAACTGGACCACCACCAGTACAAACGTAATCTCTCTTTTCTTTCACCATATCCCAATTATTTGGGGTCGGCACAATATGTCTTTTCCTTCCACACTCCTCTACTCTGACATACGTCTTCTGTCACACCACATATCATCATATCATCCTTCACACAATCCATCCATCTTTTTTGGTCTACCTTTACATTTGTACCCATCTATCTTGAAGTTTAACATTATTTTTGTCACGTGACTTATCCCTCCTCATTATATGCCTATACCAACTTAATCTTCTTCCTCTCAATTTTTCATTCACGGGTGCAACTTTCAAAGTAACACCAGTACAAACGTAATACACGATTCAATAACACGCGCAAAGTCCGTCACTAAATAGATTACCGAATGTGCACAAGTCTTGCTTTGCTCGTGGTTATCGCTCGACTGTCTCATCTCTCAATTGGGGCATTGTTTTATACTGCGCAAATACAATATATCTGCTCGGCCGCGTGGACTGAATTTCCTACAATCACACCTGGCTAATGACTACCATAAAAGATTACAATACAGAATGGGCTCTTTTTCTAATCACAAATTTTAACACAAAGTAAACAAAAGAAGTCCAAATGCCGAAAAGATAATAAAATGTTTACAGGTATGCAGGTGTGAATTTGTCTTTTGTCGGCGTTCAGATTGTAAAAATATGTTTTATTTCTTTCAAACTTTTTTAATACAAACGTGCATATGTCATACAATCTCTTTACCAAGAGTTACTGTTGCATCTAACATAACCATCAAGGAGGAATAAATTAAGCCTCGTAGTAATAAACAGACGTAACGTAGTGAAAGTTGACAGCGCAACATATCTCCATACATTCCTAACATGTGTTTGGTGTTTGTGTTTGGTGGATACAAGTAAAATGTTAGACGGAAATGCTTTGAATAAAAAACTGCTGCTTTAAAAATAGTGTGGCGTGGTGAAGGTTTACCGGCGCCACGACTCAGCGTCATGACGAGCTACAAGTACTCTTGTAGTACATTGCTTTCTTTCTTCATTTTTCCTCATTTAACTTAGACTCAGTGTTTGACCGCCATGAACTCCGAAACTACTCAACCAATTTTGATGTCGTTTTTTCCATTTTGCTGGATTTGTTCCAAATTATATTTCCAACGAATATTTTAAGTCACGAAAACCGCAACGAAATCGACCCAGTCTTTTTTACGTGAATCCCGAACAAACCGACAAATCGACAAACAAACAGATAAGACATGTAGAAATTGCATCGTTTATACTTTATAGTCTATTCCAATTAGGTTTTTTTAAAAAGCTTTAATTACCAGGCCACTAAGAAAGTATTGCGAAAAAAGTTTTTATGTACGAGAGACTGGCCAGTTATAATCTATTTTGAAAATATAATTATTTATGACTAAAAATAGGTACGTTCCAATTTCAAAATTTCCCTCCACATTGTTTGCGAGCTAATTTAAATGATCGCGTCTCATTGAAAAATGGATCTGCGCCGGGAACATTTTCGCGCTGTGATTTTTTACGAATTCAAGTGTCGCCGAAACCGGACGAATTGTACGTTAGACTTCAAATGGTATTTTTGAATGAAGACCCTTCTAGGGCAACCGTGTATCGTTGGTACGACGAATTCAAGCGCGGTCGACTAACTTTGGGGGAAGAAGAAAGAAGTGGTCGCCCTTTGACGGTTGTTACGGAAGAACACGTGCTAGCAGTGAAAATTTTTATCCAAGACAATAGGTTTCAGCACGTACTTCAGATTGGATCGGAGAGCCTTCACGGAATTCTAAGTGCATCTTCGCGCGAGGTGGATAGTTTCCCGCTTGACGCAGCACAACCTCACCGATGCTCAGAAGCAGGCTCGTGTGGAATGGTGCCGTCATCTGACAAACAAATTTGAAGCAGGTTCGTCTCGGCGTATTTACGACATCATCACAGGTGATGAGTCCTGGATCTGTCAATACGATCCAGAAACGAAGCGCCAGTCGACGGTTTGGGTTTTTCAAAACGAATCGACACCTACCAAATTGAAGCGATATAGAAGCGGGGGGAAGGTTTTGATCGCGAGTTTTTTCAATTTGACCGGATACTTCGTGTCAATTCCTTTATGGAACCAAAGAAGCATCAACACTGAATGGTATACTACCAAATGCTTGGCAGACGTTTTCTCTGTTGTGAGCAATAAGCGACCAAACGTAAGGCTGCGCGGGCTACTGCTCCACCACGACAACGCGCCCGCCCATACCGCGCTCAAAACGAGGGACTTCCTGGACAGCACGCCGGTCAAACTTCTGGGTCACCCTCCTTACAGCCCTAACCTAGTACCGTGTGACTTCTTTTTATTCCCGAAAATAAAAAATCAGCTCAAATCGATACAATTTTCATTGCCAGAATATGCGCTATCAACGTTCGAGCGCAAGCTGTAAACGAGGTGTCTGCGGCGGACTGGAAAAAGTGTTCCGAAAATTGGTTCAAACGCATGAAACAAGTGGCTTGTGGAGAGTGCTTTGAAAATATTTATTTTTTTAATTTTTGCATGTCTTTCTGAGTGCCCCACGTACAGACACGGCATGCTTAGAAATAATAACACTACAGAGGAGATGGATCATCGTAATTATAAAAGCTTTAAATTAGATAAAAGTCTACGGGCTGTATTACCCGTAGAAGGTACAATTGTTAAATGGCGTGGCCTAACGTAATTGTTCACTTCTGCGAAACTAGTTTTCTTAATAAAGTAATTTATTTATTCAGAAGTTGTCTTTCTTCGCTTTGTACTTAATACTAAGCAATTCGAGTCTACCAAAAATAGAGTTTTTTGCCAGCAATTTCCATAAATTCGCTTCGCCTGCTAATGCCAATTTATTAATGTCCGTCTCTTCATACTTTATTAATATTTATAACAGTCTTTTTTTCATTTCTCAAAGTTCTTAATACATCTTAAGGTGTTTCGTAATTTTGAGAATGATTAAGAATGTCAAAATTTAAAGAATATTAATAACATGGAAGAAGAACACTATATCAGAAATGAGGATCTTAGTACCCTTTAACGTGTTCATGATTAATACCAATTACTAATTCACTTACTTCTGATATTCTGTCTCTATAAAATTTGAAAAAAAACACACTTTTGAATTTCAACTAATTCTTGATCATAATTCATATAACAGATAACATGGTTTATCATTCAACGTTATCTGAAGTGTACCCAAATGTCACTGAAATCTGTATAAGTATGTACATCACAATTAATTCAACGATCGTGCAGAATTGCACAAACACTGTCTACTAAAAGACCAATGTCAGTATAAATGAAGAGACTCAAAATTGTACACAACGCTGTCACTTTCACTAGTCCAAGGTCTATTCGTATTTTCTAGAGAGCTGGTGAAAAAATAACAGAATTCCCCATAAATATGGATGGTTCTGTAGTAGAACCATCGCAAATAGTTTCAAATTGTTTCATCGAAAAGCATTAGGGTCGAGTTTTCGCCACTCGTGACTCTTTACTTGCAAAAGCTGTATTGGGAATGTTAGTGAAATAAAAATGGCCTCTTCACCCAGTAACAGACTTGATGGAACGCGGTTATCGTCGCCTATAGATGCTGCTAGTTAAGGTTTCTACCTGAAACGCGGTGGACGAGTCATCCATGCTGGAACGAAAACGAATACAAAAACCTGCTAATCGTTGAGCTGTCGTAAGAGGTGACAAAAAACAAACCCCACAGTCAGGTGGTAGGGGATTCACTTGTCTGGGTGACGGTTCAAAACATGCCGCCACAATACCCTCGTGTTGTTTTCCAAGCATGTGACCAGGCTCCATTCTCCGCTATGATGCCTGTATTTCATTTATAGCATGTTCGGATTTGGGAATTTCCATAGGCGACAGTCACTACTTTCCATCAGGGAACCTAAAACAACCAATTTTGGAGAATCGTTTGTTAACATAAATATTTACTGGTACGTGGAAGACAACATGATTCCCACTATTTTCTGGTACTTGTCATATTTGTAATATCAGTCCGCACAGGTGGGCCGTTAGCCTGTCTGCTGTCTCCAGCAATAGAAAACGCTCCGTTCAGTTGGTGCTAGTTCTTACTATCAGCTTTTTTGGTTTAGATGTATAAACATTTTCGGATTTATTCATATTGAGTTAGAGGAAGTTTGTAGGATTCTTCAAAGTTCTTAAAAAGCCTCCAAACTTACTCTAACTCAATAATTAAGTGAATGAAATGAATAAGACCATTGACAATAACAAGTATGAAAGAAAAAAAGTAGGAATTCGAACTCTGACCATTAAATCCCATTGAGATTTCAACGTCTGGAAACGTCACAGGAAACAGAAATTAAATGCCAGCCACAATTAAATAAGATAAGGCGTCAGAATATATATTTTGTCGTTTATTAGTTTCTAGAAATAAGAGCAACCATAGATAATACACTATGTACAAAATAGATAAGCCTCACTGGCATAAAATATAATTTACTGTGTCCGATAGATGGCGCTACAATCGGTATTATATTCCTATATATACCACTAGATAGCGCTATAATCGATAACTCTATAAATTCCACTGGGTGGTACTAATAAGTTATAATTTTTTCTAAATTGGAATAAAGAGAAAGACAGAATAAAATTATTTTAAAAAACTTATATACAACACTATAATTTAAGCCAAAAGTAAAAAATGGTTCTCATAAAACTTCAACCTCCAACTCCCTTTACAGTCACCCCGTTCCTCTCAACTTTAACAACTCACTATTTCAAAGACTTTATATCATCTCCAAATTATACATAACTATCAAATCACACAAGGATATTTCCATAAATAAAAATTAAAGATAATTGACTTGCTCAGTTTATTTAAGTTGGTAGCGCCTCGCGAATGGTAGAACAATTTAAATACTGTTACGAGTATGGGACTCGAATTAAAATGCCGTTAGAATTACTATAGAATTTATTAGAACTATACAAACACGTATAACACAGGTACAAATATAACTGGACACAACCAGTACAAACTGCACAATTCAATAACACGCGCAAAGTCCGTCACTATATAGCTTATCAAATGTACACGTCTTACTTGTATCGTAATCGTCGCTTGACTGCCGATCTCTCCGTTCAGGCATTCCTTTGTACTCAGCTTACAATATTTCACGACCGTGTACATAATGATTTCCAAGAATCACACCTGGCCACTGCCTACCATAAAGGATTACAATACACAATAGGCGGCTTTTCTAATTACAAATTTTAATAACACAAAGTAAAGAAAAGAAGTCCAAATGCGGGCAGGTAATAAACTGCGCTTTATGGCAGGCAGGTGTGCATTCACATTTGTCGGCGTGCTTTGTGGAATTTTGACTAAGTTGAAACAATACTATAAATTACTTGAAAGTACATTCAATTAAATGTTCGCAATGTAAAATGTCCAGCGACCTGTTAATACCTGTTACAAATGCCACCAAAACGTTAAGTACATATAACAGTATCGTTTTCACTAACCTCGTTGTCCACTGCAACAGATCAACAAACATCTGCCTTCACGTGGCTATTGTGTCGTGATACCTAACATAAGCTACTAAAATATTACATTATCATACGAGTAATTACTACCATTGTGGTGTCATAATATCTCGCATAAATGTATATTGGCCGCTATAAATTTAGGATAGCAACACTTTAATATTACTCAATGTCAAGACTGAACAAATTGTCGAAATTTGACTTTGAACACTTCGGATTGAAAAACATAGTTCTCCTGTAAAATCGCTTTTAGTAAAATTGTGTGAGTGACACACTTTGCAAAAGCATAAAATCATTCAATAACAATTAATAGACTAATTGGCTCGTTTAAGTTGTAACTTGTAACGTATTACCTTGCTTCGCTCAAATTAAATCTAGGAGGCTGTACAGTTTCTTATAATAATAATCGTCTCAGTTGATTGTATCAAATACTCTATTGTGTTTGATATTTTTAAACTAGAGTTTACCTCTTGTTTAAAGAGCAGCCGTTAATACAGGTTACATTGCATTGTATTCTTATGTTGGTGCTATTTGCCCTCGGAAGATTTACTTCATGGAATGAAAAGCATGTATTTCCTTTTTCGGTATCCAGACAGACAGATCGAGTTGCTGTCGCATTTTTTACATTATGAATTTTTATATCTGTAATCTTTAGAACGGAGAAAGAAATTATTGGTCTCCTATACAAACTCTTATCTCCTATTTCAACCCGTTCTAGTTTTATTTATTATATCCCCCGTCAATCTCTCTGTAAACTACATAAACGACCACAACTACCACAACTACCAAAACTACTACAACTACCAAAACTACCGTAACTACTAAAACTATTAAAACTACCAATACTACTGAAATGATCAAAACGACCAAAATGACCAAAATATTGACACAAATAAAAAACCTATCATATTTTCTGGGATAACCTTTACATAAATCTAGCCCAAAATCTATCCTATAATCCGGGATGAAAAGTATCCCTTTTCCACTCATGGTATAAAATTTACATATATGTATCCCGAATTTTAGCCAAATCGGTCCATTATTTTTTCCGTAAAAGCATAACAAACACAAAAACAAATACATTTTTATCCCGGAAACTGTTCCATTTTTCGGGATAAAAAATATCTTACGTTCATTCTCGGCATCGAAAATATATGTATACTGAGTTTCAGCCAAATCGGTCTAGTAGTTTTTCCGTGAAAACGTTATGGAAAACTGTAAAAATGAGTATGCATCAAAGTTTGATAGTGAATAACTTTGAAACACTCAATTGAATCGAGTAAGCACAAGAGACCATTTTTGTAGAGCGTTCGATTTCCTACAAAAGAGTGCGTTGAACTTTGCTGCTAAATCAATTGCTACGGAGATATGATTGTTCCTATTGGACTGAGGACAATCGAAAACTGCAATGCGGAGGAGCTCCTGTTGACATTGAGAGCTCGTTTTGGTGAGAATTCTCTAAAGGTTTCTAGCAACCCATTTTTCAATATGACTATAAAAAAATCGATTTCTTTTGGCCCACGCTAATACATACTAGCTGCGCCCCGTGGTTTCACCGGCGCGGTGATGGAAAATCATTATATTTTGAATAATTCACACTATATTTTTCTAAATTAAAGCCTATGTGCTATTCTGATGTGTAAGCTATTTTATTGTAAAGTTTCATCAAAATCCATGCAGTAGTTTTTGCGTGAAAGAGTAACAAACATACATTTTTACAAACTTTCGCGTTTATAAAATTAGTAGGAAGTAGGATATAATATACATAAATAAAAGAAAGCGAGTCTTAATGATGATTACATTTTACTAGCTGACCCGGCGAACTTCGTACCGCCATATTTTCTGAATTCCTAAAAGACTTTGTTTCATGACACAAAAACAAGATCACCAAAATCGATCCAGATGATTAGGAGGATTCTAGAACCCGATCTCAGCGCCACCTACCGGTTCCAATTGTGAATCTAAACCACCCGGGGACCCATTCAAACACACAAAACAAATATCAAACAAATCGATCCAGTCGTTTAGGAGGAGTTCACTGTCAACACACGTACAGAAAAATATATATATATATATATATATATATATATATATATATATATATATATATATATATATATATATATATATAGATTAGGTATGTTTGCTTGTTTCTCCTTCATCGACTTTGAAATTGATTGATTATCCATAAACTTTAATATGAATATATTGTAAAATTCTTCTTCTATGTCTAGAAATGATAAATTCCGCGTCATATGAAGCCGAAATAGTCGTAAGAACAAGTACACTTTTAGAGATGAATGTTTTCCGTGTCCTGTGAGAACTGTCTATTAAATATCAAATTTAGTCTGAGTAAGACTTCTTACGAGTGGAAAATTAGAAAACTTGTGATCATGAACGTTTAGGAACTCTGGTTTGGTGGGCGCGTGAACTTCGCTCGAGTTGCTCGTTAAATTGCTAATTTCACAGCAATTAGGAGTTGTCAGGTGCCTGTTAGCGTTCATTCATTACAAAGGTGTCTCATTTTCCACTCCAATTGTCAATTGTTTGCACGCTTTATTTTGTTCATCGAAGTTCTCGATTTAGTTTTACGTTGATAGATCGAGTTTATAAACATTTTCCAAAAAAAACCTCACAAAAAGGAAACCAACTTCAATAGTAATAACTAAATAGGAAAAAATAAAAAAATTCTACAAAATTTTGAATTCGCTGCAAAATGAAACAAAAATATTACTATTGTAATGTAGTTAACATTATTTATTGACATCACATAATACATGAACTATGAGAACAACAAAACACGATAAGTAACTAAACCTTAGACCATTCAACCAAAGGAAAGGGTTCGGTCTAATTTTGCTAACAAACAGTTCAGCCATTTGCTGCGGGGGGAAGAGTAAAGCACACATTGAAACATCGCATCACACCCAAATATTATTTGTGTTGTCATTGTTTATGACCACACATGTACAAATCTTCAACACTAGTTTAGAGACAGCGTATATTTACACTCATTACGCACACAGAGACGACTCGCACATTTCAAAATACAAGAGAATGCCATATCATTATTCAATTTTGGTTGAATGGTCTAACAACTAAAAATAATATATTAAACGCCTGTAAATATTGTACTACTGGTACGCGTGTACAAGATTGCTATCTCACTCTTCGGTATAGGCGCTGGTCTTTAAAGGTTGCTCTCGATTCCCCAACTGGGATGTTTGCAGTTTAGGTCCCCGGCTATTGTAACCGCGGAACCCAGACTGCGATCCAGAATGCCAAAGAGGAGCTTGTCCGAGAGGCAGGCTATTCAGCTGGATCCAGCTCCAAAAAAAAAAAACGTGCGATCCAGTCATCAAATCCTGACTTGTGACAATGGGACCACCTCGGAGATGCACTGTTTTGAATAAATAAAAATTCAGTCGGATTGAGAACTTCCTCGTCTTTAAATTCGATTAAAAAACATAATACTTTTTGTTCACCTCTACATTCTCATAATGTTTGATTTACTTTTATAAGAGACAAGTAAAGTATTATTTAATTTGAAAAGACAAAACAGGCGCCTCCATTATGGCATGCGGCCCAAACCACGCACGTCCCGCTTGGGTTAACTTAATATAAAAGCGGCGGGGAATCTCCATATTTATTTTCGTCCTGCATGTTGTTCGCGGCGAAGTTGGTTTGTTCACTTTGGTTGCGGCCTTGGCGAGATTTACAACTTGGGCCGAAACACCTTCTCTTCTGCTTCATTCGTTTATCATTTGTTTTTAATAATACAGTCCTAATCTAGTTCTTTTATTTGGTTTCGTATATTAGTGAAGTGCCACGCATAATGAGCAGACTATTAAAAATCGATTTTCAAAAGGTTCCCTACAAATTCTCCACTACCTCATCCTTACTTTGAGCTGATAAATTATCAATCTAAATAATAATATTATAATAATTTATTTCTTTGAGTAAATTACAATTACAATAAACAATATATTTATGCTAGGTACATCACTTGAGACTAAAAGTTGTCGGTTTGTCCCCAACCAGGACAGGCCTGTATTTTGGGGAGCACATTCAGCCATGATGTGTTCTCATTTTTTTATTTTAATATAATGATTGGTTGAGTTAACCTTATTAATTAATTAATTAATTAATTAACAGTTTTTTGTTTCTTAAATCTGATAGTGTTAAGTATTCTTCTTAGATGATGTAATTATCGTCTCTTGAATGATATGCAAAGAGAACGCGCAACGGTTGTCGCTGTGTAATTGATACAAACTAAAAATAATCATGAATCATCGATCACAATAAAACGACGAATGTAATCCAATCAGCAATTTAACTCTTTACAATAGTACTGTGATTTAAAATAGGTTCCAATTTAAGACTGAAAACGTACAGAACTACTCGCATTTAATTTAAGAGTGATATTGGGACTATATAATTAAATATAAGTCTCCTCTGATACAAAAGATTAAAAAGGTTGAGCTGAAAATCACATTTCGACCGATCTTATCGAGCGGGTGCGACTCTCTTCGAGAGATATATTTGTTGTCTTCTCGGAGATAACCTTTTAAACTCCAAGATGTGGAATTAGATCTCGGCGAACTACGGTGTATACTTCAACTTTTAACTTTGTTAGATGAGTATCCACTTTTGAAATATCTGTCTTCAGATAAGTCTGCAGTGAAGGTAATTCTGTTTTGAACTTATAGCTGTTTCAAAGATCGAAAGCATCAACATCTCGACTATTAGGTTTTATCTAGATTGTTTTGAAATTCCAATTTTGAGTTGTTACGATCCACAGAACGAATATTAACGGAAAAATTAAACCATTATCCATCTTCATTCTGTAAGATACCAGCTGTTGTGGCTGTGGAGGTTATTTTTACATGAACACTTTTATGGACCTCAATGAAATACGTGTTAACTGCATAAGGTGTATTTTAAAACCGACTTATTCTTATTACTAACATCGCCACAGTTATAAAAACAGCTAAGTTAACACCAATCACTAGCTTTCTCCTGCGGTTTCGTTCGCATTGATATAACGTTGTCAATTTTTCTGAACAAACACCCTATCATAGAGACGTGTTTGTTAGCCAATGGTCAAAAAATAAAATGTTTGCTTTTATTTTTTCTTACTCGGGAACGGTACTTTTTCTGGATAATATATTATATCCTTTCCTGTACCCCTGACAACATGTATGCAAGTGTAGTTAAGACCTGAAAGTAAAACTAACAAACAAACTCAGGTTGCCATTCATAATATTAGTTAGGATAGATGTCACAAAAATTATAGATAGACTAGCGGGCGGGCAAACGTTGCCCTGCTTTAAAAAAATAAAATTTAGGAACCGATTGCAGCGCCACGAACTAATTAGAACGAATAAAATAATAACATAAAAACATAACCTGCCTCTCTTATAACACAAGCCGAAGATTGTCTAATTACTACACACATGATGATGATTTCTCCGACGTGTCCGTTGGTGGCGACCTCTGCTATGGCTTTCTGGCATGAGCACGAGAATAACTGTTCGTTTGAGTTATAAGTGTACGTGTAGAAGGGCTTGAGTCTAGCTTTGCGGATCTAGCTTACAGCATCGATGTCTTCTGTACGAATTGTTTCATATTCTTTGACGCCACTGTCACTGCCAATCGCCATTCCGTTCTTTGAACCGGAAGTTTCTCCCAGTTGACACTAGCTATGCTGCATGCCGTAAGGTGACGCTTTAGAATGTCACGGGAACGCTGGTACTGCCCTCCAGATTTCCGTTTTCCAGTACTCAGCTGAGAGTAAAATACGTCCTTGGGTAACCTGGCAGAGTCCATACGTACAAGATGTCCACACAAACGAAGCTGCCGCTTAATCAGCATACTCTTCATACCTGACGTCGCGGATCTTCGAAGAACCCCTGTATTAGACATACGATCCTGCCATCTCACCTTAACAACAGCTTGAAGACACTCCATGTGGCATGAAACCTTCTAGGTAAGCGTGCTCCGTCTTAGACCATATCTCCGCTCGAAACCGCGTGAGAAAATAGTCAAATGCGAACCTATGCAGTAATAAAAGAATAAAAATATTATTAATAGTTTTAGATTTTCTTCGAAAACGACAACGGAGAGACGCAACCACAAATACCTTCAAAATATAATTTATACAAAATGGAGTAAATCCGGGTAGTCGAGGCAGGTGTGCGCTTAAAGAAATTAATAGTAAAAGCCTCGTCATCAGTGAGGGGGAGAGGGTTCAGATGAGTCAGCACTCCCCCCTCCCTCCCGAGCAGTGAGACTGCAACCGACAGCTCTGATACCTTCCTGTGGAAAACATAAATCTTATTTCGCCATTACTCGACAGATCGCTGAATTGGTAGTTATTAGAGCCATAATTTAGGTTTTGTGAAGAATCCTGGAAGAAAAAAATTAATTAAAGTAGCTAAATATTAATTTATCTATCTATACATACTTGACCTCGCTGACTGACTGACTGACATATCAACACGCAGCTCAAATTACTGGGGCTAGGATCGTGAAAATTTGCATGAAGGTTCTGTCTGTAGATCTGTAGGTGATCACTAAGAAAGGGTTTTTGAAAATTCAACCCGTAAGGGAGTGAAAAAGGGAATGAAAGTTTGTATAAAGAAGCAGAAAATTTTATATTCGTGCTTTTGGTTAAAAATTAACGTGCACATGTATCAGAGTTTTTGGAAATTGAACCGCTAAGGGGGTAATAGATCTTGTATAGAGCTCGAATTTGTACAATGAATTGAATGAAGAGAAAATAATTAGAATTAGAACCAGGACATTTGGAAAATATATATTTAGAATTTTAGTCTGGTCTATTTTTTATTGTTGTAGACTTTGGCAACAAATATTGAATACTATATCG
Organism: Dendrolimus houi; assembly: GCA_039645545.1. Lineage (NCBI taxonomy): Eukaryota > Metazoa > Arthropoda > Insecta > Lepidoptera > Lasiocampidae > Dendrolimus > Dendrolimus houi. The sequence continues at coordinate 24,349,744 of CM077122.1, forward strand.
CCAGTAATTCAAGAATTAAACTGGCTGCAATCGAGCAGCGATTTTGTCAGTTTTGTACTTCTTTCTTATCGTCAATTTGGATTTATCACTTCGATAATTTACATTATCTGGACCTTCTTCTGTACAATATCTAGTATACCTATACCTATCCGGCTGTCTTCTAATTCTAAAAAGCCTGTCCTCTTTAGGCGGTTTTAATATTTCTTCATTATATTCCCTTTCTTGTAGAGTATTAAAAGGTAACCTGGTTTGCTTATATTTAAAAGTTTGATATCAAAATACTAAATAAGGGCTATGTAAATGTATATTGTTACGAGTTGTACGACTCGAATCAAAATGCCATTGGAACTATTTATAGAATTTATTAGAACTATGCAAACACGTATAACACAGATATAAATATAACTGTACACAACCACTCCAAACGTAATGCACGATACAATCACACGCGCAAAATTCGTTACTAACGTCTGCGCTTGTGGCTATCGCTAAACTGCCGATTTCTCAATTGGGCCATTGCTTTATGCTGCACCGATACAATATGGCTGCCCGACCGCGTAGACCGAATTTCTTAGAATTAGTTCGACACACCTGACTAATGACTGCCATAAAAGATTACAATATACAATGGGCTGTCTTCTAATTACAAACTTTAAACACAAAGTAAACAAAAGAAGTCCAAATGCGGTAAGGTAATAAAGTGTGCTTTTATAGCATGCAGGTGTGAATCTACTTTTGTCGGCGTGTAGGTCGTAACAATGTTATAGATAAGTCCAGAATGTCACATTTAATAATACAAAATAAATTGTCACACTCCAATCCCAGATCCCACTGAAATAAGTCGTTTTATTTTCAAATATTTATTTTAATTATAATTAGTTGAGTCAAATAAAATTAGATAGCGCTACATGTTTTATATATTTGACTTTATACAAAACCTCCATTGCTAGAGTAGTTACGAATGTCCCATGAGTTAGGTTGCTTGGAAGAAATCGATATAGCCCATTGTTTGGCCTAAAATATTGTACGTGGTGTATTGTGTTTATTATTTTGATGGGCAATAGTGTTATATATATATCTAAATACCTAATGACAAATTGTAATGAGTTTCAACACCAGGCATTGTAATAGACTGATGTTGCCATCTTTTAGATTACAAAAAGTACTGTCCTCTTTCTTGGGGGTTGGTATACGCTTCTTCAATAAGATTCCGAGTGAAATGTGATGAGATCTGCCTTTCACTAAATTCAAAACCAAATTAAAAAGTATCTTGCTAAAAAAGGGATACTACACTATTGAAGAATACTTAAATGACAGCACTTCATTTACATAGCAGCTCGCTCCAACCTCTTTGCTGTATTTTGTACAAGTATAACGTTTTTATCTTGCCATACTTGTAAGGAATATATGGAGATATTTTATAGCAAAAAAAAAAAACAGTACGTCATGTCTTTATATTTATAACTGTAATAATATTTTTCTATCCTTTAATTGTGTTTCTGTCTTATTGAATATGCACCGTTTACTGCAACTCCATTAATTCTTCAAAAGTCATTCTGTAACATACTTCTGTATAAAACTTATTTAAAAAAAAAACAACTTGAGATATAAATAGAAGAAGAAATATATAGAAAAACATTATTTAGCTAGACGTGTTGCTGGGGAGTTTCTTGCCGCTTCTTCTCCTTAACAGCAATAACACGTTGCGAAGCGGTGTACATAGAATAGGAAGAAAAATTACATTTTAACTTATATATTTATATGACCTTCAAAAAGTGTTCTCTAAATTCTCAAATTTGAATTGTGATTCACCGATTGATTCGGGAAGCGGGACGATGTTCTGCCGTGCAATTGGATGCACTGCGGCCGTGATCCGCCATTAGCGGCTCCCGTTCGGCCTCTCCGCTACTTAAAGGCTTCAAAGCGAACGGCCGTTGACATTCCCGCGAAGCATGCAAAGTACGGCGAGGGGCCGCGCAGGGGGCCACCCCCTACGAGGAGGGCAACAATTCATCTCGTAACATACGTTTGACACAAATTATTGACTTTTAACTATACATTTTTTGTGTCATGTTGTACTTGTATAGATAGGTACATAACATGTATTAGGTTTCTCATAACATTCGTGTTTCCGGAAAAATCAATCAATAATAATATTTTTGAACGTACTAAAATAGTTATTTAGAAATAAGCAATTTACTCAAAAACATATCGAAATAAGTTTATCCGGTAATTTGTAATGCGACAGTGCTTAACGTGTGTGTACAGTGGCGGAACGAAAAAGTTCACCAGTTTTCAAATTGATTCATTTAGCTTTCCGCGAGCACATGTTACCTTTTCACACCCTTACCCAAACCCAAACGCCGACCTTTACCCTTTCAAGTCATAGAACAGACTGTTCCACAGAAAATTATGTTTAACTGTTTGACAATAAAGTTTAAAATTACTTAGATCAAAGTTGTTTGACTTTCTATCTTTTCCAAGAAGATTGTTTAGAGACGTAAAACCTTTTTATTGCTTTGAACATTTATGATAAGCGTCGCGAATATATGCTCTTTGTTTCTTATTCTTAATCTCAACGTCTGTCATTGTCAACAATTTTCTTTATTCACATTTCTATCTATATATACATATAAATAAAATGAAGTGTGTGTGTTTGTAACGTGATAGTAACAGCTTCTTGCTAAATGATACATATGAAAGTACTTATATATACGGTACCTATATCAAAAAGTCAATTTAAAAATGTTTCTTTGGCTGCATGTCCCGGCTAATATCCAAACTTTTATTGGCAGATAGCTGATATTATAAGTAGTAACTTAGTCTAGTGTTTTTGGGATTCCAAGAAATTCCACGCAGACGAAGTCGCAGGTACAGCTAGTATTTTATAAACGTAACACGTATTAAAATGTTGACAGTACTGTTACTTGTACTCGTCCAACATTTTTATTCCGCGATTGTACATGAAACTGATACCGCGCCGCCGAATTGTGTACCGCCACCAGGCACCAGCGGTAGTCAATGGTGACGATGTTCGCATATACACAAAATTCTAGTCTACAAAGACTCATCAAGTCTTCACACATTTGCTCATCTTCTGAAGACACAAATTTATTGTCATTGATTATTTTCCCCTTGCTTGAGAAACAGAATGTATCCTTATTCCATAATGCTTGGTAACAGCAGGAGAACTTGACACTGTTACAAATGCAACAGTGTCAAAGTACCTATCCCCCTGCTTTCTCATAAATTCGAAGATGCCGTATTTAAGGGATTCTATGGCTATGACCACGTTGCAGCATAATGTATGTTTAACAATTCAGCCTTTTACTTAATTAATAGTATAGTTTTATGTGCCTTAATCTCGTTGAGCTTCGGCTCGGGCACGATCCGGCAGTAACGCAGTTATGGTTATGGCGGGTGTACTCCTCCCTCATATTGTACTCAGATTGAGGCGCATATCGTCGTTGAACATATTATACTCCGTACTCATAAAATCTCCCAAAAATGCTACGTATTCCAAGACATTTCTATTTCGTTGTTGACCTTTTATTTTGCATTCATTGCCTATTTCCACCATGTTTAAGCTGGTTGACAAATTGGCACTCACTCTTCCATTCCGATACATCAACATACATACTTTTGCAAACACAATTAGAGTAATAATTATAACTACTAGTCGCCCATTGGTCGAAATTCGGCCATAACTAATTTAAATTATAATTTTGAACATTATTAAGGTTCTGTTATCGAAGACTATACTTCTATAATCACAGATTTCGCCAGACGCCAAGGCTACACTGTTCATTTGACTTTAACAAAAGAGTATATATGCATGTGTGTGTCAAACACATGGTAGTGTGTGTAATGTTTTTTTTATTGATTTAAAGTATTTTTATGCATAATTTTTACAAAATATTAGCATTCGTCGCTTCTTCTCTATATAAACTATAAGTGTGCCAAATTTCATACTCCTCCGTCCGCGCAATTCTCGTAAAAAGGGGTACAAAGTTTTTGCTTCACGTATTCATAGATGATATTATAATATTATAGTGACTGACGTGATAGCACCATGCTGGAGTCATTATCTCGATTACAGCTCTTAGGGCCAGCGCGATCGGTGTGGTACCACGCTCTCACAGAATGTCGGCGTGAAACGGTTAGCCTTGAGCTAAGCCTGTTTCGTGTGTTGAGTGAAAGTTCCGATCCCCTCCCCGCCTCCATCCCATCCCCCTATCCCATCCTCAAGGCTGGCAAGGCGTTGGTTTCAGCATTGGTGTTTTAAATGCTTTTAGACGACGGTAACCACTTTCTATGAACTGAGCTGTCTGCATATACACCAGCTTCGCAATAAAAGAAATGATTACATGCCTAGTCTTGATGTATCTATATGAATCTCCATTATACAGAATCGGCAGTACAATCCAATAAATTGATATTTATTGTAAACCAGCTGTGCCCGCGACGTCGCCCGCGTGGTTATTTTTTTCGCGGAAGGCTGAAAAAGTGTAATCTAAGTTACTCCTTATAATATCAGACATCTGCCAGTGAAAGTCCCGTCAAAATCGGTCCAGCCGTTTCAGAGATTAGCCAGAACATCCAGACAGACAGACAAAAGTATTAATAACTGATTTTTTGATATAAGTACGTATAAACTTTCATAAGCATTTAATAAAAAGCTTTTCTTTCGACATTACAAACAGAAACTTCAATTGATCTATGTGTATAGATTGAGTAAACCAAGAACGATGTTGTGTAATATGGAAATGTGTATGTTTGTACTTGGTTTTAAATCGCAGTCAGAAATTGGCGGCCTGAATTCTAGTTACAAAGATGAGGAAAATTTGCGAATTGACGACTGACGCCATGGAAGTAGGGCGATCTTTTTGTTTTGAGGCCCCGAGGCAGCCCTATCCGTGGGTCGGTGCTCTGGTAATTGATTAGATGACCCAACGATGCGGATACTTCCACCCCCAGCGCCATCCGCCACACCGGCATCGGGATTGCTTCCTCAAAGGTAACGGGAATCCGACATTTTTAACCCGAATACCTTGTATTTGTTACGCGGACATATCCACTCGGTATTTGCTCATGTCTTTTGTGACACTGTTGATTCGTTTGACATCGCTGTGTAAATGCAGCATGAACTGCTGTCGCCGAAGTCAACTTAGGAGTTGATAATGGAAATTAAAGGAAGAAAAAGTTTGAGATAGACAAATATAAAAGAATTGTTAGCGGGACGTTTTAGAAATTACTATAGAAATAGACTAAGTTTTTAACTTGTATATACCTTTGAAAAATGACCTCCAGTTTGCACAGAAGCTGTTGAATTTCAACTGAACGTAAACTTCAGAGCCGTGCCCCGCGAACCCTGCGTGTCTTCGACCTTACATGTTTGCCACTTCGGTCTCTAGAACTCTTGAACAGAAATCGTGGCAACCGGTTCAGCAGTTCAGTTCAAGCAGAAGCGTGGAAGAAGAATATACTAAGGAATTATTTATAATAATAACACACTCTGCAGTCGCAGTTGTTGCCACCAACTGATCCCTTTTTCTTTTTGTTAAAAAATCTTAATTAAAACTTCCAACCGACTTTTTACTAAATCATTTACAAATTAAAAATCTTATTAAGTATTCTTTATAATTTCATAAATTCAATTTTAATACTCGTTTACATTATCCTTCAAAGTAGAAAGAAGTACGAACGTAGTTTAAATACATTCGAAAATACCAAGATGGGAATATTTTTGTTTGTAGCCTAGACTTAATTTAAGAACACGAATTAATGTGAAATTGCAATTGAAATAGGGCTTTAGCGGAGACTGCCATGTTACGCGTTGCAAGCGCCTTTTAGCGGCGGCTGCCATGTTACGCGTTGCAAGCGCCTTTTAGCGGCGGCTGCCATGTTACGCGTTGCAAGCGCTTTTTAGCGGCGGCTGCCATGTTACGCGTTGCAAGCGCTTTTTAGCGGCGGCTGCCATGTTACGCGTTGCAAGCGCCTCGCACCAGACACTAATTAAACACTAAAACACTGTTAATATTCTTCTGTCGTAGAACTTTATCATAACAATGGGCCGGAGTACGTTTGTTTGCGTCTATAAGCAACACTCAAACTTATAGTCGCCCTTGGCGAACTACAAAAGGCTGCGCAGTGTCAGACTTGACATGGAATGTCAACCGTTGTGCAGCCTATTGATACGCAGTACTCTCACACGTATGGGCCGGAGCATCAACTTATCCATATTTGTAATGATGTCTCGTGCAACATACTCACAAACGCAATAAATAATATGATGATACTCTCAAACAACTAATACTCGTAATAATTATTGTTGATATGATATTCATTATTAATTTATAACTCGTGATAATGTATGCTCCTATTATGAGCGCGCATTAACATCCGACACGCGGCGTAATCGGCCGCGAGGGACCCCCCAACGGCGACGCGAGGCTGATATCGCCGCAGTAATCGTAATTAACAGGCTCTGCGAACTGGTATAATGATCGCACGCGATGTGAGTGCTAAAGGACTTCTCGACATTTCAGCTTCCAAATCTATATTATGTCGCCCTTTACATAACCCCCTTTTTGTTCGTGCAAGAACGGAGAATGAATTCCATTTCCTGCGTCCGGGGACCAGTCCCGAGAGGCGACAAAACAACCGCACAGCCAGGTGGTGGGGCATTTGCCCGATTGGATGGCTACCACCCCTAGTCTAGAGTTTCTAGTTTCTGCCGCCCTAATAACCTTAAGGTTGCAATCCCATCCACAATTTCGGCAACATATTAATAGCACTTTTAGTATTGCAAATGTTCATAAGTAATGGAAACCAGTTTCCCTTACAGTTGGGCCATCAGCCTGTCTGCTGTACTCCAACAATAAAAAAACAATGCGAACGAAGTTTTGCCAGCTTTGATTGCTTGGTTGACAGTAGTATTGCCATCATTTTTTGAAGAAAATAAAGTACAGTACTTTTGGGAAATTTGGGGAGAATTTTTTTAACGAAAACAAAACCGGCTTCACATTAAAAAGCAAAAAATAAATATTTAACCGACTTCTTTCCTCAACATCTTGAAGTCGGTTTCAAGTAAAACATAAAAACGAAGTACTATATTTTGTGAATTTTATTGTTATTCTTTTTATGTTTCACTCGGTACTCACTTCAAGATGTTGTAGAAAGAAGAGTCAAAATCGAGCCACAATTGACGGAGAAATCGCGTAACATGCATATCAAAAATTAAGCGCCTGTAGAAAATATAAGACCTACACGCGTATACAAGCTTTTTTCCAAGAATTTAAGAGCACGGCGTTCTTTACTAAGTAATGGTTACTCTCGATTTCTCTGGGATCCACTCACGTGATCCTGACTTGGTGACCATGGCACTACCTCGGGAGTATAGACTTATAAATAAAGAAAAACAATGGAAAATCGGTTCACAATTGACGGAGAAATATAGTAACGAACGTACAAAAAAAAACAACACGAATTGAGAACCTCCTCCTTTTGTGATCGGTTAAAAAATAGTACACATACACAACACACACACACACACACCACTTATTGTCTTTAATCATCATATTTTTTTTATTAAATTTTCATTTGTATTTATTACTAATTTTTGCTTCGTGCAATGAACTGTATTATTTTTAAAATAATCACAAGAACCTGAAAAAAACGCGCAACAATTTGATTAGAGATGAAAATATAATATACTCGTAGGCAGTAAAATTGGCTAAAGTATACTGTAGATACTTTATATTGTAGTGCGGTTGGAAGTCGTAATGTATTTCTACTTGAAAACCTAAGAGAAGCATCATCTAGAAATGTATTTTCATTAACAACTCTTATTGTGCGATTGTCTTCTATTGCTCTTATTCCATTCCATTACTAGTTGTCAAATGGGTCCTCTATGTTTTGTGATCTGAAATTCTGGTCCCTTTTGGGGCCACCTGAAGCCCGAACCCTGTCTCGGGCCCGAAGTCCATACTCCTTTATTTATCGCCCTTTCCACTTCACTCCGCTCCTACAAAGAACTTTCCATTACTCAATGTTCGCCGAATGTCTTCATGCGTAAAGCATACACGAGATAACTCTGTTGCTTAATACAACAACTTTTGTTCGACTATCCGCCGACACGGCGAAAGTGAGAGGCGCCTCGCTGCCTATCTGCCTTTCTATCCAATTTTAATGCCGAATTCAGCACCAGTGACGATCTCTATGGTTGAGTGGGCTAAGCCTTTGCACGTCAGCCACTGCGACGCAGAGGCGCCGGGTTCGATTGCTGGCATGTCAAATGCCGTAAAAGAACATTTGAAGTGAAACTCCTTTAGAGTCGTTGTAATTTGAAACTCGATGAAACGAAAAAGAGACAAACACATAAAATCTGTATAGAACTGAGCCTACGAGAGAATGAGATAGAATACATTATACAGCTTTTCATAGTGCTCGGTCCCGTCTTTGTGCAGTACTTCGTAGCCTTCCCACTTGTCTAATAAGCGTTGTAGATATGTGTGCGTTTGTACATTTCCCAGTCGAACCGAGAGAACAAGCGCTGTATAGTGAGTGTGTATAATGTGTATCTATATTGTATACTACCTTATACTTGCTCTGGTCTGAGCGTCGTTCGTGTGTATGTTAGTACTAGCTGTGCCCGCGACGTCGTCCGCGTGCAATTGGTTTTCAAAACCCCCGATTTTGAAACATTCTTCATTGGTGCTCCGCTCCTATTGGTCTTAGCGTGATGATATATAGCCTATAGCCTTCCTCGATAAATGGGCTATCTAACACTGAAAGAATTTTTCAAATCAGACCAGTGGTTCCTGAGATTAGCGCGTTCAATCAAACAAACAAATATATTTTAGCTTTATATATTAGTATGTGTGTATGTAACCTCCTAACGTGGTGTATTGTTTACATGTATCGTTTATATGAATATTTTAAATAAAAGTTTATCATCTCATACTCTGATAGTTGTCTGAAGTTTCACCTCACACTTTTCGTTATTTACTATGGTCTGGGTGTCTGAGATCGGCCTCAGAGTGATGCGTTGCAATTTACCTAGAACAAAACGTAATTTGCTCACCTTGTTGTTCGACGGTGGCTAAAGGAAGGGACAGGGCATAGGCGCAAAGCGGCGCCTTTGTTGGAAGCTCGAGGGATACCGACCTGTCTGTTCACGATGATGGAATTAATCAGTGACGTGACGCCGGCCGAGGGTGGGGGCCGTGGGGGTTAAGGGGGATGTCATCGCTTCAATGAGCTGTTTTCCTCGAAATGGAAACAGCAGGATGTCTCGAAACGATTACAGCGGAACAGATCTGTTATGGAGCTCGAATTCACTTAGAAATTAAGATGAGAATACCTTTCACGTTCTGTGAACTATATATAAAAGGTTATAACAAGACATGCGAAAATAAAACATTTTGCAAGTATTATTAAGTTATTAAATCTAAGTAAATTTAATAGCAAGGAGGTGTATTTAATAGGGTTGGGAAGTGGGCTTTCATGCAGTTTTGTGCAACAAATTCCAAGTTCGGCTGTTCATAATACATTATCGACCGCAGCGGCGTCACCCTCACTTGAAATTGGTAACTAGGAACCATCAGATTCCAATATACCTAAAAGTAGTTTAAACTACGTTGGGTTTATGGCGGAGTACACACACAGGTGAGACCGTTAGGCCATCGCCTGCCAAGGCCTTGTGGAGTGGTGTAGCAAAATACCAGTGGCCCTAACATAGAAGCGAAAAACGAGACACCGAGGGTTTATATATATCATCGACTCGGGTGGCAATAGTACTTCTTCGGGAACGTGAAGAAGCGCACACGCCCCTGCCGCAGTCCCGTCACGGTGGTTACTCCTCAAGCTAATTTCTCCTCTTAAAAAAAGGAATACACACAAACTCGAGGAAAAGTAACCATCTTTGAGCGGCGATAACATTAGAGGAACCAACCCATTCGGCCATTCGATATTGTCTACATAGGGCCAACGAATCTCGTTCGTTGGCCTTCGCTTGGCCAGTGTGTACGCGGCCTAATGCACAACTGTAACTTCCTCGTTCACAACCTCGTAGTCTGAAGAATCAAGCAATTCTCGAATAATAATCTTGTTGCAATAAATAATTTATTGCTTTCATAAAAAAATAAACCAAATATAACTCTGATTGTATGACTCTTTTATTAGTTACATGTTTGTTTTGAACAGGTTGTAAGGAGTAACAGAAAGCATCTCTTTGAAACATAAAAATACTCGTAACGGAAGCGTATAACAATAAAATGTTATGAATCGGCCGTTGAGTGTTTTCGATTGGCTCGTGGCAGCCTAATGAGACCACGGACCGGTCGCCAGCTCGCCTGCTTCCAGGTGTATCTTTATCTACAGACCAGTTCATTAATACATAATATTACAGTCGCAACATCGAGGTCACTTCGTTGCCTCAACTTGTACACCAAACCATGCTGCGCTGTACGCTAACCATATTTCATCTATGTTACCATGTTTTGTGCAAATAAAGAACTTGAATTATCATATTAACCGATGGGTACGAAATAACATATTATGTTGGGAACCTTTTATGACAGCTAATATATATTTATAGGAGATATTATGAAGCTACAGTTGTAATAATTACTCGTGTAGTAAAGTCATAATTTAATAGATTTTTTCAAATTTCATATTCAAATTCGTAAGTTTTTATTCAAAATAAGTTCCACTGGAGAACACTTTTTGAAGGTCATATATATATATATATATATAAAATAAGTTAAAATTTAATTTTTCTTCCTATTCAATGTACACCTCTTCGCAACGTGTTATTGCTGTTAAGGAGAAGAAGCGGCAACAAACTCCGCAGCAACACGTCTAGCTAAATATTGTTTTTCTATATATTTCTTCTTCTATTTATATCTCAAGTTCTAGTATTTTGTTGGGTATCACGAAACGAAAGCTGTTTTAAGGCAGACGTTTATTGATCTGTGGTCTAAGCTAGGAGCGGATAACAAGACTAATTAGTGAATACGGTACCGTCATGTTTACTAAATCTTTTGGTGGCATTTGTATTAGATATTAACAAATTGCTGGACATTTTAGATTGCGAACATTCGATTGACGGTAGTTTCAAGGAATTTATAGTATTTAAATGGTGCATGAGGCGAGGCAGATATACTTGTTCTACCATTCGCCGGGAGCTGCGCTCTTCAGTAAACTGAGTTGTGAGCTATATTTAATGTTTATTTATGGAAATATCCTTGTGCGATTAGATATCCATGTATAATTTGGAGACGATATAAGGACTTTGAAATCGTGAGTTGTTGAAGTTGTGAGGAACGGGGTGACTGTAAGGGGACGTTGGAGGTCACAGGGCCAGGGTGGGCTCATCGTTTATGTCATCTTGGTTATATCTGAATATGTTGCTATCGAATGATTGAATAGAGGTATTCTGTTTCTGTGGTTACGATATATGTGTTTATTGATTTATTATGCGAAGTTTCGATGACGTTTACACATATCAATGACATTTTCCACATCTTTCAAAAAAAATGTTACATGTTTGTATTCAGTCTGAAAGTGGAATATTAAACATTTTAAAAGTCTGTTACACTCTCCATACAGGGATGTTCTGAGAAATAGGCTAAAAAGCAGGTGATAGGGGTTTTGTATGTCTACTTAATCACTTCAGGCGATAAGGCCGCCTATTGTATTGCCTCGAAAGTATTGTAAAGATGGTTTGTTTTTGTAATTGTATCTTAGCCACTCGTAAGTTGACGACTTCTCTGGTCTCGTGGTCTAAAAGTTATCCTGTTAAGTTCGCAGGAACAAAAAGTCACGGCTTACTATTCAAAGCTGCAAACCGTTCTTTTTAAAACACAAATTGCTAACAGTACCGTCACTGTACATCCTCGAAGTAGCCATGTTTGTTAGATATAATAAGGATTTAAGCCCATGTATGTCAGATGGCGTACCACGCAACAGACGGAACAAAGGTAGGCTTCGCTCGCATCTACAAAGTTATTTATTTTGACTATAGTTGTCTGACCATGGACGCTATTTATTTTAGTTTTTAATTGACACTTTGACATATTATAATATTGTTATAACTTAGCCAAAATTCCACGAAGCACGCCGACAAATGTGAATGCACACCTGCCGGCCATAGAGCACGGTTTATTACCTTGTTAAGGCCAACCAGTTACGTCGAGGAGAGGGGGGTGCCGCGAGCGGCGCAGTCCGCCGCACATACGTGTAATATCCTTAATAAAGCTCATATAATCATATTACGACAGTCCACTAAACATTCAAGCACCTTACCATCAAGAAACAACCCCACAACCTGCCCGAATTTGGACTTCTTTTGTTTACTTTGTGTTTAATATTTGTAATTAGAAAAGCCGCCTATTGTGTATTGTAATCCTTTATGGTAGGCAGTGGCCAGGTGCGATTCTTGGAAACCATTGTTTACCCGGTCGTGACATATTGTAAGCTGAGGATAAAGGTATGCCCGAACGCAGAGACCGGCAGTCAAGCGACGATCACGATACGAGCAAGACGTGTACATTCGATAAGCTATGTAGTGACGGACTTTGCGCGTGTTATGGAAACTGGTTGTGTCCAGTTATATTTGTACCTGTGTTATAGGTCTTTGTATAGTTCTAATAAATTCTATAGTAATTCCAAAGGACATTTTAATTCGAGTCCCGCACTCGTAACAAATAGCGTGCTTCGTGGAATTTTGGCTAAGTTGTAACACTATTGTAATTAATTGTATACTGAATATAGTATATTGTACGAGCTTATCTTCTTCTCTTTTCTAATGTAAACTGAACATAAACTTTGTCATTTTGGCCCCTGGAAGTAAAAGAAAGTGACGCGTCTCCCGGTCGGGCGCCGACCGAGTGACTGCTGACTGCTGACTGCATTATTAAAGACTCTTTCATTAAAGCTAGAAAAGTACTCGCGTATTCATATTAAAGTTTCGCTTGTGCAGCTTCAGCAGCATGTCACTTTCCATCGGAAGTTGAAACTGAGGGAAATTTCAGGATGTCGCGGAGTACTTCCATCGTGTCAGCGTGGGAGCCAAATTCAAAATGGCAACTTGTTAAGACTCCCGGAGAGAAGATTTCTGCGAAATTGCAACGGCTTATTCCAAATACTACATTCGTACATCACACTAGCTGTGCCCGCGGTGTCACCCGCGTGGTGATGGAAAATCCTTATATTTTGGATAATTCACACTATATCTTCATTAATTATAGCCTATGTGTTATCGTTTCTTCTCCCCCAGCCATAGCACGTTGCGAAACCGCCGACCCCGGTCCGCCGGGATCCTTCCCCTCGGCCTTTATATTACCCGTCGCCCGCTCTCAATTTGTGCATTGTGTCGCCCTATGGTGGGCATCATCAGATTCAACCCCCTTTCATAACAACAGTCCAGTCGAGGTAAAACTCCTAGGAGCTCCCTCGAGCAAGTTGCCCCCGGGGCGAAAGCGCTCGCCCCGAAAGCCCCGGTAAAGTTGTAATGTCTTCGGACCAACAACATAAAGTCAAGTCCAATAAAAGAAACTGATGTGTAAGCTATATTATTGGAAAGTTTCACTTATTCAAAATCCATTCAGTAGTTTTTGCGTGAAAGAGTAACAAACATACATCTATTCTTACAAACTTTCGCGTTTATTCATAGAGATATAGAGTAACATTGTAAGGAGATTTTCATATGAGTTTGTTAACTTCTTGAAGTAATTTCAGCACTTATTTATTCCGCTTGAGACTCGTTTATTGAGGAGTTTGTGACCGTGTAAAACCTTGAAGTGAAAACGTTTGTAGGCGCGCTGAGCACTTTATTTGGTGGGTATTGAATGAGACTAAGTCGTCACGCTCGGCTATGTAATGCTCGTTCGGGTAAAGTCGGCTCGAGTCGACTAGGAGGACGAGAGTTTTGTTAACTATGCAATAGAAGGGAGGCTGGCGACCCACCTGATGAATGTTCCTATCGCGTATACACATTTGTAACACCGAAGGTGCTACCAATGTACTGTCGCTCTCTAAAGGGAGACCTAAGTCAGGTTATGGCGGCATACTCTAAACCAGGGGTGGTAGCCATTCAGATGGAGAAATACCCTACCACCTGGCTGTGGGTTATTTTGTCGCCTCTTACGATAGGCCGCCCCAATGCAGGAAATTGTATTTTTTCTCTATTACTACACGGGTGAAGTGATATTATGTTTTATGCCCGGTTTCAATATTGCAAAAATGATTCGTTTTGATACCGACGGTTAGAATCTTAACGCCTGGTAACCCTACCGATGTTTCTATAATGAACTGTTCGTAGCTAGCTACTCATGAAAGTGCCAACTACCGATGGGAGGGATTCTCTAACCGATCGGTAGACTTTTTGTATGGAAACGACAGATGAAGCGTTTCTATATTACAACCGCTGGTTGTCAACACTACTATTCGTGGGAGTTCTATTACCACCCGACTTCGGCCGTTCCTAATACGTGATTTTAAACTAAATTAAACTCAACTTTTTAACTTCTTCTTTTGACTTGTATTTAATTCTTATTTATTTATATCTTTCAAATTTACTATTTCTACCTTTAGCAGTTCTAATTCCAATTCAAGTATTGTTTTACTATTCATCTCTATTAATATTATAAATGCGAAAGTATCCTTGTCTGTCTGTCTGTCTGTTACCCTTTCACGGAAAAACTACTAGACCGATTTGGTTGTAACTCAGTATATATACTTTCTTGATGCCGACGATGAACATAGCATAGTTTTATCCCGAAAAATGGGATAGTTTCCGGGATAAAAGTATATTTTTCTGGATGCCTGTAACGCTTTCACGGAAACTATTGGACCGATTTGGCTGTAACTTGGTATATATGTAAGTTCATTATACAGTACGGACATAGGAGTTCGAAGGTTCGAAAGTTATTAGACTTTTTGTTATTCTTGAGCTTCACCCAAGATAATGTTATAGTTATCGATTGTGACCTAATGCGTCTTAACTATAACACTGTCATTGAATATAACATTATTGATAGATAATATATTAGTACATACTAACTGCCAATATTTAACCCTATTAACAATAAATAACAACATCGCTTCAAATAACACATTAAATCCATCGTTACATCTGTGTGAAAGAAGCAGTAGCATTACAAAAAGTTCCCACAACGTTTTCTTCATTTGACTCTGGAACCATAAAAACCGTTGTTTTAAAAAAATTGCGACCAATAACCACAAATCACTTAATGATTTTATAAACTAGCAGAATTTAAAAAAATATCTTATTCGTATTATATTCTGCTCATAGTCCCTCAATACTATAAGTAGAATACTGAGCCTAGATCACCGTCTTCTATGGGTAAGGTGCCTCGCTGGATCGCCATACTGATCCGTTGGCCGAGGCAATGCAAGTTGGCACCAGCCCTCTGATCACCTAAAGAGTCAATGAGTCGTTTTGATAAATTGTGGGAAAATTTATTAATGATGTTGGGTGTGGCGGCGCAGGGGTTGTACTGAATGAAATACCCCTTAACAAAATGGACTGTATTTATAGGTGCTACAACAGCAACAGGTATGATGAGAACTACTGTACTAAACGGCACGTTCAAGGTTAACCAACACAACTTAGCACTAGTCCCGGATGTTCCACTGAACACAGATAGCACTAGTTGTATCGATTACACCGACCAATACGAGTGGCACTAATCGCAATACACTGGTGATCCACAAGATCCATGTAGTTACGCTGAGAGTCCAATGGCTGTAGTCTTCCGAATGCTTCCAGTTTTTCCTGGTCTTCTTAGTCTTCTTGTGTGTCTATACT
Source organism: Dendrolimus houi (assembly GCA_039645545.1). NCBI lineage: Eukaryota > Metazoa > Arthropoda > Insecta > Lepidoptera > Lasiocampidae > Dendrolimus > Dendrolimus houi. The sequence goes on from CM077122.1 coordinate 24,365,579, forward strand.
TTTCCTTTGTATGTATATATTCGACCGATGATCTGCCGGCGGCTCGCACCGTGCTTACTAAGGTACTACAAAAATGCAGACACTTAGCAGCTAACGGAGCGAGCTACATATTCGCGGTAAGCGGGGCGTGGGGGTACGAGATTTCCGGGGAGAGGTCAGGGGGGTGATTTTGTCTGCAACAAAAGATATGTTAAATTATATAAAAAAATTAACAAAAACAAAGCCGACTTCAAACTAAAAAGCAAAATTTAAATATTTAACAACTTTTTCTTTTTCTGAATTCAATGCCAAATAAAACATAAAAAAACAATAAGAAATTTGCAAAACACAGTACTTTTATGTTTTACTTCGCACCAAACTCAGGTTGTCGTAGAAAGAAGTCGGTTAAATATTTATTTTGGCTTTTTAGTTTGAAGTCGGTTTTGTTCTTGTCAACAAAAATTTTTTACTTTTCAGTTGCGCAAATACTTGAATACTTTAAGAAATATTATATTAAGCGCCTGTAGAAATTATAGTACTGGCACGCGTATACAAGGTTACTATCTCAATCTTCGGTGTAAACTCTTGTCAACAAAGATTGCTCTCGATTTCCCTGAGATCCACGCATCAGATCCTGATATGGTGACAATGGGATCAAGTCGGGAGTATACCCTTTCGATTAAAAGGAAAATGTTGAAAATCGGTTCACAATTGACGGAGAAATCGAGTAACGTACATACAGATAAATTGACAACCTCCTCCCCTTTGAAATCGGCTAAAAATAAGATTTCTTTTGCATTGAATTAGCAACTTGATAAACCGATAAACCAGTACGTTATAATTGAAACTATATATCACGATATGGCGAGTCGGGCCAACGCACGCCGCGCGCCGCGCGTCTCCGCCTGTTTCGCGCTGATAACACGCCCCGGTAAATACACCGGAGCCCATTCGCGTTTTTCATGACAATATAGTTAGTACATTACGGCGGTTGTTAGTATCGATAGAATACGTTCACTAACCTCTATTAAATCAAAATTGGGACGTACAATCATAGTCTCATGAAATTATCTATATTCATGTTTTTGTCATATTGATATAATGTTAATAACATTTATTTCATGTTGTTATTCTACTGTTTACAGGTAGTTGTGTATACTACTCGGATATAAAAGCCAGTGGGTGTAGTGACGAAACGTCAAGTTTGGTCAGTGCACATGTCATAGTTGCTCTCTAGGGTGGCTAAATAATAGGTTGGGGAAAAAGTCTTTTCGCATATAGTATGTATGGACTTGTAATAAGATCTCTTTGGTATACCATTTGTATTTGTCTGATTTTGGTATCATTAAAAAGTTTAAATTTTAAAGAAGACAATTCCAAATTCAAATTAGGAAAATGTATGATTTTCATTTGTTTTTCTTATTGTTAAAATGAGTGAATCCAATGAAGGAATTCGATACATTTTAAAATTTTACTACAGAAAAGGTAAAAATGCAACACAAGCCGCGAAAAAAAATTGTGATGTTTATGGACCTAATCCAATATCTGTGAGACTAGCGCAAATTTGGTTTAAGCGTTTTCAATCCGAAAATTTTGATAACAAAGATGCACGTCGCTCTGGTCGCCCTGTTACGGACAAAATTGATGCCATTTTTGAAAAAGTAGAGCAAGATCGGCATATTAGTAGTTACGATGCAACTGGAGAACTGGGAATTGACCACAAAACGATTTTGGCGCATTTGAAAAAAGGTGGGTACACAAAAAAGCTCGATATTTGGGTGCCTCATGAGCTTACTGAAAGAAGCCTAATGAACCGTGTACTCATTTGTGATTCTTTATTACGACGTAATGAAACCAAACCATTTTTGAAGAAGCTGATAACTGATGATGAGAAGTGGATCACGTACGACAAGAACGTGCGAAAAAGATCGTGGTCAAAGGCCGGTCAGGCTTCACAGACTGTGGCGAAACCCGGTTTAACTCGCAACAAGGTGATGCTGTGTGTATGGTGGGATTGGAAGGGCATTATTCATTATGAGCTGTTACCGCCAGGCAGGACCATCGATTCTGATGAGATTAAAGCAAAAAGTTGAGAGAAAGCGGCCGGAATTAAACAACAGAAGGGGTGTGGTTTATTACCGTGATAACGCTAGACCTCACACAAATTTAGTCACTCAGCAAAAATGACGAGAGTTTGGCTGGGAGGTGTTAATGCATCCGCCGTATATTCCTGACCTTGCACCTTCAGATTTTCACCTGCTTCGGTTTCTGCAGAATTCCTTAGGCAGTGTCAGGTTAACATCACGAGAGGACTGCCAAAACCACTTGTCGCAGTTTTTTGATCAGAAGCCCCAAAATTTTTATAGCAATGGGATCACGTCCCTACCTACAAGATGGCAAAAAGTTATCCAACAAAATGGCACCTACATACTTTAGTCAAATGTAAATAAACTTTATAAAAAATCCTTTTGAATTTTTATGTAAAATGTGAAGAAACTTTTTCCCCAACCTTATATTATAAATGCGAAGGTAACTTTGTCTGTCTGTATGTATGTCTGTTTGTTCCGCTTTCACGGAAAAACTACTGGACCGATTTGGCTGAAACTCAGTATATCGATATATATATATATATTCGATGCCGAGAATGCACATAGGATACTTTTATCGCAGTTTCCGGGATAAAAATCTATTTGTCTCTCTGTTTGTTACCCTTTTATGGAAAGACTATTAAACCGATTTAGCTGAAACTCGGTACATATGTAATTTTAATATCGAGGGTGGCCAAAGGATACATTTCATCCCGGATAATGGGATAGGTTTTGGAATAGATTTATGTAAAGGTTACCCGGAAACTAGGATATGTTTGTGATTTTGTCCATTTCGCCCACTCAACCCACTCGGTCGACTCGGTCCACTCGGGGTCCACTTGGTCCATGTTGTCTATGTTACGTATTTTGTCAAGTTTTGTCATTTATGTAGTTTACAGATAGACGGGGGGGGGGGGGATGGGTATAGTTTGCGATATGAATTGAAGTGAATCTTCCAATAAATGAATGGGGGCAAATACATAAAAAATTAATAAATGTAACCTGCATCTCTTGCTCCTCAAACAAGAGATGCGTGCCAGGGGTTGACCCGCGGCGCAATCGCGGGGTAAGCTCTATTATAAAATAAATAGGTTGAATAGATATGACTTTTAAAAATGTTCATTTACGACGTTACAAGAAACATGAATTATTATTGTAGAATAAAAAAATATAAAGATTTCGAGAAGCCTATTTATTCGCTTCTATTCAGTTCTACGTTTCCACATATATAAGTAGCGCTCAGCTATGTATCAATATTGTCTTTATTAATTCAAATAAAATAAATCTGTTCGTGCTGTCGCGTTTATACAATAAATTTAAAAATGAGAAAAATGTTGGAGGAGCTAAATTACACCAGCAAATTCCGAAAATGTAAATTTTAGAATTTTAGTCTGTGAAAGCTTCGCGTAAAAAGTGCTGAAGAAATTTACATAAACTCGACACAGAAGTAGCTCAAGTACATATTGCATTCCAGGCACTTGGAGTCGGCGCTACACTTGCAATTGCTTTTGCTTCCGTCACAATTTGCTAACAAAGCGTCGTCTCGGAAACACGAACGAAGTTTCGCTTGCACAGCCTCTCAAAAACGTATCTCATAACTTCAGAATCAGAAGAATCAGATCAATTTATTATTATTCACAATACATTTAGACGTGATTTCCTTTAACTCTTTATATTAGTGTTCATCTGGGTCTCGCATCACAAAGTTAGTTATGCTGATGTGAGCGTTGTGTCAATGAAGTACAATCTCAACAACTTTTGTGTTGCGGTTGGACGACTTTGGATTACTTTGGATGTTTGTTCCTCGTTCACGCCCTCGGGGATTAACCGATGGTCACGACCGCTTCTCATCCCCGAATGTAGGGGTCACCCCCACCCCTAATTGACACCGTGCAGGCTGTTCACTCATATCAGCCCGAACAGACATGTACCCCAGGGCGACGGAGATGCAGTTGTCAATTTGTCACCACTAGGGGCGTTGGTGGACTGACCAGCAGCCAATCAGCGAGCAGCATTTGAATTGTATCAAATTTAAACACAGAAACATGTTGTTTTTATTCAATAAATAAGTAAAGACTTCTAAACCAAAGTGTTATGTTGCCAAGTCGCAACTTACCCCTATATAAGTTTAAAATGTAAAAATTCATTTGAATCACGAGTACTGGAGTACTAAGGGAGACCATACCCCGACCAAACGGTATTTGACTCACCATCTCTGTAGCGATCGACAGTTGAGCGCATAAACCACTTTGGTTGTCAGAGGATAAACAAACCGTGTTTAATAATAAGAGAGACTCGTCACCTGTCACGTGCGACACGCTCTACACTTACCAGAGTGGGGGACGCGATCTACAACTTCAGAATTCCCTTTTTAAGGGTTCTATAGCAAAGAAAATCACTATGAGTATTTTTACCCGTCTGACCGCCTCTTATGTACATATATCACAGCAAAGTTGTAATTTCACCTCTAATACTTGCGAATTATAAGCAGAATACTTGTTTTAGGTCATCTCCTTCTACGGTAAGTAGTGTTCAGAAGAATGCTGACAGTGTCACCAGTGATCTGGGTCGGAAAGAACTCCGTACTATCCTGAATGCGGCCTAATCTGGCTGAGTTTTGTGAATGGTACCTATATTTAGGCAGTAGGTAGTGAAGGATCATTGTTCAGAGTGACATATTCAATCATATTTGCGGCCGGGGCTCGATTTTAATCTGCCAATATTGGAGTGTCGTCGCGCACACCCGTATGAACACCCGAATGGATTACCCAATATATCCCATTTGAAGGGTGGTATTTGCATTCAGTTCTACTTCTACGTTAATACTTTATACTGTTCGTTGCAGTTTCATATTTGTAATATTATTTCCGTTGCGAACTTATGCTTTGCACATCCGTTCAATCTTTCTACTTAATACAAACTCCATTTCAGTAAATACAGTATTAGCATGGAATTTACATAACGAAACACATAGAACTTGGGAAACTGTTTGAAGCGACTTCCGAACGAAAAAGGGCAATCTAAAGTACAATTATTTAAAACTTATGCACATGTCCATCATAGTAGTCGAAGTGAGAATGATCTTTCGCGACTAAACCCGCTCGTTACTCGTTCAGCAGACAGGCAGACTGCCCACCTGATGGAAAGCGGTTACCATCTATCACCTTTGAACATTTGTAACACGGAAAGTGCTGCCGCACTCCAAAGCGACAGTGGAACTCGGCCACTAATGCCAGAACACAAATCAAAGGTTGTTATGGCGGCATACCCTAGACCAGGGGTGGCAGCCATCTAGACGGGCAAATACCCTACCCTACCTGGCTGTGGGTTGTTTTTATATCCGATTAGTAAACCCAACTACCCGCAAATATTACAATAACAAAATAATAGGTGGCATTATTTTTAATAAATGTTATTAACAATAGGTATTATAACAATAAGCTTATTTTCCTTGTTAACACAAATATTGTAAATAGTACTTTGACAAATAACCTCCGTGGAACACTGTGCGGGCTTCCACAGAGGTGACAGGGATAGGGTCCACGGAAGAGGTGAGGCAGCTTTTTACGACATTTAAAGCAAACATCTTTTTGACTACGAACATATCGCTCTTAGAGAAATGCGTTATTTGTGAGACCAGGGTAGAACTGTGATCAAGTGGCTCCACACTCGCAGTGGCGGTTACAGGAGATGACTTATTGCTAACTAGTTGGTTCTATGTTCCGCCTCCCTCGTGCTTGCGCCCAGTTATCTGCTCTCAGGTAAGCTCCTGCGGGACGTGACAAGCAACCCATGAGCCACTCATAAAAAGGACTATTCAGGGAGTGAGTCGCAAATTCGGCACATTGTTGTGGGAATGTCTTAATCGAGTTATGTTTTATTCCTGCTTTGAACCTGTTTGTAGCAAATTTGGTATACGAATCATATAAAAGGAAGATTTCGGCCACGAAATGATACAGTTCTCGTGGGATACACAACCAAAGTCAGGGCAAGGACACGCGCCTTTCTTGAAACTTTTATTTCTTCACACATACATGTTGTTTATAAAAAATTGGCACCAAGTTGTATTAGGACTGTCGCTTTAACGTGTAAACGGCACTGCCACCGCGCCGCTATTTTGAATATGCGAACGTTGCTAACCCCCATACTCTCGTCTCATCACTAAAGGCCGCTTCCCATTGACTTTTTTAGTAATTAGACATTTGATCAGAAATTAAAATGAAACACAATCAGAATCGTGACTACGAACCTATTATATAAACTCAAATAACTTAAAAATTGGGTTATTTTAAGACAAACCATGATACTTCTTATCGGGTTAATATAAAAGAATAAAGGTAAACGAGAGGTATCGAGGTCCCATTCAGCCGTGTCCCGGAACACCATACGACGCGCCCATGGCACCATAGACGGGCCGATTGGCTCCCTTCCACTGGCACGCCGGCAGACCCCACTCCATCGATTATTTAGTTATTTGGAATACTAATTGTCATTTAATTACACCAATTCAATGGAATATTTAAGCTTCTAACCTCTCAGGAATGACTCATCGTTCCCTAGGGCGATGTGACTGTGTCCCAAGTGTTTTGCGTAGGCGTAGGCGTGTAGGCTGTAAAACAACACTGGCCCATATAGAAGTTGAAAAATTTCAGAATAGCTTCAAATTCAAATGGGAATAAACACTTGACAAATGCATCTTATCTGATGATATCTGATTTTGTCTATATACTTATATATCGTTACAATTGGGCCACCTGCATAATTGAAAACAAAGCACATTTACTATCCGCTCAGTGTTTGAGGTAATTACATAGAAGCGCTTTTATGATCGTCCTCTTTTGTTCTTCTTATTTATTGGTTGTTGTGAAGAGCAGCCTATTGTACTCATTTATGACCGTTCGCAGGCATAATTAGGCATGTGTTTCGAACTAATTCTAAGGAGTTATTGTTTTTCGTCGAGGCATATTGTATTTGTATAGAATAAAAGGAATGCCCGAACGGAGGGGGAGGCAGTCGAGCGAGGATTACGATATGAGCAAGACGTACATTTGATGAGCGATATAATGACGGACTTTGCGCGTGTTATTTAATCGTGCAGTTTGTACTAGTTGTATCCAGTTATATTTGTACCTGTTTTATACATGCTTGTACGGTTCTAATAAAATTTATAGTAATTCCAACGGTATTTTAATTCGAGTCCTGTAGCTCGAAAAAAGTGTCCCACATTCAACTGACAGACAGACGAGGTGACAGCGCGATCCACCCTACATAATTCGCAAAACATTTTTTATAATATTAGGCGACATCATAATCGCTTGACATTGGAGTTGTTATTCATGGAAACCGCACATTCTGTTCGCCGACATCCATATAATATTTCATCTGTAAACAGTTCCAATCGTAGTGTAAAGTTTCATCGAGATCTAATTCTTATGACTTCAAACCTGCGCTACTTTTATCCTGGGAATCACGCGGGAAATTATTCTGGGAATGGTTTAAAATAGCCAGATTTCAAAAAAACTAATTCCAATACACTTTTCGCATTGATCGATAGCATATTTGATATAATAAATTTTATGACACTTTTTAGAATTTACCCGGAGTTGTTGGGGTGCATAAAAGTGAGTTTATTCCAACACAGTTTTCGCCAAAACGATATCCAAGTTCTTTTTGAATTCGGCACCAATTCCAATTGTGTATAAAACCATACCCTCCATTTGTTTGCTAAAAAATGTGGTGACGTCAAAACATGCTTTTTTTAAATCCCATAATAATACGGGCATAAGCAATGTTACATCGTTATTACTTCAATTAAACATTTTTTCTTAATAAAACGTTTTAACGGTTTTGAGGGCGGTAATTGATTTGATTTTTATTATTCCGACGTTTTGGCCACTTTTCAGTAGCCGTGATCACGGAAGACAAAGATGTCAAGTGTCAATGAGTATTGTTAAAGTTTTATTTAGCCTACCGCCAACTTGTTCATTTTAATTATGTTTATGGTTATTATTTACTCTATGGAAGCCTAATTACCGCTTCGCAACATGTTGTGGCTCAAAGAGAAGAAGCGGCGCAAGAAACTCTTCAGCAAACATGCCTACCTCTAATAATTTATATAATATTAAAATCGGTGGGAAATAAAATAAATAAACATTGTTTTTTCTTTGTTCGTGACCTTATAGCAAATGTTTTACAGGTGTTGTGTAACATCAAAATGCAAGGAATAAAGCCGACAAAGAAAGGCTAGTATAACTCAAATGCATGTTTTAATATTAATTTGTAAACGATTCAAGTTGTAGTAAATATAGGTAGAAAATGAAAAGTGGTCGGGGCATCTTTGTTTGGCTTCTGCGAGTCGCGTCGTCTCGTTGACACACGAATGCGAGCGGAAACCGCGCGTCGACCCTTTCCGGGGCCACCGCCCGCCACCGCGCCACGCGATGGCGCCATCGATGTGCCATCGCGTGGTCATTGATCAATTTATTAACTTTACATTATTCATATTACGTCATTTTACATATACTGCGTAATAAATAAGACATGTAACCCAGATGTTTATAACTTTTTAAAATGCAAAGATTGTCAATTATTGATCAAATTTATTCAATAATTGACATAGCATTACGTGGACTATATGATAATTGGGAAACTTGTAGCATCCAAATTGACTGTCAAAAATATTCAACTTGATAGACGTGCAAATGTCAAAAAACCGCTAGACAGAGTATAATGTATTTGCTCATGAGTAATAATACTAATACCAAAAGATTTTACAATAACGTGTCTTAACAACAATAATAATTTTAAGCAAGTGTTCAATCACTTTGTTTGTACATTGTTTCTGTGTTATGTCAGAGTTAAGGGAAGGTTGGGAGCAGTCGGCATATCCGTTAAAGTGGTCATTGCACTCCACTGATTTGGATCCAATGCAATTACTTTTTTATACCTGCATATTTAATCCCGAGATTTTCTAATTTGCTTGTTGCGTGTTTTTCGTATCTACTACAAATCTTCAACGGGATGATTACTGTTGTAGTTGCGTATGTCTTTAGGAACTCACTGCTCTTCTGCCACCTGTCCAGCATGGAGCAAACTGCGAGTGAAAGGAGGGCGGGGAATATTTCATAAAATAACACTAAACATAAAGCGGATGATTGGTACACATCGATGCAAACCCCCGATATCGTTTCATAGCAATTAATTATAATAACCCCTCCCTGTGTGTATTCAATTCAGTTTGAAATTAATTAAAATGAGCGGGGCGGTGGTGCGCCGAAACCAACCCCCACGTGACCGTACGAATACACAAAACATACAGATGATTCACGCAGTACAACGTTGCCACAATCTACAACATCTACATATGTATACATAATATTGTTACGAGTTACGGGACTTGAATCAAAATGCCGTTTGGAATTATTATAGAATGTATTAAAACTATACAAAGACGTATAACACAGGTACAAATATAACTGGACACAACCAGTACAAACGTAATACACGATTCAATAACACGCGCAAAGTCCTTCACTGTAAAGCTTATCGAATGTACACACGTCTTGTCTCACTTGTGACCATCGTTTGACTGATGATCCCCTCCATTGGGCTATTGCTATATCCTGCACCGCCTGCGCGCCCGCATAGATCGAATTTCTTAGAATTCGTAAACTGCACACCTGCCTAATTATGCCTGCAAACGGTCATAAACGAGTACAATACACAATAGGCTGTGTTCTAATTAAAAATGTTAAACGTAAGTTAAACAAAAGAAGTCCAAATGCCGAAAAGGTAATAAACTGCAGGTGTGCATTGGTCTTTGTCGGGCGTAACACTATGTATTCATTCGCCGGCGTTTTGTATAAAGTGAATCTTTTGATATAACTACAAGCGGACCCAGTAGGCGTTGTCCTGCTTTGAAAAAATAAAAATCTAGAACCCGATTGCAGCACCACCAACCGGGTCCAATTGTGAATCCAAACCATTCTCAAATCCACTTGAACACAACCAAAAAGATTCATCAAAATCAGTCCAATCGTTTAGGAGGAGTGCAATGACATACGAACGGTAGAATTTTGTTTATGAAGATGGTTGTTTTGTTGCAATCTACAAACACTGCACATGCACATTGCAGTGTTTTTAGATTGACAGTATGCATGTCTGACGGAACGATCAGTTGCGAGTGTGCCGTCCAATCATACCCGCTTTTGGTCCCACGCACACATAAACACGAGTTCTTTTTCTCTTTTCCAGTATGGTTAAATGATTGACTAGAGTTTCCCGCGACATTTCCGCGTGGAAACCTCTAGGTAGTAGCTCTATGTTATTTACATTAAAAAAATATTATGTGTTTTATATATAATATATAAACCTTCGATACTAGGTTTCTTGTTGAATTCACTACAATTACAAAGAAACTAATTCAGTATAGTGTAGACAACTGCACAGCAAAACATAAAGAAAACTCGCAGCCAACCTGATTTGAACTACCTAATACGTAATGAATGACATGTGGGCAACCTGACAACGTATTTGTAATTGAGTTGCAGCGCCATCTATTTGGCCAATGCGTCTATTCCAAGTGAACACATCATTTATCGGGATAAATAGTAACCTAAGTTGCTTCCCGTGATGTGAGTTAGCTCCGTTTCGAATTTCATTCAAATCCGTTCAGTGGTTTTTACGTGGTGCTCTAACAGACAGACAAAAATCATAAAAATCAGATTCCCTGAATCCTCTGGTCCCAATTAGCCCCCTGATTACTTTCACATTTTTAAACGCATTTTGCAAACTTGAAACATTTATAGATTTATTATAGTGTAGATAGATAGATAGATGTATCTGGAAACCTCATGGGCATTCGTGCCGTAGAGATTAATTTAAAATAGATAAAAGTTCTGAATGAAGCATACTGGTCTGTGCTGAGCGCGAGCGTGGCCCAGGTCCGGCGGCGAGTGGCGCTGCGGCCCCCTGGCCCGGTCTGTAAGTAACCAGCACCCATAAAACACAGACGGCAACATTCGCTGGGAACGTTGTGTGGCGTGTGGCAACCCCAACATCGACCCACATCCATCGGGAAGTGTAATCATTACGCACTGCGACAAATACAAGCTGTTTGACGCTGAGGGGGGGCTGCTCACGGAGCATGAGACAGGTCATGAGCCTTGCGAAGCTGAAAGGGGCTGCTAAAAATACTTAACTCGCTTTATTTATTCATAACCTTTTCCTGTACCACAACACAGGCGATATATATAAGTAAATATGATTGAGAAAAGATTAAAAGATATTTTTAACAAAAAGCAATTTGGACAAGGTACGTAATAAATAATCGTACGTGATGCCTCTCCCCGGTGTTGCCACTACACGCGCAACTAACGACGCACTGCCCCGACGATGAGATGTCTCACTCACAATACCGTCGCCCATATTGCCACCACCACACCACCTCCTGCTGCTGCGGTGTTCACTTCCAAATTTACCGCGTGTAGCTCGCTTCTGGATCTTCTCTCAAACTACGCTACACTCCTCCTTCACTGAACTCCACTAAACTCGTCACTGTCTTCTATTAAACTTCTCTTCCAACTTTTTCGTATCGCACTTGTTGCTTCGCTGTCTTGAACTGAACTACTCGTAGACGCGCCTTACGCTGCTTATATACCGGGATTAATCTTCTGGAACCCATAATTTCGATCTACTTTTCGTTATTTACTATCTATCTATCTATCTCTGTCTTTTCCTTCCCGAACTTTCTATTCTAGAACTTTCTAAAATGTATCTGTCCTTGTCTTTTCCTTACAGATTCTTCTACCTTCTTCAAAAACTTCTTAAACCAACTAGATTGTTCCACCATCACTCGCCACAACAATAAGAAATGATGACAGACCATAGTTACAGTTGCCCTGACTGATGACTGATTGATTTATAATAGATGGCCTTTTTGGGACGACGGTCGGCAGCTCGTCGGAAGCGGGACCACCGTCACGATATCACGCAATGGCCGCCACACTCGAAAATGTTTGTCACGCCGCGTTTTTGTGTTATTCGAGATTCATCAACTGGACAGGCGTATTTCATTTTACAAAATATAAATAAATGATTTAAAAACGACAAGCTCATAAAGTTCTTATCGAAAGAAACATTATATTAGCAATTCCTGCGATAAAGTTCTCGTTGGGTAAAAAAGTTGGACATAACTCGATTCTGGGTCATCGGAAACACATTATAGGGGAAGCTGGGGCTATCCGATCTCAATTAGGGAGATCCCGCTTGCTTTGTGTCCCCTAACCATTTTTGGCGTAACTCTCTTTATATCTGGAAAACGTAGGCAACGAAGAGGAGCAGAGGGAGCTGAAATATATTACAGCTAACAAGCAACAATTCCCAGTTTGCGCTTTCTCTGATATATTAGTTTGTTATTCGTGCTCTTTTTAGCGTCTGCTACATGATTTATGAAAATTGAACGGGATACGCCTTACGCAGCTTAAGGGACTTTGTATCATGAAAATAAAACGATTCTCGCAATAAATCAAGTCAATGTTGAGACAGCGAAATTAAATTAAAGCAGTGAAATTGTGGGCCATTTAGGGTCAATTATTTGCACTGTTTGGACTCTAATTTACAGGATACATACTGTATCAGCCTGATGTCAGATGGAGTTTCTATGAAGCCGAAGTAAGCGCCCGCAAGTCGAGGCAATAGCCTCATGAAGGTATTTTTATCCTGAGATGTTTGCTTTGTATGCTTACTTACCTCTCGATACTAATTAGGTATGTAATACTACTATATTTATGAATACAATAATAATACTTGTGTATAGTTTGTACACTTGCTTTTTGCTTGTAGTATTGGATGCTGGCAGTAGTTGTTGGAGTGCTGGTGCTTTCTTATAGTAGAGTGAAGAACATTGTAGCTTACAAGGATTTTATTATCGTACCAGTTGAGCTTGGATGCTGATCCCTAATGTAAGCGACGCACACATATATAGATATATTGTACTTTTATATATTGTCAACAATAACAAAACTATGTGTTAACGGTTTTTAATCGCGGCTTATTATGTATGCTAGTCGCGCAAAACTTACGAAAATATTTTTATTTTTGAATTAAAATAAGGGCAACACGGACGGGGTGTGCCACACGGTGCTATTGCTTGATATTTGGAAGTCAGTGTCACGCGAGTCCCCGTTAGGCGCAAACGCGACCGCTGTACATCTAATTTATACGCCGTGTATATACCACCGAAGCTTGGCAGCCATATTTTTGGTGTTTTGTTATAATACCACCAGCGTCCCCTACACCTGGGTCCAACTTAGTTGATAGTAACTCGCAGCAATGTAATAGCAACTTGATAGCAAGTCATTATTTATGAGTCATATTAAAGTAACCCAAAGTAGGCCGCAGCGTCAGCATAATGCTGTACGTGGAACCGAACAACTTGTATACCGGCGTCGTGGACTTGTATCGAGAAACAGTGCTTAAATAATACTTATATACATACAATTTATAAGTATTATTTAAGCACTGTTTCTCGATACAAGTCCACGACGCCAAACTATGCAGTTCGTAATAAAAAAATTATCTTCGCGCAATACTCGTAAAAGGACACTAAAGACCTTTCGATCAGTACTTAAAATCTTTATTTATATTTTCGCACTAAATAGCACAAAAACATAGAATACTTTGACTTGCGGGGCCAGCGGCTGGGGTCCATAGCAAGGGAGCATTTGTTGCTTGCAATATGTCAAAGTGTAACGTCACGTTCGTGAACTAATTTATTGCTTCATAAGCAAGGTTAGCACTTTGATACTCCACGGGCGTGATCAAATGTGCAAATACAGAAAACGAATACACCGTAGCGTCGGGGATGTATGCATCCCACGAACGGGGTGAGGATGGTTACAGATTTTTAATATTATTTCGTAGCAGCTAAGATTTCTATATGTTACTAGGATATGCCCGCGACTTCGTCCACGCCTGACTTGGGATGCCCGCGGCTTTCCCGATACACAATGTACCGCAGCATTTAAAAAAGAATACAAGCCATCGTTTTTGTGAAAACTATGTCGGAAAAAGCTAATTTTAATGCACTCGAACAATTACAAACCACTTCCGAGAAAATTCCCGTGCGGTTTCGCGGGATAAAAGAATCACACATTTTATTACACAAAATTTCCTATCAATCAGTGAAAAAAATCGCATCGGAATTCGTTCTTTTATAAATCTGGCCATTTGACATCATTCCCAGAAAATTTCCCGCACGATTCCCGAGATGAAAAGTTGCGCAGATATTAAGTCTAAGAGTTTACTGTCAACCAGCAAAAACCGCATCGAAATCGACCCAATAGTTTTTACGTGAATCCTGAACAAACAGACAAGAAATCTAAAAAACTGGAATCGTGTTCTCCGCGTTCTTATATAGTCTATTCCAGTTGTTTTCTTTTAATAGCTTCAATATACAGGCACAACGTATTTAGAATTCTATAATATTGTTACGAGTTGCAGGACTCGAATTAAAATGCCGTCGGAATTATTATAGAGTTTATTTGAACTATACAAACAAGTATAACACAGGTACAAATATAACCGAACGCAATAAGTCCAAAAGTGATGCAGGAGATTGTAATTCAAATACACGCGCAAAGTCCGTCACTAAATAGATTACCGAATGTACACAAGTCTTGCTTCGCTTCTGGTTATCGCTCGACTGCCTCATCTTTCAATTGGGGCATTACTTTATACTGTACAAATACGATATGTCTGCTTGGCGGCGTAGACTGAATTTCCTAGAATCACACCTGGCTAATGACTACCATAAAAGATTATAATACACAGTGGGCTGATTTTTTTTAATCACAAATTTTAAACTCAAAGTAAACAAAAGAAGTCCAAATGCCGAAAAGGTAATAAAATGTCTACAGATCTGCAGGTGTGAATTTGTCTTTCGTCGGCGTTCAGGTTGTTACAATATTATAGATTATATAGCTATAGGGTCAGTTTAATGTTGAATTAACTAGCAATCGAATACATCGAGATTCGTACTACTCGTCGTTTTATTGCAACTCAGCCAGTGGTGCGTTACCCCACCCAACGGGATGACTGTTCCAAGATGCACTCTGGATGTTAAAAAGCAAGTTGTTTGATCCAATAAGGAAGAGGAGGGCCTTCAATGGGCTCCCGGTGGAATGCTAATGGGGGTCCACGAGCATAAATGCCTAATTAATCCTAATTAATTTTATGGTGCCGTTTAGATATTCGGGCCGCTTTTAACATTTTATAGCCGGCAGAGGGCTCTTGACGAGGCATCTCTTGCTGCTCTAGCTTCGGATTACATATCATTAAATAACTGAAAGTTCTATTACTTCTAAATAATATCCAACTTGTACAATGAACAAATTCTAATTGTATTTGTCCAAGACTTTAAGGTATCTGTATCTTAGACTTTTCTATTTTCGAAAAGCATAATATATTTTTAACAGCTTTCATTTCATTGAACGGGCATGAAGGCTTTTAAATTCTCAGCTTGTATAAAGTGCTCCGATCAAACATTTGGAAAAAGGTTACACTATCAACGAAACTTAGTTTGATAAAGAGCCCTGAAATAATTCTAATGAGTTTATTTTAATTTGTGATTGTGTTTTTCCTTTCGTTCTGCAGACATTAAACATAATTGTGAAATGTAGAACAATCACATGTCAACGACCGCCTGTTGCAGACATCGTCGTCGGATGACGGGAAGCGACACAATCCCGTCAAACGCAGGACACAAAGCGACGAAGAAGTTGAAACTGGCCAATTTCTGCTGGCACATTCCATTTAATGTAAGTGCGAAATTTAGCACTAGGGTAGCAAAACCCTTCCCCAGTTCAGAAGCTGCAAGCCGAGAAGGAACAGAAGGGTAACTTTTAATTATTGCAAGCATAAGTTGAAAGCTTAAGAAATTATGGTTTAATTAAAACCGTGAGTTGAAAGCGTGGGAACCATTTCAGAGGGAGACGGCGGCCGTTGGCCCTCACTACATGTATATTTGCTGTAGGGGAACATGGGGTAATGGCAGCGGCCACAAATTAGACTTTCCGAATGCTCGTAATTGTGCAAATGGCGTTTGGGCTACCTGAATGTTCAGCAAAGGTCTACCGCAACCACCTTCGCAGAACTCGATTTAGTTGTACGAGACGGTCGGACGTTTGTTTACTTGGCTGCGCGTTTATAAAGCGTTTCAAGTCCCCAGTACGCATTAAAATGCATATGTATTATATTACATTGCATTTAGATTAGTTGTGTAGACGCAGGCAAGGGTACAGAAGTGTGGTATGGTTAGGAATTTTTTTGTTTACTAATTAATGATTATCATATTTGATTGTGTAACCAAATGTTTCTTTCGTTATTGGCTTATATAAAATTAAAAAAATATTTGATGCTTATTGAAATCTAAAATGAAACTTCTCTAGACAGACTGCAGTTGGAATAGTTCTAATTCGAGATATGGGACATATATTGGCCCCTATTTCTGGAAGTGTTGGGCAACCGAAGCGGAGAGCATAGTTTATTTATTTACACTAAAGATTACTGGATTACGATTTTTCTGTGACTCTCTGATCACCATATAAGGAAATGTGATGTTTATCTGTACTAATATTATAAAGAGGAAAGATTTGATTGTTTGTTTGTTTGCTTTGAATAGGCTCCGAAACTACTGAACCGATTTGAAAAATTCTTTCACTGTTGGCAAGCTACACTAACTATCCCCGGGTAATATAGGCTATTTTCTAAAAAATTAGGGATCCTTACTAAATTCCAATAATGTAACCCAAGGTGTAAAAATTACCTAAAATATTCTTTACATCGCGTGAGCTGCGAAAATTATTGATGATAGAATAAAATAATATACTACGACTTTGCAAAGCACATCATTATTTACAAAAAGTGTCGCGACAGTATGTCTTACTATTATAGTTATCCCACAATAAGTGTTCTTTTATTTTAAAATTTTTATTGCAATGCCGCCGCTAGAAAAAGCTCTATATTTATATCTTGGCATTCATCCTTATCAAAATAAATCACTTTATATTCAAGACTGCTTCAATACCTTTATATAGCTTTTTGAATTATTCAATTCGGACATTCCATTCGAAAAATATCATGAGTTTAAAAATGTAAGTATTAGAAAAAGTTGCGTGGTCACCGCTCGGCCTGCTCGGCTAGCTAGGCAGCACCTTATGCGTTGTAGACGTCACGGGGGTACGGGGCATACGGGAGGGGAAATATTTTGAATTCGCTTAGTAGGTAATTAAACTGAACAAAAAAGTTCTTTTTAGATACCCGTTCGAAGCCGGGGCGGACCACTAGTAATTAATAAAAATCAAATGATTTAGTCTTACTAACAATATTCCTAAATGTTTCTCCCATTCCCCACGCTCCCCTCTGATTTTACAAATATTCCGACTTATGTGATATCGAAATATGAAACTGCATATTACTTTTGGTTTGAGTGCTGTTTGCGACCTCGTTTGGGACAATCTGGTTATACTTTATTACCCATCGGGCTCGGTGTTGAATATTCGTTTCGTCTCTTCACATGTTGGGTGGATGACTCCGGAAAGGTTGGCCTGAGCAACATCCGAACCGCGGGACAATACTAGTGTACATACCAAAAGTGAATAGCATGTGTTGCCCTCGATATCTGCTTCTTTTATTTATTAAAGTCGATATTGCAAATAGGACAGGCCAAAGACAGAGTAGGTCATAAGGGTTCATAAGATGTCGCTCAGCCGGAAACGCGCTTGGCAGCGGCCCATACATTCCCTCGAGATAACGTTCCCTGATCAATTCATAAAAGGAATCTTTATGCAGATTTAAGTATTTACTAAAGTATACCTTTTCCCCAATAACATGACGTCTTTTTGAAGAAGTCAGCGTTTAAACCACGTTTAGTTAATAATTACGAATAGCCGTAGTCACAGCGACTACGCGGCTACACGACTACGCGCTACGCCACGCCTCGAGAGACACGAATAGAACAGTGCCTACACAAGATTACAACACTATAGATAAGGTATCTTTTTCATTAACGTTGTTTGGTAATGGAGACTATAGTGTTACAACTTGGGCTTCGACAACACCAATTCCACGTACAGTCTCTAAAAGCACATTTTAATACCTGTCGGCATTTGAACGATTTGTAATCCTTTTATGATCGTCTTCTTTTTGTTTACTTATTTATTGTCATACCTTTCCAGTATTGTGGTTCTCCACAATACTGGAAGCTTGTTGTTCTATTGTACTCGCTTACGGCCGCTGCAGGCTGCATCACTAGCTAGGTGTTATGGATTAAGTACAAGCTGATTCTAGAAAATTATGTCGACAATACGGGCGGGCACATTTGCATTTGTGCAGTATAAAACGATGGCCTGATTGAGAGAGGAGTTGGGTTGAGCTACAACTACGATACGGGCGTGACGTGTGTGTTTTATTGAATTACGACCTTCTGCTTTACATTTGGACTTGTTGTGTTCGGTTATATTTGTACCTGAGTTATACGTGTTTGTATAGTTCTAATAAACTGTATAATAATTCTAACGGCATTTTAATTCGAGTCCCGCTAACCCGTAACAATATTTTGCGCTAAATCGTCATTAGTCAGTACTGAAACAGATCTCGCCCTTGATACACGCGCCTTTTAGTAAGCCTGTCTGGGTCTTGTTCATGGTTATAATTCTATTTAATTTAATTTCTTTTTCTACGTGACGTACCTATTTTTACTTTTTAAAATTATTGTTTTCTAACATATTATGTAGTTATATTGTTCAAAATATATATCTTTTGTCTATTCTTTGTTTGTTGTTGTTCTCACTATAGATAGACACACACTAACGAAAGATCACCGTTGCTTGTTATCAACGTGCATTTGATGAGTTAGAGGCTGTTTGGAGTTAGTTAACCTTTGGCTTTTGTTAATCCCTTTATGCATAATTTACATTTGAAATAACTCTAAATACTTTCGTTCATTTATTGCATTATATTTCGGAGTTTGTTCCAAAACGCGATCCATCACCACCAAAACAAAGGCTCGATCGCAGTGTGTCACGAATGCTCAAAACAAATACAGAGAGCGTTAATTTTTTCCTGAAAGTAATTACTCAAAGATCACTATCTCAATTTGTAAACAGTCATTTAAGTATGTGTATGCATGTAACTCTATGTACATATATTTATTACATAAATATGCATGTGTATTTTTATTTACTATTAATATATGTGTATATGATTTTATATATTTTAAAGTATGCGCACTGAACACTGACCCGTTATTAGAAATGCAAAATTATCTCCGGAAGGTTGTCTGGAAGAAATCGCTGTTAGCGATAAGACCACCGATTGTACTAGTTATATGATTGTAAACTCATGTGTATTATTTTCTTGTGTGCAATAAAGAATATTATATTATAAGCCATAATGGCGGTAGTTGACTTTTTTTGCAAGACAATGGACGACGGTAGCGTGCGCTAAGCAGCACGTGCCTGTATACGTGCGCAGCGTCATCGCCCCGCCTACCTCTCACTACGCTTGGAGTATAAAACGGACCGCTCCGTTGTTCGGCACGCATTTCCAACGAATGCGTCGAGCAAGGACCATTGTCTTTCGAGAATCAATACTGCTCTGGTAATTGACATGGAACACTGTCCCTGACAGTCAGTACTGCCTGCATTGCGGTAGGTGCGTGAAACGCTGTATCTAACAGCCAGTACAGCCCTAAAGTGACTGCCCCCGCTCTCCTAACTAACTGTAATTGTTTCATTACTTGGATAACAGTTGTTTGGCTGGTTAAATCATGAAGCTTGTTGTAAAATTTAATAAATT
Source organism: Dendrolimus houi (assembly GCA_039645545.1). NCBI lineage: Eukaryota > Metazoa > Arthropoda > Insecta > Lepidoptera > Lasiocampidae > Dendrolimus > Dendrolimus houi. The sequence goes on from CM077122.1 coordinate 24,385,501, forward strand.
GTTTACGATTATACTTTTTTATTATTTTCCACTTCTGGTCGTTAAAAATATTCTATTCTATTTTGTGTAATAATTATGTGTTTCTACTTTATAATTTTATTTATTTTTGGTACTAATGAAAGTTTGTCCAATTAAGTTTAAAACTAAAAATAATTTATTCGAACTAGGCATGCTAAAAAGAGACATGCAAAATAGATACACATAGGTATAATAATAAATTTAATAATAGTCATAAACGTCCCAATGCTGGGCGTGGGCCTCTCAATTCATGGCGAGGTTTTCTATTCTTCTCAGCGCGTAGTAATAGTAGTTATGATAAATGTAGGAACGGGATAAGTTGTTAAGAAGCCAATAGAAGTTCCAATGATGGGTTCGGGCTTCACACAAGCTCACAAAAGCCAATGATCAGGTATTCTTACGACTTTCCAGTGACAGAGCACGCCCACTGCTGGTGTTCGCAGACGTAGACTCGAGTGCTTTGCCGCTGACTGTCTAAAATGCTATCACCTTCAACGAGGTTCGCTCATAACGGAGTCTTTTCACCTTTCAAAATTAGCCAGTAATGATGTTGCTCTCGATAGATCGTGCGTGTGTAATAGTGTGTGTGGAGGCCGTGGACACGTCGCTCACGAGATCACTTCGCCATTTTCAGAGGGATACCCACCACTTGAAACACATCTCGAAATAAAATATTCGCTTTGGCTTTATTTAATTTGCGCTTTTGAAATATCACTAGAGGTTATTTACGTTCACTTCAAAACGGTTACGACGCGCTCAAGGCGGCGTCTGTTTGAAAGCACTTTGATAAATTTCTGTTAGGGACGGCCGAGACACGAGCCTGAGCGCTCCCGTCGCGATCCTTAAAAGTCGTTGGTGTCGTAATAAATAAGTCTAAGCACCCATAAAAAGGTTTCCCAGTCCTGGCTAAGACAAGCGATTACATCTGAATGCCCCTCTAGTAGTAATGATGTAATAGTGTTTGACAATCCTTCACAGAAATTGATCCTTATACGAGTGAGCGGCACTTTGTTCTCTGATTCCTGACTGATTCATTTTTTTTAAAATCTAATGATATTGACAACAACCGAGTTCGAGATTCCTTTGTGTCATTTCTACGTGTAGTTTGTTTATCCGTGCAGGAACGGACAAAGAATACAATCTCCTGCGTTGGGGCGTAAGAGGCCTGTCGTAAGAGGCGCCCGTCTGGTTGGCTGCCACCTTTGGTTTAGAGTATGCCACCAATACAACCATGACTTGTGCTCAGTTTTTAGTTTCTCCTTAGACCATGGCAACCGCTTTCTTTGGCCCTGAACGCCCACCTGTAAAGTCGCCTTGTATTTATATTTGGCTATTTTGTTTCTTACACCAAACGCGGAGCTTCCAACCTAATTTTCATTCAAAAATCTGGAATCTCTTCAACAAAGTATTAGGTTGGGGAAAAAGTTTCTTCGCATTTTATATAAAAGTTCAAACGGTTTTTTTTCAAGTTTATTTACATTTGATTAAAGTACGTAAGTGCCATTTTGTTGGATAACTTTTTGCCATCTTGTAGGTAGGGACGTGATCCCATTGCTATAAAAATTTTGGGGCTTCTGATCAAAAAACTGCGACAAGTGGTTTTGGCAGTCCTCTCGTGATGTTAACCTGACACTGCCTAAGGAATTCTGCAGAGATCGAAACAGGTGAAAATCTGAAGGTGCAAGGTCAGGCCTATACGGCGGATGCATTAACACCCCCTAGCCAAACTCTCGAAGTTGTGTGAGGTCTAACGTTATCATGGTGAAAAACCACACACTTTCTTTGATTAATTCCGGCCGTTTTCTCTCAACTTTTTGCTTTAATCTCATCAATTGTTCGCAGTACAGTTCATAATCGACGGTCCTGCCTGACGGTAACAGCTCATAATGAATAATGCCCTTCCAATCCCACCATATACACAGCATCACCTTGTTGCAAGTTAGCCCGGGTTTCGCCACAGTCTGTGAAGCCTGACCGGCCTTTGACCACGATCTTTTGCGCACGTTCTTGTCGTACGTGATCCACTTTTCATCACCAGTTATCAGCTTCTTCAAAAATGGTTCGGTTTCATTACGTCGTAATAAAGAATCACAAATGAGTACACGGTTCATTAGGTTTCTTTCAGTGAGCTCATGAGGCACCCAAATATCGAGCTTTTTTGTGAACCCAGCTTTTTTCAAATGCACCAAAACCGTTTTGTGGTCAATTCCCAGTTCTCCAGCTACATCGTAACTACTAATATGCCGATCTTGCTCCACTTTTTCAAAAATGGCATCAATATTGTCCGTAACAGGGCGACCAGAGCGACGTGCATCTTTGATATCAAAATTTCCGGTTTGAAAACGCTTAAACCGCTTTTTTTCGCGGCTTGTGTTGCATTTTTACCTTTTTTGTAGTAAATTTTAAAATGTATCGAATTTCTTTATTAAATTCACTCAATTTAACAATAAGAAAAACAAATGAAAATCACTCCTTTTCCTAATTTGAATTTGGAATTGTCTTCTTTAAAATTAAAACTTTCTAAAGATACCAAAACCAGCCAGATACAAATGGTATAGCTAAAGAGGTCTTATTACAGGTTCATACATACTATATGCGAAAAGACTTTTTCTCCAACCTATTATTCAAGACATTGATTTACAATGTGTTTAGTTTGTGCTAAGCGGGTTACTCGCATCGGCTGGTGCCTCTTCGATTCTTAAATCAAACCTCCCAGTGCCCGCCGTACAAGTGTGAGTGCCATTGTTTCAGCGGGGTACACCGCCGCGCCGCTGCCGCCCCCTAGCAGCTATTTGTAGTGCCATCGACGGCGAACGTTTCGGAACAAAAGATACATATATTGGTCCATTAACGGACTTGTTTTGCTATAACAACGTTATAATAGTATTGATACTTCTTGTAGGTAGATGACACCGCGTATACTCACGATTTTTTCGAACAGATTAACATACATTTATTTATATACGCTTATTAATTAGAGAATAAAGCAAGTATATCATGGTGGTGTTCAGGTGAGTTCCGAGCCATCGTGTTGTGACAGGGGGGGGAGCAAGGGACGAGACCAAAACTCCCCCTTCCTACGACGGAGGTTATCACGTTTTAAACAAAAGTGCAATGTCCATGAGAAATTGTATCGTAACCAGTTTTGTGTTTTTACTAAGCACTTGCATATTTAGTTCGTCAACTGATTTGCGTTCATATGGGTTCATGATGATGGTTAAATCGGTGACTGTTGTTGATGTGAGGATGGTCGGTGCTGCGACTGGCGACTGGCGACTGGCGACTGGCGACTGGCGACTGGCGACTCGCTTCGGCGCGATCCGAATCCCGAGACAGGCTATGAATGGCGCTGACACGCCGATAAATCTTCCTTCTATATTCCCTGTCGTCGGTCAGGATAAACCTCCCCACCGATACAATATACTGCAGTTATAATAACAATCATTTCAGAGAGAGAGAGAGAATACTGGCTAATGACGTCACAATTTTAATGAGTCAAATAGCTTATTAATTATTTTTTTAACTATAATTAATATTATTTCTATAATGAATTGCTGAAAGTAATCATTTTTATGTGAATACTATTTTAAAATGTTAATACATTTTAAAATTCACTATGATATTTTTTTACAAATATTGGGTATTTGACACGTATTACAATTAATACGTGTCAAATACCCAATATTAGGCTTCGACAAAGACAAATTCCACGTACAGTCTGTAAAAGCACATTTTATTACCTGTCGGCATTTGGACTAATTGTAATCCGTTTATGATCGTCTTCTTTTGTATTGGCATACGTTTCTAGTATAATAGCCTATTGTTCTCGTTTACGGCCACTTGCAGGCCATTAGCCAGGTGTTACGGATTATAAAGTACAAGCTGATTCTAAGAAACTCGGTCCACGTTGCCGGGTTGCATTTGTGCAGTATAAAACGATGGCCTGATGGAGCGAGGGGGCAGTCAAGCGATAACAACGATCTAAGCGTAACATGTGTACATTCGAAAATCTAACAGTGACGGACTTTGCGCGTTTTACTGAATTACGAGCTTCTGCATTATTTTTGGATTTGTTGTTTGGTTATATTTGCAGCTGTTTTATACGTGTTTGTATAGTTCTAATAAGCTCTATAATAATTCCAACAGCATTTTATTTGAAGTCCCGCACTCGTAACAGTATTGACTTTTTGTTCATAATAATAATAATATTTATTTATTTCAAATTATTCGTTATGTTTAAGCGATTCATAGTTGTTAGTAAATTACATAGAAGTTTATACTAGAGTTAGTGGAACCTGTCACAAGAGTGTGCTGGGACACTAAAGTCTAAATAAAATAATTAATTAAAAAAAATTAAAAACCCGACTGCAAAAAAGAATAATTTAAAAGTAATGCACTAAAAAGACCAAAAAAGAAAATAAAATCAAAATAAACTATGAACAATATGAGCTGAAAGCCCAAATTAAATACATCTCATCACGTCTGTGGTGGCTTGACTTTTGTTGTAGCAGCCATTGTACTGCGCCATGCATAGAAAGAGGAACACGCAGACGGCTATGAAGGTTCGAGAAAGGTTTCAATTTTGCCGAAGTGGCTACGAAATTCCATAGATTAACTCATCGAGAAGAACAATATGCTGTCAGAGTACATGAACAGATTAAGCGGACTACGAAAGCGGTATAAAGCTGCAAACTAATAAAATTGTTTAGATTAAGGCGGATTTGTATGGAAAGCGCGACAAACGCCCCCGCCCCCGCTCCCCCTCGAACGGACCCTTAAAGGACGATCGAGCCAACGGAACAGCACAGCTTATGAGTCGACTTCGCAAAGTTGCGCACTCAATCGTAGAGGTATTGGCCACCTCGGAGCGGGAATGTAGCTGACCGCATTATTGCAGAAGTAGACTTCGCTCACACTACAATGGGTTAAAGACGCACGCGGTGCGCGGAACCAGGGACGTATTCAACGCAGAAGGTTCAACGAGTTGTCCTCGCCGCTAAAATGGTGCACTTGAAATACATTGTGTATTGGCTTTAGCCAACTGTTTATATCGTGCCTTGGTGCAGACAGATACTGAGCAACACGAGCCCCGATTCGACACCGTAAAGCAGAACATGAAACGGGCTCATTCACTCGCTTTACGAAACTCTGCCTGACTTCATAGACGCGAAAGGAGCCACTGCGTCCAATTCAAATTCATTGCGCAAGTTTGTATTGTCAGGCGGGTGAATGACTCGTCTAAGTGGTCCGCGAACAATTGAATGAAGAAATAGACCGACATGTAGATTGTAGTCATAGTTCGCATGTCTCCGAAATGGTGGTCGTGTTTAAGCAGCAACTAGTGGGCCCCTCTTACACTGTGACAACAGACTACTGAATACCTGGATGACTCCTCGCCACGAAGAGCCCCCTTGGCAACACTGAAGTCGCCCTCGTCGATGAGCACCTCACGGTCGCATCCTCTTCGGGCGTTGACATCGTCAACGTCACCGAGCGATAGATAATTATTCACGTTTTTCATTTTATAAACTAATTCTTCTATTATTATTATTTTTCTCATATCTATATATAGCTGGTGCGTTGGCCCGGGTCCAAACCGCTCTTTAGGTCACTCGTCATATTTAGAAATAAGGCGTGACAGCGGCCGGCGGCCATCGTCGTGTGCCGCTGACTTCGTTTACTTGTGCTGGCCATTTTCCGCTTTATAGAGGAAACTCAATATGAGAGTCCGAGTAAAGGAGCATATCACAATATAAGATCCTGTACAGCGTTACAGCGTTACAGCGTTACAGCGTTAGCCGCTGAAGAATGGAGACGAGTAGTTGCAACTCTCGATGTATAACATTCGTTGCCTAATTAATTTAGTATTAAACTTAAGACTATATATCATATAAATCTTAACTGCTACGTGATCTAATGAAAACCCTACATCCTGACCACGTTCGTAAGATGCATCTCCGAAGATTTTGTCTGGAGTATTGGTTCTCGAGAACAACGCAATACAAGGCTAACGAATAATACTGAAACAATTGTGCATTCTCCACTCCACCCACTCTGCCTTCAGGTCGTCCCACGTGCAGGCAGAATGGGTGGAGTGCAGGGGGCCTCATTGTTCCCACCGAGAGCCCCGTACTTCGGTGTCCCAGAAGCGTGCAAGTGGGACTCCGGAATGCCACTCCACATACCGTATTCGTTTTGTTAATTATACAAAACAATACGGCTCATCGGGGAGTTGCACTTCGATCATTGAGCAACATTGAGCTACTCGTCGCAGCAGAGGAGACGCCACTCTTCTATTGTTTCTCATTCCCAATGCTGAAATTAGAGACAGGTAGCTGTTTTAAAAACAATATACAAATAGCGGTTGTTTACAGAATAATCACACGCAAGTTGTGCATCGGCTCTAGCCGTCGCCAATTGGTTAGTGGGTCGTTCACCCAATGTCCAGGTAGCCAATTACCATTAGTACAGTTTCAGTTGGCTGCCCATCACCACTCGGGACACGATCACTAGCTTGTATTTGCATTCCCCAGGCCCGCCTCACCTCCCCACAGCCTGGATTGCCCTTACGAACTTGAAATTTCATTTTCGAGAATACCGTTAGAAGGTAGACTTTGTTGTGACATTTGAGATATATCGCCGAATCCGAGTCGTCTGCAACTCGATAAGTAAATTACGGTTTGTTTAGTTACATTCCTTACGTTGTCGTGTCGTTTGTAAACCGTGTTCCAGACGCGCTCTGCCTTTGTGACCCCCGTGACGGATGACCTCAGATGAGCTGAGAGGCCGCCAAGTGAACACACTGCCCGTGCCCGTAACACAGCGCGACCCCACTCGGCCAACGCCACTAAAGCTAAAATTACCTCATACCTCAAAATATTATAATGAAATAAATTTTGAATTTCACATTTTATGTCTCGCCATCTATGGAGTTAAATACGAAAAACTTCGTTCTATTACAGATTAAATTTAAAGTAAGTTTTTCAGTAGATTTCATTTAAATATTTGTAAGCCAAGAATGGAATAGCACATGGTCTTGGAATTATCATTATAGTATTTTGTGCTTTACTATGTGCGATAAATGCACAGCCAATATACATATAAGTAATAGTTTTTCTCTTTAATAAAATACATCAATGATTTTATTTTACTTAACGAAGAATTTCAATGACCTCGTAAGAAATGCAATGAACTGGGATTGAATTTAGCCTCGACTGCGAACGAGTTAACGACCAACCACTGTCTCTTTTTCTAAAACTGACCGCGGCTCTCATTATTGTGCTCTTCGGTCATTTTTGTTTCGATCGATTCAGCCGCGTCCATAGCCGACGGAAACGGTGACGCGAATTCTTTCGCTGGTGTGACGCTAACTGCGATATCAACAGGTACCGTGCAAACGGGACGCGCGCGTGGCGCTATTCGCCGGGGCGCTACGGCGCTACGGCGCTGGGCGCTAGGGCGCTAGGGCGCTGCGGGTGGGCGGCGGCGGCGGCAGTCGGCGCCGAGAGGCCGCGCCGTGTGCCCGCGAACGCCCTCGCCCCGAGTGCCCGCGAGTGGAAACTACTTCGTGGTACACGGTATTCTTCTCGCGCGGTGACGGCTATACTCCGCTCCATTCCAACGAGTTCAATGAGAATAACACCGAACGATGAATATCTGCACCAGTGAACATATTTATCTGGACTTTAAAAATAAACTTTTATAAGTTGTACGACTTACGCAAAAGCAGTTTGAATGCAATCGCAAACAAATGAACGAGTCGTGTAGTGCGGTGAGTGCCGGTGGCCGGTGTCTGGTGGCGGTGGTGGTAGGATGGTAGTGGGCTCACAGAGCGATGCTCGCAGATGCGCCGTCGTGGGGCGTAAGCCACCCTGCCGCAGCGCACCGCTGAAATATGCCCCGAGCGTGTGCGCCCACCGCCTTGCTGCTGCTGCTGCTGCTGCTGCTGCTGGGCTCGGCTGGCACCCTCGGCCACCGCCGGGCGGCCGCCCCACTTCTTCGCGGCGACGACTTCGCCCTCCTCAACGGTTCCGCCGACTGGGGAGAAGACTACTTTGTGTTTCAAAGTGCAGCGACGAGGGAACTGATTAGAAATAAGCGCGAGCCTCATTCTATGATAAGCCCCTTCGATTTCTCCAGAATGTCGAAGGCTAGAAAGGACAAGAGCAAACACGAGAAAACTTCGTCGCCGAACGCGTCCTCCCTGCGAGGCGAGAAGCATGTGAGCTATAACTTTTATTTGGATGCATCTAACACCACCAAAGTCGATGCTGCCACCCCGAGGGACGAGGTTTTCACAGGAGGAAGCAAATTCAGTCCCGAAGATGAACGAAGCAGACGGACGACCGTTATGATTGCGCAGAGTGAGCCGACCGGCGACCTGACAACAAGCGCGACACCACTCCTAACGCATAGCACGCTGCAGCAGTCGCTGCGACAGCGTACCACGAATAGGACGAGGAATCAAAGCGGCCGCAAGTCGAAAAGCGTGTCGAAGGTGATAGTGGACAGTCCGGGGAGCGGACGGCGCGAGATCAAGGTCGTGGCGAAGAAGAAGGCGTCGGAGAACGAAACCGCGTGGCCGGTGAAGCACGCGGCCGTCGTGGAGGGGGACATCGTGCTCGGCGGGCTGATGATGGTGCACGGGCGGTCGGAGGGGGCGACGTGCGGGCCCGTGATGGCGCAGGGCGGCGTGCAGGCGCTCGAGGCGATGCTGTTCGCGCTGGACGTGGCGGGGCGCGACCGCATCGCGCCCCCCGGCGTGCGCCTCGGCGCCCACGTGCTCGACGACTGCGACAACGACACGTACGGCCTCGAGATGGCCCTCGACTTCATCAAGGGTGCGTCTCTGCTTTGATCAAACGTCTCTCTGTGCCGGCCACGGCTATCTGTTCATTGTCTAAAAAGAACCCTTCCATCAGATACTTCAGTCGTGGATATTGTTCGACGTTAGATCGCAATCTATAAGCAAATGCCTTCAGCAGTCCCACAGTGAGAAAACGTTTGTGGCAGGCTCCATAAGCAACATCGACGACGCGGAGTACGCGTGCAACTCGTCGGGCGGCGGCGGCGCCGTGCGCAAGGTGATCTCGGGCGTGGTGGGCGCCGCCTCCAGCGTCACCTCCGTGCAGGTGGCCAACCTGCTGCGCCTCTTCAAGATCCCGCAGGTGACCTCTTGCCCCGACCTCCTGCGCGCCGCCTCGCACTCTTCGCCTACCAAACCTGTTCGTTCGCTCGTGCAGGTGTCGTTCTTCTCCACGTCGCCCGAGCTGTCGAACAAGGCTCGCTTCGAATACTTCACACGCACGATCCCCTCGGACCTTCACCAGGTTCGGGCCATGGTGGAGATCGTCAAGAAGCTCGGCTGGCGATACGTCTCGATCGTCTACGAAGAGTCCAATTACGGCATTAAGGTATCGGATTGTCCAAAACTGCAATGGAGCCTGCATGAACTCGTGCGGTCCATGTCGTTTATATGTAGTCTAGCATAATCTGCACAAATACAAAAAAACTTTAGTTTTTGAAGTCGGTTTTTTTTATTTGTTACTTTCTACTGTCAAGCCTAGTCGTAGGCCTACGAAAGGCGCCGCGCTCCTTAAAACATATAGGTCCCAAGAAACGGGAACGGAAAACAACGCACGTGTGGCAAAAGCGCCTCCATGCGCTTCCGAAAACGAGCTTATACGCGCGTTTAAACGCTAGTCTGAGAGATTCACAAACGTCTTGCCAAAGACAATTACATCGTCCACGTAAACGAAAAAATGCACATAAAATGAAAACTACTGGGCCAAACTATTGTTACGAGTTACGGGACTCGAATTAAAATGCCGTTGGTATTATTATAGAGTTTATTAGAACTATACAAACACGTATAACACAGGAACAAATGTAACTGAACACAACAAGTCCAAACGTAATACAGAAGGTCGTAACTGAATAAAACGCGCAGTCCGTCACTTATTAGATTCCCGACTGTAGTACACATGTCTCGCTTCGCTCGTGATTCTCGCTCGACTGTCTCCCCCTCCATTAGGTCGTCGCTTTATACTGCACAAATGCAGTGCCCCCGTATCTAAATCGGCTTAATCCGCCACACCTGGCTAATGACTCGGCTGCACAAACTGCCATAAAAAAGTACAACGACAATGGGCTGTTTTCTAATCACAAGTTTTAAACACAAAGTAAACAAAAGAAGACGGTCATAAAAGAGTTACAATTACTTTAAATACCGGCAGGTAGTAAATGTGCTTTGTTTTAGATATGCAGGTGGATTTTATTTTTGTCGGGACCTGAGTCGTAACACTATGTTAAATTTTTAGGGGACCAAATGGCAACTTTTCCGCATCAAACTAAAGAAGGATCACGTAAATCGGATCATAAATCTCAGCGTAATCGGTGTACATACATAAAAAATAAAAAAATACCAATCAAATCGAGAACCTCCTCCTTTTTGAAGTCGGTTAAAAATTGAAGTGTCTGTTTGTAATGTCAAAATAACAGCTTTGTTCTACGTGCATATGAAAATATCTACGGTATTTACATCAAAAAATCCATTATTAAATTTTTTGTTTGTCTTCTAAACAAATAGGTTCCCGCTAATCTCTGAAACGACTTCCCATTTTTCACTTCTTGACGGGACTTTGACTTTCTCAGGCAGAAAGCTGAAATTATTACGAGTAACTTGGCTACTTTTGTTTTAGAAAAAAACTGCTGCCCCGTATAGGGTGGAGGAGCGAGACGGAATGCTCCTCCGTCTCAAAGGAGGCTCTTCCAGCGAGGCCAGTGTTGTTACTCGCAGGCTGGGGCCCATCTGTTATAACTGAAAATTTGTATATATTCTTTGTACATTTTGGGAAATGTTTGCGACCTCAATTGTTGCACAGCGCCATCTATTGTCTTATAAGTGTTCCACTACAGGCCCATTGCGCACGCGGCTGCCGTCAAATTAAATTAAATTAAATTTCACGCGGACGACGTCGCGGGTAAAAACTAGTTTTACCATAATCATCTAGAATTTTATTAAATACACTAATGTCACCCGGGGATGATGGTGCGCTTGGATCGGCGTGGGCGTGACTATGTTCCAAGTCTCACGCTCTTCCTGCCACAGCGCGGACTTTGACTCTGGTGCCCATTCGCGGTGTCACCTCTCGTCGCTTTGGTCTAATCCCTAGTAAAGGACCCGGTAGTGTGCGAAAGGCATATCTCCCGCCTCAAAAAAAAGTTAGCTTGCCAACAGTGAAAGAATGTTTCAAATCGGTTCAGTATTTTCGAGCCTACTCAATGCAAACAAACAAACAAACAAATCTTTCCTCTTCATATTATTAGTATCGATTATAATCAGCCAACCAAGTAATATCATCAAATATTATTGCTTACTAATCTTACAAATATGAAATGAAATATATCAGGCATTCGAGGAGTTGGAGACGCTGCTCGCCCGCAATGACATCTGCATCGCCGTCAAAGAGAGGTTGGTGAAGGACTCCGGGGAGGCGGACGAGCATGCCTACGACGCCATCGTGGCGCGGCTGCTGTCCAGGCCCCGGGCCAGAGGTGAGGTCACACTCCTCGTAATACACTCGTGTCGCCGATTTAGCTCTACAATGAGCGGTGACGCCGGTTGCAGGCGTCATCGTGTTCGGCTCGGACCAAGAGGTGGCGGGGGTGATGGCGGCGGCAGGCCGGCTGCGCGCCACCGACGCCTTCGGCTGGGTGGGCTCCGACGGCTGGAGCGCGCGCGCGCTCGTCTCCGACGGCAACGAGGCCGCGGTCGAGGGCACCATCAGCGTGCAGCCGCAGGCCAACCCCGTCGTAGGCTTCAAAGACTACTTCCTCAACCTCACCGTCGAGAATAATCCCAGGAACCCCTGGTTTGTAGGTAGGTTCAAATTCCGATCGTACATCGTTCCTCGTACGAAACTACAAGCCGACTGACGTTTGCAATGCCCCTTAGAGTTTTGGGAGGACCAGTTCCGGTGCAGGTACCCCGGCAGCGCCCGCACCCCGTACAACATCCAGTACGAGCGGCGCTGCTCCGGTGAGGAGCGTCTCTCCGCGTACAACATCGAGTTCGAGGCGCAGTTGCAATTCGTCACCGACGCGGTGCTCGCCTTCGTCCACGCCATCAGGTCGATCTCATCATCCGCTACCTGGTGAGTTGCGTCGTACTCTGCGTGGTCTAATCGCAGCCGTCGGTCCACAGAGACATGCACGAGCACCTGTGCGGAGGCAAACCGGGCCTGTGCGAGGCCATGCGGCCCGCCAGCGGCGCCACGCTGCTGCGCTACTTGCGACAAGTGAGATTCACAGGTCGAGCATTACAATAATACACTATTAACGAGATTCCCTTAGATATGAAACGAAACTTTGACAACGTTGTGTATGCGCGGGACAGGCTTGAGCGGTGACGAGTTCCACTTCGACAACAACGGCGACGGGCCGGCGCGCTACAACATCCTACATTTCAAGCAGGTGTCGAAGGGAGTCTACCGGTGGATGAAGGTGGGCCGGTACCTGGACGGCGAGTTGGAGCTCGACATGAACGGTGCGCATTCTAATAGTTCTGATTTGACCAATCGTTACATACCTCGTGTGATTTCTCAGTGAGTGGCATCGCTTCTGTTCGACCTTCAGAGATACAGTTCAAATGGGGCGAGCGGCGGCCGCCGGAGTCCGTGTGCAGCGCCGAGTGCGAGCTGGGCCAAGCGAAGCAGTACGTCGAGGGCGAGAGCTGCTGCTGGCACTGCTTCAACTGCACGCAGTACGAGGTGGGTGCGGTGGGTACGACGGGTGCCGGAGGTGGTGCGATCGGCCGTGCCAATGCTGAAGGGTGCGACTGTGGTCCGCAGATCCGGTCGCCGGCGGTGGAGACGGCGTGCGCCGAGTGCCCGCTGGGCACGCTGCCGGACGCGGGGCGCACGCGCTGCGCACCCGTGCCCGAGCTCTACCTGCGCCCCGACTCGCCCGCCGCCATCGGCGCCATGACCTTCTCCTCACTGGGCATCGTGCTCACCCTGTAACGTCACCGATACATACACCTGCTAACACACTTCTCCCAAGTTCTAAATTATGTTTGCCACTCAAACAGGCAAACGGAACTGTTGTAATGTGCCATAGTTCATACATTTCAAGTAGTCATATGGGTAAAATATATATAGCCTTCAGAGTGAAACCGAAAGAGGTTTTTTGTTCTTTTTGTTATTGCCTAGAATTAGACGAGTTAGGGCAAAAGCTACTTCGTGAGGAAATATTCCCTACTAACCGGAGCTACGGCATGCAGGTTCGTGTGCGGCGTGTGGGGCGCGCGCGGCGACACTCCGGTGGTGCGCGCTAGCGGCAGGGAGCTATCGTTCGTTCTGCTCGCGGGTATCCTTATGTGCTACCTGGTCACCTTCGCGCTCGTGTTGCGCCCCACCGACCTGCTCTGCGCCCTACAACGGTAACGACCGCATGCGTCGCGATCGCTGACCGAGCGCCACGAGGTGCACTCATCGTCGCCTTGTCATCCGCAGTTTCGGAACCGGGTTTTGCTTCACTGTGGTGTACGCCGCCCTCCTCACCAAGACGAACCGCATCGCGCGCATCTTCGACGCCAGCAAGCAATCGGCGCGCCGGCCCTCGCTGATATCGCCCAAGTCACAGCTGGTCATCTGCTCGGTGCTGGTCTCGATCCAGGTGCGTCCCCCCCCCACTCCCCCTCTCCCGGTTCGCTCTCTTGTGTGCAAGATAAGTGGGACACGTGCTAACGGCGGGTCGCGTCCCGTTGCGTGTGTGGCAGGTGGTGATAGTGGTGGTATGGCAGGTGGTGTCCCCGGCGCGCGCCATCCACCACCACCCGACGCGGGGCGACAACATGCTCGTGTGCGACTCATACGTGGACGCCTCCTATACGATCGCCTTCTTCTACCCGGTGGTGCTCATCCTCGTGTGCACCGTCTACGCGATCCTCACCAGGAAGATTCCGGAGGCGTTCAACGAGAGCAAGCACATCGGTGAGCGAACGACGACCACCGGCCGCACTCTTCTGCTCCCCTCCCGGCCCCCGCTCACCCTCTCACCTCCGCATTGCAGGTTTCACCATGTACACGACGTGCGTCATCTGGCTAGCATTCGTGCCGCTATACTTCGGCACCGCGAGCCACGTGCCTCTCAGGGTCACCAGCATGGCGGTGACGATCTCCCTCAGCGCGAGCGTCACCCTCGTGTGCCTATTCTCACCCAAAGTGAGTCAACGCGCTTCGTGCGACACGTGCCTCAACGTGCCCCCCATGTCTCACGTGTGCGCTTCGATTGCAGCTGTACATAATAATCGTGCGCCCGGAGAGGAACGTGCGCGCCAGTCTGATGCCACCGCGATGGCGGGGCGCGGGAGGGGGCGGCTGCGCCGCGGGGGGAGCCGTGTGCGCCGCGCTCGTCGGCGCCGCCCCCCTCCCGCCGCGCAACGACCTCGTCGCCACCCCCTCCACAGACCTTTCAACGCTTAATGACACCGGTGAGCGTGTAACTCCTTTATCTCTCTCTCTCTGCCTTCTCACCCCGACATTACAACTTGAACTCTGTACCTACCGCAGAGAGGACCACCTCTTCGGACCGCCAGGTGCAAACCGATGAGACCATGTTTTACCCCCTGTGGAGGAGTGCGATCCCGCAGCACCCGGGCGTGCGGCTCGACCCCGCCGCGCTGATGGGCCTCCGGGCGGGCCTGCCGCCGACCCGCGCCAACGGGGAGGACCGCGTGCACGCGCCGGTGAAGCTGGCGGTGGCCGTGCTCGGCGTGCCCGCCCCCACCCCGGCGCCCCCCTTATAGCGCGGCGGCGGCCGGCGGGCCAAGGCCTCGCGCAAACCCATACTCGTGTGACGGACACTGTAAATAGATCCCATTTTGGCATTGAGTTATATTATATGCACCATGTACTAGAGAAGCTATACAAATAAAGTTGGAGCTGGATGAGGCGGAGGGCTGCGCGGCGAACTTGCCGTGAACACATGCGCTATAGATTATGCACCGCAGAAGTGATGGTTACGGCTTTCGTGCCTACAAAACTTCATTAGAGTCCATATTTTGTTTCAAAATTTATTAATAGATAGTTAAATAAATAAACAAATGGTTAAGTGTAACAAAAAGAAAATCAATTATTGTGCGTTTATTTAAGCCTAAATACATTAACAATTGTTTAAAATCAAATTAAATTGGTTCAAAAGTGTTGTAATTAATGAATATCTCAGTGTCTTTTACATATTTACAATTTGGTTGGAAAGTAACAACAAACTTATCAACGCGTAACATATACATGTATATGTTTATATACAGTTGTGGTCATATAATTAAGAACGATTTGAAGTTCTAGAAGTTTTTTTTTTATGTACATAGTGTTATACACAAAGATGCGTAGCTTCTGAGAAGCAACTAGTTATGTTATGAAATAGCCACATTAATAGAGCAACGTGGCTTAGGAATAAAGAATACAATCGCTAACTATTTTTTTCACATTTTATTTATTTTACCAAAGTAACACATTCAAATAGTACTGAAGCTGGACAAATAATTAAGAACGATTTATTAAACTGCTCGGGAATCGTTTCGTATGACACTCACATTTCAAAAATCACAATAATATGTAGCGTGAGAAATTTAAAAAGAAATTGAATACATTTTTAACTAAAATGAATAGTTAATAGCATATCCACGGCTTTTAATTACTGCTTCACACCGGCGAGGCATTGGCTCTATTTATTTTTGACATTTCGCAAGAGAAATAGAGTTCCATTTTTCTAAAAAAACGTCGTTCAGCTCTCTTAAATTCCCACACTGTGTATTTGAAACCTTTTTCTTTTTCTAAGAAATTCCTTTACAGTGTGCTTTGGATCATTGTCATGCTGGAATGTCCAAATAACCGGCAGAACGTCTTCAGCATAAGGTAACATTGTTCCTTCCAGTATATTTTTGTATTGAAACTGATCCATGTTACCTTCTATCAACTTTACAGGTCCAGCACCACGTCCAGAAAAGCACCCCCAAATTTTCACATTTCCACCACCGTGCTTTAATGTAACTTTCGTGTACTTAGGGTCGAATGCTGTATGCGGGGGACGTCGTACATATCGTTTTCCATCAAAACATACTCTACTTATTTTCGTCTCGTCAGAAAAAAAAAAATGTACATTTTTCCACTGTCGCACAGTCCAGTTTTCATACTTTCTCGAAAATGTAAGCCGGGCTTTTGCCTGTGGCAAAGTTTCAACATGGGTACCTTTCTTGCTATCCTACCGTGCAATTTTTCTTCTACCAAACGTCTTCGAATAGTGCGTGCTGAGATTGCTGAAGGGTTGTTTTCACCAAAATATTCTTTTCTCAGCTCATTGGACCCTTTAAAAGGATTTTTTTTTGCCATACGAACGATGTTTCGGTCATCTCGAAGTGTTGTTTTTCTCTGTTTAGGTACACGTGGAACATTCGAAGTAGTTCGATACGTAGCAAAATGCTTTACAGCGTGGAAAGCCATCGTTTTTGAACATTCCAGATGGTCGGCTATCTTTTTATAAGACCAACTCTTCCGGCGAAGTTTTATTATTGCTTCCCTTGTAGATTTATCACAACTTTTATTTTTTCCCAATGTTTTTTCATAAGAAGCAATCAGTTTTAATCTTTGACAGCACTAAATGGCGCCAAAATTATACAAACAGTAACAAATCGACCGAGTGTTCTCTATTTAAATTTGAATAAAGGTATAAACTATTTATCGTTCTTAATTACGTGACCAGTCAGTAAATAGGAATACTATGTTTAGGAGTAGTGCAAAAAGTTTGTCTATTTATTTTTAGTTAATCATATCAATGAAATGAATACAGCGGTATTATGGCATTTATACGATATCGAGAGAAATAAAAAAAAAAATTTCATGCAATTAGTTTTACTTCTTAGTTTGAAAAAAGTCTTCACTTTAAATCAGCGTTCTTAATTATATGACCACCACTGTATGTATATATATTTTACTCTGTCAAAAAATTACCGGGAAAAGGTCAATAATACATACACTTACGCCAACGAATAATCATGAAAACATTTTTTTTTTTTTTATAACGCTTTTTCCGGAATTCAGTTTAGTTCTCGTCGCGAATTCTCCTTTATGTCTTCTACCGAACGAAATCGGATGCCACGAAGTGGTAATTTGAGTTTAGGAAAAATAAAGAAGTCGGCTGGAGCCATATCTGGTGAATAAGGTGGTTGCTCGATGGTATTTGTTGAATTTTTGGTCAAATCTTCGATGACAATGATGTCCTGGTGCGAAAGCGCATTATCGTGGTGCAAAATCCGAGAATTTTCCAGCGTAGACTAAATGAGTCCATAACGAGTGGTTAAATAAACTAGTTACAGATAACTTCTCTAGTACATTAGTGTATAGTGTCTCAGAGTACATTATATCTCAATGCATTTTAAGCATATTTGCCAAAAATCGTCATGTAAAAATTTAATACTTAATTTAATGCATAGACTGTCGTCGGTCGCACTCAGAGTCCGGTAATGAGGACAATCAATATTTTGACAGTAATAAAATTCCACCGCTCTCGAGGTTTCTGAATACGATCGAAATACGAAACAACCTGTTTGTGATATTAGTATAAGATTAATTATTAAACAAAATGAAACATATTTTTTGCGATTCTTATTTATTTTCCTTAAGAGCGAGACAACAGACAAAAAGCGTTACTCAAAACGCATTCTCGATACCGAGACCACCGCCCCGGGACACGCACGTCGTCGTCCGGGGAGTGGCAGTGGCGGTAGAGGCCCAAATGAAATACTTGGGCCTCGTCCTGGATGGGAAACGGAGTTGCGGGGCCCACTTCGCTCAGATGACCCCGAAACTCATAAGGACCGCCGCTGCCCTGGCCAGGCTCCTACCAAATGTGGGAGGGCCAGGCGCGGCCTGTAGTAGATTGTATTCGGGTATCTTACGGAGTATGGCACTGTACGGTGCCCCCGTGTGGAGTCACGCCCTTCACCGCAAGAACAGGGCGCTGCTGAAGCGTTGTCAGCGAGTCCTTGCGGTGAGGGCCATTCGGGGGTACCGTACGGTGTCTTGGACGGCGGCGACACTACTGGTGGGTGATCCGCCTTGGGAGCTCCAAGCAGAGACGCTCGCCAGAGTGTTCCGCTTCCGTCAAGATGCCCGAGAGAGAGGGTTAAGACCGTGCCTGGCAGAGGTGAAGGTAATCAGGGCCGAAGCAACCGCGGCCCTGATGAAAAAATGGGAGGAGGACCTGAGGTCCCCAGTGGCAGGAATGGCGACAGCGGAGGTGGTCCGCCCCCACCTGTCGCGTTGGGTCCATCGTAACCGGGGGACCCTTACGTACAGGATGGTGCAGATACTTACCGGGCATGGCTGCTTCGGTAAGTATCTGCATCGCACTGCGGCGCACCTGAAGACACGGCGATCCACACGTTGACGGAATGCGCCGCCTGGGGACCTCAGCGTCATATAATGGAGAGTTTGGTTGGGCGCGTCGACTCACTCCAAAGCATGATCGCCGCCATGCTCGCAGCATGAGTGAGGACGGCTGGGAGGTGGTGGCCTACTTCTGTGAGTCTGTCCTGCTCCAGAAGAAGGTCGCAGAGAGGGAGAGGGAGGAAGAAGCGGACGCAGACCCGATCCGTCGGCGGCGAGTAGGCCGCCGAAGGCGTCAGTATGCCAGCCTCCTCCCACCCTATGCCAGTATGCCATCATAGGAGCGCACGGGGACCGGGGGAACCGGTAGGACTCCCCGGACTCCCCCCCTATTGGTGAAGAGGGTGGTCAGGAATCAGGGAGTCAAATGCGCCAGACAGTGGTGGCCTGCCCGGTGGCGGCCGCCAAGAAGCTGCTCCTCCCTGAGACGAAACTCCTGGTGGGCTTGATTGAGCGCCAATCGCAGAGAATCTCTGGGGGGCTTGCTGGGGCGTCCGGAGAGACTTATCGGAAGAAGAAGTCCGATGAGTCCTCCGACGTCATCGAGATTGCGGACGAAGTTGACCCGAGGGAGACTGACCTTGGCAGGATGGGGGCCGAAGAGCTCCGAGTCCTGGCCAAGGTTCATGTCGCGGCCATATACAAGGTGGCCCAGACCTCGGGCAACCTAAAGAGGGGATACGTCCGGAAGCTGAAGATCGCTGCCGGAACCCTCGCAGATGTGGTAGAAAACCTCTCTGCGAGGTCCCTGGACGCCGAAAACCGGAGGTTGTCCGTGGACAACCTCCGGCTAAAAAGGTAGATTGCCTCCCTACGGGCTGAGTTAAAGGCTCACTGTAGGGAGTATAGTGATATGATAGCAGCGGCCAAGAAAGGAGACAAGGCCGCTGCCACTCCGGACGCTTCCCCCATACTGGACCTTGAGACCCTACAGAGGGCCATCGTCACGTCGGTGGGGCCTCTACTTGACGCCCGCTTCGCGAACATCGAGGACCGACTGCTTCCTCAGAAGGTCCTCCGTCCACCGCTAGCGGGCGACAAGAAAAAGAGAGGGGATAACCTCCCACCCCGACTTTTGCCGCCTCGATCGCCTCCGCTCCTTCGGAGGTGATCGAGGACTACCCAAGGACAGACTCGGAGATGGCACCCCACCTCCGAAACCTAGGCCGTCACGTCCCCCGCCCAAGAAGGTGGGGGCAGCAGGATCTTCAAAGGCTGGGGCCGCGGAGTTTCCCACCCTGAGGACTCCGAGGTCCCAAATCAAAGGATTTGCCCCACCCGTTGAGAGTGCCCCCCCACGGACAACGAGTGGACCGTGGTGGACGGGGGGAAAAAGGGGAAGGGCAAGGGAAAGGGAGCGGGCAGAGGACTGGCTAAAGAGCCGGGCCCCCTCCAGTCCACCGGACCCCAAACCCAACCCCGCACCTCCCAGCGGGAGGAAAGAAGAGAGACGCGGAGGGAAGCGCGACGAAGGCCCCCGGGTAGGATGAACCCGGAGCGGTTCACGGAGGAGCGAGCCCCGGCAGTAATGGTAAAACTGCTGCCGGAGGCGATGGCAAAGGGGCTGACGTACCACGACGTCTTCGCCAAGGCGAGGGGCGCCGTGGATATCGTCGCCCTTGGGCTGAAGAGGGGGCTCAAGGTTCTCCGGGCCGCCAACAACGCAAGGCTGCTTCAGCTACCGCCCAACGGCCCCGAAAATGCGCAGTTAACGGACCGGGTGGCCGAGCTCCTCCGGGGAGCGCTCGCCGTAGTGGCGGAGATCTCCAGGCCCGTGAAGCTGGGAGAAATCCGCCTAACGGGTCTGGACGACTCCGTCACCCCGGACCTAATTGAAGAGGTGGTGGCTCGCGCGGGTGATTGTCCCCGCTCCCAGGTCAGGGCAGCGGGGATTGGTATCGGACAGGGGGGACTGGGCTCGTCGTGGGTCACAAGCCCCATCCCGGAGGCGAAGCGCCTGGCTGAGGCCGGTCATTTTTTTTTTTTTTTTTTTGATCGGCTTCACCTCGGCCGCAGTGGAGGCCTATCAAAACCGCCAGCTGCGGTGTTACAGGTGCCTTGCCGCCGGACACATGAGAGCGACGTGCCCGGAGGGCCGGGGGGACAAATCGGAAATGTGCTACCGCTGCGGGAAGGGCGGGCACAAGATGTACGAGTGCAGGTCGGAGAAAGCGCATTGTGTGGTTTGCGCTGAAGCAGGGCGTCGGACAAACCACACAATGATGTCCAGGCGCTGCCGGCCTGACACCGTCACCGCCAAGTTTATCCCCCCGGCCAACAAGCTCGGAATCAGGGAGAAAAGAGCAACGGAGGGGTCTCGTATGTCTGATTAATGCCTGTACAGCATATGAAATTCCTCCAGGGGAACGTGAACCACTCCGCCGGGGCTCAGGACTTGTTCCTGCAGTCGATGGCGGAGTGGAGGATTGGTCCAGCAGTAGTGAGCGAGCCGTACTACATCCCCGCCCAGAATAACTGGGTTGGGGACCTCGACGGCCTGGTGGCGGTGGTGGCTAGGTCAGGCACCAGCCCCCCTCTCATTTCCATCGAGAGGGGACGGGGTTACGCGGTGGCAGGTTGGGGAGAGCACACCATCATTGGTGTGTACTTCTCCCCGAACCGATCCCTGGCGGAGTTCGAGACGTTCTTGGATTCCGTCAGGGCCGCCGTGGCTAGACAGTCGCCGAGGGTAACGTTTGTCCTCGGCGACTTCAAGGCAAAGTCCCGTTCCTGGGGGAACACCGTCACCGACGCGCGGGGAAGACTCGTGGAGGCGTGGGCGCTACAAAGCGGTCTGTCGATCCTCAATCGGGGATCGGTCCACACCTGTGTGCGATCGCGGGGTGGATCCATAGTGGATTTATCCTTCGCTTCCCATGCGATCGCACGCAGGGTGGTGAACTGGGCGGTTGAGGAGGAGGTGGAGACCCTATCGGACCACTTGTACATCAGGTTCGAGGTCTCCCCTCCCCCCAGTAGGATGACAGACCCCCCACGTGGCCACGGGCAGTTTCCGCGTTGGGCCGTCAGCCGGCTCGATCCCGAGCTGGCTGAGGAGACGGCGGTCGTCGAGGGCTGGACCAATCCGGTGGATGGTGGAACTCCGGTGGAATTGGCGGAGCGCATGCGCAAAACCCTGACTAGGGTCTGCGATGCCTCCATGCCTCGGTCGCGTCGGCGCTGGCAGCGCCCGGGCGTCCACTGGTGGACTGCAGAGATCGGTGCCCTGCGAGAGGCAGCTCAAAGGTTGCACCGATCTCTAAAGCGCTGCCGGCGTCGACTTCCTCCGGAGTTGGAGGAGGAGATCAGGTTGGGGGTAGAGTATCGGGCTGCCAAAAAGGCCCTTCAAGTGGCTATATGCCAGGCGAAGGCCCGGGCTCGGGAAGAACTACTGGAGTCACTCGACAGGGACCCCTGGGGACGTCCGTACCGGGCGGCAAGGAAAAAGTTGCGTGCCTTCGCCGCCCCAATCACGGAGTCCCTACCGGACGGGGTCCTTGAAAGGATCATTGACGGACTCTTCCCGGACCCGGGAGCTCATACTCCCCCCGTGATGGATCCTCCTCCTGGGGTTGTTCCTTCTGAGACGGCACCTCCCCCCGTCTCAGAAGAGGAGTTGGAAACGGCCCTGGATCGCCTCCGAGGCCGTAGGACGGCACCAGGGCCGGATGGGGTTCCAGGCCGGGCCCTCTTCCTGGCCGCCAAACATCTAGGCGGCCAGCTTCGGGGACTGTATGATGCCTGCATCAGATCAGGTGAGTTCCCGAAGCAGTGGAAGGAGGGTCGGCTGTGCCTGATCCCCAAGGAGGGCCGCCCCCCGGATGACCCCTCTGCATACAGGCCCATCGTTCTGCTTGACGAGGTGGCCAAGATCTTCGAAAAGATATTGGCCAGTCGCCTCGTCAAGCACATCAACACGCTACATACCGTGACCCCGGCACTCTTGCGGAAGAAGGCTCCCATGGGGTTTTAGTGGGTATACCCGGCGTCGGTCGTATTGATTAATCGGCGTCGGGGGAGCCCCACACACCGGCCGCGACATCCCCCTCGCGGCTGACGGTGCGGCAACGCATTTCCCCATGTAAAAAAAAAAAAAAAAAAAAAAAAAAAGGTTGTCCCCAGGGGGTACCGCCCTGGACACGTCTCCGTCCGGGCAGCGGTACAAGGGGATGCGTCCCCGGGGCCCCTAGCGGCCACTGTCACATCCCCCCTTCACTACGTGACAGTGGTGTCCCACCTATCCACTCCAAATCCCTGTATTCCTACCCTTCCTCCCAAACTTGTTCCTTCTCAAACACCCCTCCCTTCCGACGTCAGGAGAACGCCGCTTCACCGGTCTTCATGGAGAAGCGGCGGGCACCGGCCCAGCGTCGACGCACCTTGCTCCGCTGGCGCCGTTGCCAGGAGAGGGCCGCACGGTTCTGCCCTGTGCGCCCCATCGATGTGGACAGTGGCGGCGGGCCCAGAAATGGGCGCTACCGCCGAGCGTTATCCCGTGTGGTGTCGTGGTCACGTCTCGCGG
Source organism: Dendrolimus houi (assembly GCA_039645545.1). Taxonomy (NCBI): domain Eukaryota; kingdom Metazoa; phylum Arthropoda; class Insecta; order Lepidoptera; family Lasiocampidae; genus Dendrolimus; species Dendrolimus houi. Next base: position 24,408,490 of record CM077122.1, read on the forward strand.
CCACACGGGACCGCGGGGCTTGCCTTCAGTGGCTGGCCCAAGAGGATGAGCACCTCAATAAAAATCCCTACACTTAAGCTGCGGCGCAGGGCGACCTGTTTTGAGGCCGGGGGGCAAACCCGGTCATTACTGCGGACCACACCCATTTTTCTTTTATACAACGTAGACTACTCGTGGGAACAGATATGGAAGCTTTTAAAACAAACACAAAACCCGATGAAGTGCCTGCGAAGGGCGGTGATGATGTGAAGAAGAGGCCCGAGAAGGGCCAGCAACCCAACACGAAAGGGCCCGCGAAGGGCGGAGAAAAATCCTTTTACTCTCGGTTCCTCTCGGCGATCTCGTCGCCGGTCGAGGAACCACAGAGTAGTCAAGGTGGCTCCCGCAACACGCGGTCGCAGCCCCTTGACACAGACGACGTCTCTTTCTCCTCGTCCGATCTATCCGGAGACGAGGACACCAAAGGCCCCGGTCGTCAAAGCGCCGGAGGGGAAGAGCAAGAGCCAGCCTCCTGGCCTCCTGGCGGCGATCTCTCCGCCAGCGGAAGCGCCAAGCCTTTCCAGCCAAGCCAGCTCCTGCACAGTGCGGCTGGAGAGGCTCGATGTAACAGACCTTCCCCGGTCCGGCCCATTCAGGGTCGGGCACGGGACTGCCGCCCCTGTTCAGGCCCCACCAAAGGCCCCGGCCCTCAAAGGGCTGGAGGGGACGAGCAAGAGCCAGGCTGCCTCCCGCAACACGCGGTTGAGACAGTTCCTGGCTCTAGAGGACATAGAGGACGACGACCTGTCTTCTCTATCGTCATCTGACGAGGAGGGAATGGTGCCTCCTCCTCCTAAGCCCCCGCCTGAGGCTCCGGCAGCTTGTAAAGCGCCGGACACCAAGCGGGGCAGAGGCCGCCCTCCCATAACGGGGGAGTACGTGGGCCTAGCAGCCGCAAAACAGGCGCAAGTGGAGGCCCAGATCGCGGAGAGGGCCCAAACGATGGCGACCACAAGGGTGACCAGGCCTAGAGCCGGAACCCCCCTTGTGGGCCAGGCCCCTCCCGACGCACACACCAACCACGCGGAGGGCCTCCAGCGGCAGATCGCCGATTCTTTGGCGGTGGTAGCTGGCGTCGCGAAGGTCTCGAAGGGCCTAAAGGGGACTCTCCAGAAGGCCCTGAGAGAGTCGGTGGCCTCCATTCAGGAGGCCTCGGAGGAGCTCCTCGCTCGCACCGCCACCCAGGAGGTCGCCCTGCTCCGTGCGGCGAATAGCCGCATGGAGGCAGAAGTCGCTGACCTCCGAAGCGAGCTGAGGAGCCTCCAGGCGGAGCTCATGCGGCCGCGCGCAGAAGCCGCGCCGCCAGCACCACCGCCCAACATTGAGGCGACGATGGCCGCGAACCTCGACAGAATGACTCTCCTAATGGAGAGTCGGTTCGCGGCCATGGAGGAGCGGTTGCGCCCGGTTCTGACCCGGAGCCCCGCTCCCCAAGCTAGGTCCACCCCACCGCCGAGCCCCTTGCTCATCTCTGGGCGCTTGACGGAGGAGTTCCCCCCGCTTCCCACACAGCGGGACTCGTTGAAGGCGGCGGCTCCCACCCCGCCCGCAAATGCCTGTCCGGCGCCCCTTCCTCCGGCCGCAACTACGGCTGGTGGCTGTACAACGGTCAGCCACAAGACGAGGGCAAAAAGCAAGGCCCCGCCGTTGTTTGGCCCCCAATCGGCCACGACCGCCGCCGAAGCGCAGCCCACCCGCGCTCGGCGACGAGGAAGGAGAGGGCGCGGGGGAAAGGGAAAGGGGAGAAGGCGCAGGCCCCGGCCTCACGGCCCCCCCCTCCTCCACCCCCCGCAGCCAATAAGAAGAATATGCCTAAGGAGAAGAGGTCTCCGCGCCTGCGTGCCCCGAAGTCCGCCGCTGTCGTCCTGACGTTACAGCCAGGCGCGGCGGATCGAGGGGTTACGTACGCGAACCTCTTCTCCAAGGCGAAAGCCAATATCCGGCTGGCCGACCTCGGGATAGAGGGAGGCCTCCAGCTGAAGAAGGCGCGCACGGGGGCGCGCATGCTGCTGGTGCCAGGTACCGACAGCGCCCCCCAGGCGGACGCTCTCGCCGACCAGCTGAGGACCGTCCTCTATCCCGAGGACGTGCGCGTCTCCAGGCCCGAGAAGACTGTGTGTCTTCGCGTCTCGGGCCTGGACGACCACGTGCACGAGGAGGACGTGGCCGCTGCCATCGCGCGGACCACGGAGTGCCCCCCCGGGGGCATCAAGGCGTCGAAGGTCCGCCCCGGCCCAGATGGGATGGGCCAGACGGTGGTGGCCTGCCCGGTGGCGGCCGCCAAAAAGCTCCTCCTCCCCGGGACGAAACTCCTGGTGGGTTGGTCTTCCGCGCAAGTGAAGGCCCTGCCCCGCAGAGCCCAGCGGTGCTACCGCTGCCACGAGACTGGTCACGTGGCGGCGGTATGCACCTCCGAGGTGGACCGCAGTGGTATGTGTTACCGCTGCGGACAGACCGGGCATCTGGTGACCGGCCCCTGCACCGCGAAGCCGCACTGTTCTCTGTGCGCTGCCGCGGGCAGGCCAGCCGATCACCAGATGGGCTCCAAGCCCTGCGGGGCCAAGAAGCCCACCAGGAGGAAGGTCCAGGCCAGCCGGACGGCGCCGGACAAGGCCGCGGCCGCGACGGCTGAACCGCAACCAGCCGCCGCGCCCAGCGGCCAGGAGTAACGCCCGTGGCAAACAAAGCCACGGGCAGGCGGCAGCGGGCGTCGAGGCCTCGGGGACTTGACAGGCCTCCGCCTGCACCAATGCCGCGGGAGGGCGCGAGAGGCAGCCGCGCGAGGGCGCGAGAGGCAGCCGCGCGACCCTCTCAGAGCCGGGGAAGCTCACCTCCCCGGCTCGCACACAGGAGAGGCCGCCCCACGTCAGTGGGGCGGCCCACCGCCGCCGGGAAGCGGGTAATACCTCGGGTTTAAATACCGCGACCCGGCAACCAGGCGGTAAGAGGCTCCCATGGGGTTTTAGTGGGTATACCCGGCGTCGGTCGTATTGATTAACCGGCGTCGGGGGAGCCCCACACACCGGCCGCGACTTCCCCGGCGCGGCTGATGGTGCGGCAATGCATTTCCCCATGTTAAAAAAAAAAAAAAAAAGGTTGAGCGGCTAGTTGGCACAGTTGGCAGTGCATTAGCTAGTCGATCATGGTTGTTAAGCGTCGCTTGGTGCGGTCAGTACTTGGATGGGTGTAAAAATTTACATTCATTTCAATGGAAAGCCGTACCACGATGCGCACTGGGAGTCAAATGCCACCTCGCGCGGTTAGTAGTCGGACGCCTCCGACGAAGGCCGTTGCCGGTGTGCCCACTGGGAGTCAAATTCGTGGCGGCCCGTTACCCACGAGTGTGATATAACTTACCCGGGGAAGCCTGGGCTCGGCCAACTGTGCCAGGAGTTGAAGCCTCATTGCACGGGTGCGGAAAGTGGTGGAGTAATTCGACTAACCTTTTGAGGAACCTTTTCCAATATTAATTCGACTAACCTTTTAGAGTTTTTTTTTTTTTTTTTTTTTTTTTTTTTTCGGGTATTCTATTCTTGGCGTTTTTGTATGGTTTTCTGGATTCCTTTGACGACTTGGCTTGTTATAAGGAGCCTGAACCCGACTCGGATGAGTCGGCCCGTAAGATTGCTGGCACTGGGGAGACCGAACCTGACACGGATGTGTCAACCAAAAAAGGGGTGTCGGCTGCCCGGCGGGTTTATAAAGGCCGCACCGGGCTGCGTAGTGGCGGACGTGGAGCAGTGCTGCGGTACACGCAGGGGGGAAAAACCGAGGAGCTTTTGGCTCGCTCAGAGGTCCTCTGCCAGGAAGTCCAGCAGCAGCTCCAAACAAATTCGGAGATTGTGAGGGCCCCGTCGTCCTCCAAGGCGGAAACATTTAAGAGGAAGTCGGACGACTCCTCCGATGTTGTGGAGGTGGTGGGGGATGTTGACCCCAGGAAGTTGGATCTTGGCCGTATGGGTGCCGAGGATCTTCACTCCCTGGCGAAGGCCCAAGTGGCCTCAATATATAAGGTGGCCCAAACTTCGGGCAATTTAAAAGGCGGGTACATCCGGCGCCTGAAGCTGGCGGCGGGAACCCTCGCAGACGTGGTTGAGAACCTGTCTGCGAGGTCCTTGGACGCGGAGAACCGGAGGTTATCGGTAGAGAACCTCCGGTTGAAGAGGGAAATTGACTCCCTGCGCGCGGAGCTGAGAGCTCACCGCAGGGAGTTTAGTGATATGAAGGCAGCGGCCAAGAAGGGTGACAAGGCCGCTGCCTCCCAGGATGTACCCCCCTCCCCACTTGACCTCGAGACCCTCCAGAGGGCCATTGTTACGTCGGTGGGGCCCCTACTGGACGCCCGCTTTGCGTGCATCGAGGACTGACTGCTCCCGCAGAAGGTCCTCCGGCCGCCACTGGCGGCCGATAGGAAAGAGAAAGGGGGGGACCAACCCCCCCCGAGAGTTACCCACGACCCCATCCAGTCCGATGCGGAGGCGATGGTGGTCGATTTAAGGACGAATAAGGAGGTGCCCCCCACCTCCAAAGGCGGGGCCTTCACGCGCACCGCCACCAAAGGCGCCGAAATAGGTTAGGTTTTTTTTTTTTTACTCCTTCTTTAGCCCGGACGAACGAGATATATCCGAGTCAATTACTTGTTATATCCTACTTGTGTTTGTTGAATATATAATACTGTGATTGGAAATATTTGTTGTTTTATTTTACATATATTGATAACTTGTGTTGTGTTACGTGCTGTTCATATTATTTGTTATATCAGTTCGCGCAGCCGTGTTGCCTTTCCCGATCCAACACCGTCCGCAAGATTTGTGTTTATGCGTATTGTGGTGGACTGGGGAAGATGATCGGCTGCGTGTACACGTATATTTTGTGTATCTGTTTAGTGTTATATTTATATATTGTGTGTACTATATTTATTTATACTTGTGTTTGTGTGTTGTGTGTATCTATGTATATATTTATTTACTTATATTATTTTATAGTATTTTTGTGTTAATATAGATAAATATTATTGTTATGTTATATACTGTGTTTTATATAGGATCGGGTATAGGGTTGTGTGCTGGTGGAAGGATTTTGACTCTTTATTTATTATCTTCAAATTACAGTGTTTGTACAAACCGTTTTCTTTTTTATTAGTTCTCACTGGCTAACGATCCGTTTTAATTTCACACACAATTGGCAATAATACAGTCCGCTTAGGTACAATCCCAACATTGGGGATTGTACAGTGTTTGCTTATGTCTATTACATTTTTTCTTATGTCTATATCGAAATTACATTACTTTCCTAAATAGTGTTCTATTTATTTTTAGAATTTCGTTTACATATTTAATTTTTCCAAATTACACTGTTTCTTATTGTCTATTTTCTTATCTTTTATTTTCTAGTGATAGTGAGTTTTACATGTCATGCTACGCTTAGTCTAACTTACTTCCTGCTTGAGGTGTTCTATGTTTTATTACTTGTTTAGTACTATATATTTTATCTTATCTGCTATTTAGTTTGACGTTGTAAGTAAGTATACTACAGTATACATCCACAGTGTCATCTTTTATACCCTATTATTATGCTATCGTATTTTGCTGGTCAATATATATTATTAATTTTAGTTTATTTGCTTCTACTAATATGTTCTTGTTTTACAGGTTACCTCAACGCCGGTCTCCTGCGAGTGGTGAGTATGTTGATTTTTCTATGGTTATGTGTAGTTTTTGTTGCATGTGTTACTTTAAATGTTGTGTGTGTGTGTGTTGCTAGATTTAGTGTACTTGCAAACTAACAACTTTTGCATTAAAAGTTGCGAGTTTTAATGTTGTTGCAATTATGTTATGTGCCTGTATTGTGTTGTTTGCAGTACTGTATGTTAGCTGTGTGTTAATGTCGTGTGTGTGTTAACGTGCATGTCTAGTTGTGTGTTTAGATTGTGTGTTTGTTGTTTGTGTGTTTTTACCAAGCAGGTTCCCGGCTACCTCTACTCTAAACAGGTCGCCATGTCAATTGTTAGACAGAGCATACCGGTACCACGCACGATAGCGGAACCGTAGGCCGCACCTCGTTGTCGGTCGTTATTACTTGTTCGAGGAAAAACCGGATTTTCAGTCCATTTATTATTTCAACGAGGCGCGGCTTCCGGTCCATTACTATTGTGTTGTTCCCGGTAGCCCGTCTAACTGTAAGCTACGGATGTGCGCACTATTGCGTCCCATCTGGCCCTTACTGGGCATTTGTCGCTGAAGGCGTTATGTCCAGTTTCGGCCCTTCTCTCCCGGGCGCAATTAGTACACTTTGGTGGCGCACCAACCGCAAACTCCTCACACTCTTTCCGAGTGTGTGGGCCACCACAGTGACTACACATCTCCTGGGTCTCCCGGCACAGCTTCTTGCCGTGCCCGAAGCCCAGGCAGATGGTGCACTGCGTGAGTGGCGACCTGTCTGCCACCTGCAGAGTCTGCAGGTCAACCCTCACTGTACCGACATCCGTGAGTCTTCTCCATAAGGCAGGTGAGGTTTTGAGAACCACTCTGTGGGTATTCAGGTTTCGTCCTCTAATATAGTACGCGACTTCCATACAGTCTTCGCTCTCTTCAAGACCCTCAAACACCAGTTTGTTCTGGTTCCTGAGGGCCCTGAAGAGATCGTTCTCTGTATGGACTCTAAGGACACCCGTTATCATCACCATAGGTCTTTTGTTGGTGATGTCCTCTGCTGTTAACCCTGCCCTTTCTGTCCTCAGCTTGGCTTTGAGCTTCTCCCTTTCCTCCATTGTCTTGCAGCTGACGATAACCCTACCGTCCTTGGCTTTCCTGACTCGCTCTACTTGCACCCCCCCTTCTTTGGCGTTAAGCGCCATCCTGATCTCCTTGAGGGTGTCTTCAGCAGAGTCTTTGCCCTTGCCGTTGGTTATCGCCACTGAATGCAGCGTCCTAAAGGTCGGGGGTTTAACTCCCGGCCTCTCGGCCACCACACTTGCGTAGCTCAATCTGGGAGTGGAGTTGCACGCTTCGCTTACGCTCGCACTGTGTTTCTGAATAACTTGTTCCAAGTTATTCGCACTCACCAGGCTTCTTTTAAGTAGCTCAGCGTGCTCCTCCATCCGCTCCGTGATGACTCCTAGTCGTCTGCTGAGGGCTTGCTCTATGTCTTCCGTACAGGGATCCCTTCGGCGTGGCTCTGACATATCGACTTGCGTCTGCATGTCTCTCACAATCCGTTCGGGTTCCTTTGGTTCCATCATACTGACTTGCGTCTGCATGTCTCTCACTATCCGTTCGCCCAGAGCCTTCCCCACCTTCTCCTTCAGGGACTCACCCAGGGCTTCATCAGTCTGTTTTAGCAGGACGTACAAGCGACTCACTGCATATTGTACGCCCTGCTTTATCTCCGTTTTCAAATTCCGCGAGTTGGAGATGTGCTCGTTGAACTTGTCAACACAGTCCTTGGCCTCCAGCATCCTTTCCCTTCTCGCCGCCACGTTCTTCGGGACCTCTGGTGGCGTTCTCTTCGTGAAGGTTTTATTACCTCCTTCCTTACTGGGGCCGGCCACTGGTTTCGTTGTCTTTTGGGTGGGTGGGGAGAACTTCAGGGATATCCCTTTCCTCTTCCTCAACTCTGCCTTTTTCTCCTCCATTTCCTTTACGCCTTCCGGGCTGAGAGGCAGGAGCATCTTTCCCGTACAAGGGGATAGGCCCTTTGCCGCTCTCCTTTTATTTATCTCTACGAGATGCTCTCCTTGCCTCTTTTTTTCGCTCGGCGTAGGTGGTGTAGGGCGGAAGTGGTTTTGGCGATGGGGATTTGGTGATTCCGAGGTGCTCTCTAATCATCCTCCTCTCTTCCAGGAGATCTTGCAGGGGGCTACCTTCTATCCCCTCTTCCGCCATCTCCCCCATTTTCTCTCGGAGTTCATCCCAAGTGGGGTACCTGTTCCACTCGTCATCCTCTATATCGTCGTACCGGTCTTCTTCTTCTACTCTATTCTTCTGTTTTCTTGGCGTGCGGAACATTTTGGAGGAAGGTTAGGATTCCCTAAAGTGATTTTAACCTACGTGTGAGTGTTAAAACTATTCAATTGGCGCAATAGCACACAATTGAGTGGTCAATTAAATACAAATAATAATAATAATATATATTGAAACCAGTCAAGTTATCTAAAATACCGCAAGAACAGGACCCTTCTGAGACGTTCTCAGAGGGTCCTGGCGGTGCGGGCCATACGGGGTTACCGAACAGTGTCGTGGACGGCGGCGACACTGCTCGCGAGTGATCCGCCCTGGGAGCTCCAGGCGGAGGTGCTCGCGGCAGTGCACCGCTACCGACAGGACACCAGAGACAGAGGAGAGAGGCCGTGTCCGGCATTAGTAAGGAGGATCAGGGTCTTGGCGACCGAGGCCCTGATCCAAGATTGGGCTGATGACCTTAGGTCCCCAGAAGCAGGAAGAGAGACGGTGGAGGCGGTCCGCCCCCACCTGTCTCGTTGGGTCTCGAGGAAGTACGGGACCCTAACGTACAGGCTGACGCAGATACTTACCGGGCACGGCTGCTTCGGTAAGTATCTGCATCAGACAGCAGGGCGTGAACCAACGCCAGACTGCGTGGAGTGCGGCGCACCCAGCGACACGGCGTACCATACGCTGGTGGAGTGCGCCGCCTGGGGACCTCAGCGTCATCAGCTGGAAAGCATTGTGGGTCCTGTGTCCTCGCTCCAACATCTGGTTGAAGCCATGTTGTCGAGCGAGGACGGATGGAGAGCGGCTTCCTCCTTCAGCGAGACGGTAATGTCCCTGAAGGAGGCCGCGGAGAGGACCAGGGAGGTGGATGCGTACGCAGACCCCATCCGACGACGGCGGACTGGCGGTCGGAGGCGTCGCTACGCACTCCACCTCCCTTAGTGCCGTCACAGGGGGCCGCGGGGACCGGGGGTAACCCGCGGACTTCCTCCCCTGTTGATGAAGCAGGGCACCTTGCCTTCGGGGTGTCCTGAAGATTGCCAGACGTAGGGGCGTCACGAATGCAGTAGCAACGCTCTAGTTCTCGTGGCGCCCCGTAAAAGCGTGGGAAAGAGGCGCAGGTTAGGTTTAGTGGGTAGTCTGGCGGACGGGATCTCGCGACTACTACCGCCGCCGGCGGTAGTTATGCGTGGAGATCCCCGCCGCTGGGAGTCTCACACTCCCCTCGGTTAACCTCCCCCGGGACCGAGGGGGTGTCGCAAGAAAAGACATTCCCACTGCGTTATCAAAAAAAAAAAAAAAAAAAAAAAAAGGTCCCCCAGGGGGTACCGCCCTGGACACGTCTCCGTCCGGGCAGCGGTACAAGGGGATGCGTCCCCGGGGCCCCTAGCGGCCACTGTCACATCCCCCCTTCACTCCGTGACAGTGGTGTCCCACCTATCCACTCCAAATCCCTGTATTCCTACCCTTCCTCTCAAACTTGTTCCTTCTCAAACACCCCTCCCTTCCGACGTCAGGAGAACGCCGCTTCACCGGTCTTCGTTGAGAAGCGGCGGGCACCGGCCCAGCGTCGACGCACCTTGCTCCGCTGGCGCCGTTGCCAGGAGAGGGCCGCACGGTTCTGCCCCGTGCGCCCCAACGACGTAGACAGTGGCGGCGGGCCCAGTGATGGGCGCTACCGCCGAGCGTTATCCCGTGTGGTGTCGTGGTCACGTCTCGCGGCCACACGGGACCGCGGGGCTTGCCTTCAGTGGCTGGCCCAAGAGGATGAGCACCTCAATAAAAAATCCCCTACACTTAAGCTGCGGCGCAGGGCGATCTGTTTTGAGGCCGGGGGGGCAAACCCGGTCATTACTGCGGACCACACCCATTTCTCTTTATAAAACGTTGATATACTCGTGGGAACAGCATGGAAAATTTGAACATTAAAACACCAAACACTGACGAAGTGCCCGCGAAGGGCGGTGATGATGTCAGAGGAGAGCCCGAGAAGGGCAAAAACAACCCGAAAGGGCCCGTGAAGGGCGGAGGAGAAAAGAGTTTCTACTCGCGCTTCCTGTCGGCGATCTCTCTGCCGGCGGAAGCGCCAAGCTCTTCGACCCAAGCCAGCTCCTGCACTGTGCAGTTAGAGCGGCTTGATGTGACGGATCTGCCCCCGTCCGGCCCATTCAGGGTCGGGCACGGGACTGCCGCCCCTGTTCAGGCCCCACCAGCGCCCCGGCCCCGGGCCGGAGGGGACGAGCAAGAGCCAGGCTGCCTCCCGCAACACGCGGTTGAGACAGTTCCTGGCTCTAGACGACATTGAGGACGATGACCTGTCCCCTCTTACGTCATCTGACGAGGAGGGGATAGTGCCTCCTCCACCTAAGCCCCCGCCTGAGGCTCCGGCAGCTACTAAAGCGCCGGACGCCAAGCGGGGCAGAGGCCGTCCTCCCACAACGGGAGAGTACGTGGGCCTAGCAGCCGCAAAACAGGCGCAAGTGGAGGCCCAGATCGCGGAGCGGGCCCAAACGATGGCGACCACAAGGGTGACCAGGCCAAGAGCCGGAACTCCCCTTGTGGGCCAGGCCCCTCCCAACGCCCACACCAACCACGCAGAGGGCCTCCAGCGGCAGATCGCCGAATCCTTGGCGGTGGTAGCTGGCGTCGCGAAGGTCTCGAAGGGCCTAAAGGGGACCCTCCAGAAGGCCCTGAGAGAGTCGGTGGCCTCCATTCAGGAGGCCTCGGAGGAGCTCCTCGCTCGCACCGCCACCCAGGAGGTCGCCCTGCTCCGTGCGGCGAATAGCCGCATGGAGGCAGAAGTCACTGACCTCCGAAGCGAGCTGAGGAGCCTCCAGGCGGAGCTCATGCGGCCGCGCGCAGAAGCCGCGCCACCAGCACCACCGCCCAACATTGAGGCGACGATGGCCGCGAACCTCGACAGAATGACTCTCCTAATGGAGAGTCGGTTCGCGGCCATGGAGGAGCGGTTGCGCCCGGTTCTAACCCGGAGCCCCGCTCCCCAAGCTAGGTCCACCCCTCCGCCGAGCCCCATGCTCATCTCTGGGCGCTTGACGGAGGAGTTCCCCCCGCTTCCCACACAGCGGGACCCATTGGAGGCGACGGCTCCCACGTCGCCCGCAAGTGCCTGTCCGGCGCCCCTTCCTCCGGCCGTAACTACGGCTGGTGGCTGGACAACGGTCAGCCACAAGACGAGGGCCAAAAACAAGGCCCCGCCGTTGTCTGGCCCCCAATCGGCCACGACCGCCGCCGAAGCGCAGCCCACCCGCGCTCGGCGACGAGGAAGGAGAGGGCGCGGGGAAAGGAAAAGGGGAGAAGGCGCAGGCCCCGGCCTCGCAGCCCCCCCCTCCTCCACCCCCCGCAGCCATCAAGAAGAATAAGCCTAAGGAGAAGAGGTCTCCGCGCCTGCGTGCCCCGAAGTCCGCCGCCGTCGTCCTGACGTTACAGCCAGGCGCGGCGGATCGAGGGGTTACGTACGCGAACCTCTTCTCCAAGGCGAAAGCCAACATCCGGCTGGCCGACCTCGGGATAGAGAGAGGCCTTCAGCTGAAGAAGGCGCGCACGGGGGCGCGCATGCTGCTGGTGCCAGGCACCGACAGCGCCCCCCAGGCGGACGCTCTCGCCGACCAGCTGAGGACCGTCCTCTATCCCGAGGACGTGCGCGTCTCCAGGCCCGAGAAGACTGTGTGTCTTCGCGTCTCGGGCCTGGACGACCACGTGCACGGGGAGGACGTGGCCGCTGCCATCGCGCGGACCACGGAGTGCCCCCCCGGGGGCATCAAGGCGTCGAAGGTCCGTCCCGGTCCAGACGGGATGGGCCAGACGGTGGTGGCCTGCCCGGTGGCGGCCGCCAAAAGCTCCTCCTCCCGGGACGAAACTCCTGGTGGGTTGGTCTTCCGCTCAAGTGAAGGCCCTGCCCCGCAGAGCCCAGCGGTGCTACCGCTGTCACGAGACTGGTCACGTGGCGGCGGTATGCACCTCCGAGGTGGACCGCAGCGGTATGTGTTACCGCTGCGGACAGACCGGGCATCTGGTGACCGGCCCCTGCACCGCGAAGCCGCACTGTTCTTTGTGCGCTGCCGCGGGCAGGCCAGCCGAGCACCAGATGGGCTCCAAGCCCTGCGGGGCCAAGAAGCCCACCAGGAAGAAGGTCCAGGCCAGCCGGACGGCTCCGGACAAGGCCGCGGCCGCGACGGCTGAACTGCAACCAGCCGCCGCGCCCAGCGGCCAGGAGTAACGCCCGTGGCAAACAAAGCCACGGGCAGGCGGCAGCGGGCGTTGAGGCCTCGGGGACTTGACAGGCCTCCGCCCGCACCAATGCCGCGGGAGGGCGCGAGAGGCAGCCGCGCGACCCTCTCAGAGCCGGGGAAGCTCACCTCCCCGGCTCGCACACAGGAGAGGCCGCCCCACGTCAGCGGGGCGGCCCACCGCCGCCGGGAAGCGGGTAATACCTCGGGTTTAAATACCGCGACCCGGCACCCAGGCGGTAGGAGGCTCCCATGGGGTTTTAGTGGGTATACCCGGCGTCGGTCGTATTGATTAACCGGCGTCGGGGGAGCCCCACACACCGGCCGCGACTTCCCCGGCGCGGCTGATGGTGCGGCAATGCATTTCCCCATGTTAAAAAAAAAAAAAAAAAAAAAAAAAAAAAAAAAAAAAGTTCATTCCTGCTTGAGCGGCTAGTTGACGCAGGCGGAATGCCACGCTCTAGCCGATCACGAATGTTAAGCGACACTGGCCGCAGTCAGTACATGGATGGGGGAAGCCCGGACATGGAAAAACTGTGCGTCGGTTAGCTTTAGAAAGATGAATTTGTGGCTAATCGCATCCACGAGTGTGATATAGCTTACTCGGGGTAGGTTAGGTTAGGTTAGGTTAGGTTAGGTTAGGTTAGGTATCCCCCAGGGGGTACCGCCCTGGACACGTCTCCGTCCGGGCAGCGGTACAAGGGGATGCGTCCCCGGGGCCCCTAGCGGCCACTGTCACATCCCCCCTTCACTCCGTGACAGTGGTGTCCCACCTATCCACTCCAAATCCCTGTATTCCTACCCTTCCTCTCAAACTTGTTCCTTCTCAAACACCCCTCCCTTCCGACGTCAGGAGAACGCCGCTTCACCGGTCTTCGTGGAGAAGCGGCGGGCACCGGCCCAGCGTCGACGCACCTTGCTCCGCTGGCGCCGTTGCCAGGAGAGGGCCGCACGGTTCTGCCCCGTGCGCCCCAACGACGTAGACAGTGGCGGCGGGCCCAGTGATGGGCGCTACCGCCGAGCGTTATCCCGTGTGGTGTCGTGGTCACGTCTCGCGGCCACACGGGACCGCGGGGCTTGCCTTCAGTGGCTGGCCCAAGAGGATGAGCACCTCAATAAAAATCCCCTACACTTAAGCTGCGGCGCAGGGCGATCTGTTTTGAGGCCGGGGGCAAACCCGGTCATTACTGCGGACCACACCCTGTTTTTTCTTTTTAAATCGTTACGACTCGTGGGAACAAAAATGGCATTCAATAACAAAAACACATCCAAAGACGTAGTGCCTGCGAAGGGCGGAGTAGATGAAGGAGAGGGGCCCGAGAAGGGCCCACCAAAACTACTCAACACGAAAGGGCCCGCGAAGGGCGGAGAAAAATCCTTTTACTCTCGGTTCCTCTCGGCGATCTCGTCGCCGGTCGAGGAACCCCAGAGCAGTCAAGGTGGCTCCCGCACCACGCGGTCGCAGCCCCTTGACACAGACGACGTCTCATTCTCCTCGTCCGATCTATCCGGAGACGAGGACATGTCGGCTCCCCCTGTCCAGGCCCCACCAAAGGCCCCGGTCGTCAAAGCGCCGGAGGGGAAGAGCAAGAGCCAGGCTCCTGGCCTCCTGGCGGCGATCTCTCCGCCGGTAGAAGCGCCAAGCCTTTCCAGCCAAGCCAGCTCCTGCACAGTGCGGCTGGAGAGGCTTGATATAGCAGACTTGCCCCCGTCCGGCCCATTCAGGGTCGAGCACGGGACCGCCGCCCCTGCTCAGGCCCCACCAAAGGCCCCGGCCCCCAAAGGACCGGAGGGGACGAGCAAGAGCCAGGCTGCCTCCCGCAACACGCGCTTGAGACAGTTCCTGGCTCTAGACGACATAGAGGACGACGACCTATCCCCACTCACGACATCCGATGAGGAGGGGATAGCGCCTCCTCCTCCTAAGCCCCCGCCCGAGGCTCCGGTAGCTGCTAAAGCGCCGGACGCCAAGCGGGGCAGAGGCCGCCCTCCCACAACGGGGGAGTACGTGGGCCTAGCAGCCACGAAACAGGCGCAAATGGAGGCCCAGATCGCGGAGAGGGCCCAAACGATGGCGACCACAAGGGTGACCAGGCCAAGAGCCGGAACTCCCCTTGTGGGCCAGGCCCCTCCCGACGCTCACACCAACCATGCGGAGGGCCTCCAGCGGCAGATCGCCGAATCCTTGGCGGTGGTAGCTGGCGTCGCGAAGGTCTCGAAGGGCCTAAAGGGGACCCTCCAGAAGGCCCTGAGAGAGTCAGTGGCCTCCATTCAGGAGGCTTCGGAGGAGCTCCTCGCTCGCACCGCCACCCAGGAGGTCGCCCTGCTCCGTGCGGCGAATAGCCGCATGGAGGCAGAAGTCGCTGACCTCCGAAGCGAGCTGAGGAGCCTCCAGGCGGAGCTCATGCGGCCGCGCGCAGAAGCCGCGCCGCCAGCACCACCGCCAAATATAGAGGCGACGATGGCCGCGAACCTGACAGGCTGACCCTCCTCATGGAGAGTCGGTTCGCGGCCATGGAGGAGCGGTTGCGCCCGGTACTACCCCCGAGCCCCGCTCCTCAAGCTAGGCCCAGGCCCCAGCTGAGCTCCCCCGGTGTTCTGGGGATCCCGACTGCGGAATTCCCCCCGCTGCCCTCTCAAAGGGCAAGCACGGAGACAGCGGTGGTGACGTCCACCCCACCACCGCCCGCCTGTTCGGCGCCCCCACCTCCTCCGACTGTGGCCGGAGAGGGCTGGACGACGGTGAACAGGAGGCGGACCCGTAAGGGTAAAACACCGTCGGCCAGTGCCGCACCGGTCGTGCCCCCCGCCGCTGACGCTGCTCCAAGCGCGAGGCCGCGGGGGACTAGAGGAGGCCGAGGGAGAGGAAGGGGCAAGAAGGCGCAGGAGCAAACCTCGCAGCCTCCCCCACCTCCCCCTCCAGCCAAAAAGAGGGAAACTGCCAAGGAGAAGAGGGCTCCGCGATTGCGTCCCCCAAAGTCCGCCGCTGTCGTGCTGACCCTACAGCCGGGCGCGGCGGACAGAGGGGTGACCTACGCGAGCCTCTTCTCCAAGGCAAAAGCCAACATCCGGCTGGCCGACCTCGGGATAGAGGGAGGTCTTCGGCTGAAGAGGGCACGCACGGGGGCGCGTATGCTGCTGGTACCTGGTGCCGACAGCGCCCCCAGGCGAACGCCCTCGCCGAACAGCTGAGGACCGTCCTCTACCCCGAGGACGTGCGTGTCTCAGGCCCGAGAAGACTGTGTGTCTTCGCGTCTCGGGCCTGGACGACCACGTACATGGAGAGGACGTGGCCGCTGCCATCGCGCGGACCACCGGTTGCCCCGTCGGGGGCGTCAAGGCGTCGAAGGTCCGTCCCGGTCCAGACGGGATGGGCCAGACAGTGGTGGCCTGCCCGGTGGCGGCCGCCAAGAAGCTGCTCCTCCCTGAGACGAAACTCCTGGTGGGCTGGTCTTCCGCGCTTGTGAAGGCCTTGCCCCACAGGGCCCAGCGGTGCTACCGCTGCCACGAGACTGGTCACGTGGCGGCGGTATGCACCTCCGAGGTGGACCGCAGCGGTATGTGTTACCGCTGCGGACAGACCGGGCATCTGGTGACCGGCCCCTGCACCGCGAAGCCGCACTGTTCTCTGTGCGCTGCCGCGGGCAGGCCAGCCGATCACCAGATGGGCTCCAAGCCCTGCGGGGCCAAGAAGCCCACCAGGAGAAAGGTCCAGGCCAGCCGGACGGCGCCGGACAAGGCCGCGGCCGCGACAGCTGAACCTCAACCAGCCGCCGCGCCCAGCGGCCAGGAGTAACGCCCGTGGCAAACAAAGCCACGGGCAGGTGGCAGCGGGCGTCGAGGCCTCGGGGACCTGACAGGCCTCCGCCCGCACCAATGCCGCGGGAGGGCGCGAGAGGCAGCCGCGCGACCCTCTCAGAGCCGGGGAAACTCACCTCCCCGGCTCGCACACAGGAGAGGCCGCCCCACGTTAGCGGGCGGCCCACCGCCGCCGGGAAGCGGGTAATACCTCGGGTTTAAATACCGCGACCCGGCACCCAGGCGGTAGGAGGCTCCCATGGGGTTTTAGTGGGTATACCCGGCGTCGGTCGTATTGATTAACCGGCGTCGGGGAGCCCCCACACACCGGCCGCGACTTCCCCGGCGCGGCTGATGGTGCGGCAATGCATTTCCCCATGATAAAAAAAAAAAAAAAAAAAAAAAAAAAGGTTAGGTTCCCCCCAGGGGGTACCGCCCTGGACACGTCTCCGTCCGGGCAGCGGTACAAGGGGATGCGTCCCCGGGGCCCCTAGCGGCCACTGTCACATCCCCCCTTCACTCCGTGACAGTGGTGTCCCACCTATCCACTCCAAATCCCCGTATTCCTACCCTTCCTCCCAAACTTGGTCCTTCTCAAACACCCCTCCCTTCCGACGTTAGGAGAACGCCGCTTCACCGGTATCCATGGAGAAGCGGCGGGCACCGGCCCAGCGTCGACGCACCTTGCTCCGCTGGCGCCGTTGCCAGGAGAGGGCCGCACGGTTCTGCCCTGTGCGCCCCATCGACGTGGACAGTGGCGGCGGGCCCAGAAATGGGCGCTGCCGCCGAGCGTTATCCCGTGTGGTGTCGTGGTCACGTCTCGCGGCCACACGGGACCGCGGGGCTT
Source organism: Dendrolimus houi (assembly GCA_039645545.1). Classification (NCBI taxonomy): domain Eukaryota; kingdom Metazoa; phylum Arthropoda; class Insecta; order Lepidoptera; family Lasiocampidae; genus Dendrolimus; species Dendrolimus houi. The sequence goes on from CM077122.1 coordinate 24,425,370, forward strand.
GCCTTCAGTGGCTGGCCCAAGAGGATGAGCACCTCAATAAAAAATCCCCTACACTTAAGCTGCGGCGCAGGGCGATCTGTTTTGAGGCCGGGGGGGCAAACCCGGTCATTACTGCGGACCACACCCATTTCTCTTTATAAAACGTTGATATACTCGTGGGAACAGCATGGAAAATTTGAACATTAAAACACCAAACACTGACGAAGTGCCCGCGAAGGGCGGTGATGATGTCAGAGGAGAGCCCGAGAAGGGCAAAAACAACCCGAAAGGGCCCGTGAAGGGCGGAGGAGAAAAGAGTTTCTACTCGCGCTTCCTGTCGGCGATCTCTCTGCCGGCGGAAGCGCCAAGCTCTTCGACCCAAGCCAGCTCCTGCACTGTGCAGTTAGAGCGGCTTGATGTGACGGATCTGCCCCCGTCCGGCCCATTCAGGGTCGGGCACGGGACTGCCGCCCCTGTTCAGGCCCCACCAAAGGCCCCGGCCCCCGGGCCGGAGGGGACGAGCAAGAGCCAGGCTGCCTCCCGCAACACGCGGTTGAGACAGTTCCTGGCTCTAGACGACATTGAGGACGATGACCTGTCCCCTCTTACGTCATCTGACGAGGAGGGGATAGTGCCTCCTCCACCCAAGCCCCCGCCTGAGGCTCCGGCAGCTACTAAAGCGCCGGACGCCAAGCGGGGCAGAGGCCGTCCTCCCACAACGGGAGAGTACGTGGGCCTAGCAGCCGCAAAACAGGCGCAAGTGGAGGCCCAGATCGCGGAGCGGGCCCAAACGATGGCGACCACAAGGGTGACCAGGCCAAGAGCCGGAACTCCCCTTGTGGGCCAGGCCCCTCCCGACGCACACACCAACCACGCGGAGGGCCTCCAGCGGCAGATCGCCGATTCTTTGGCGGTGGTAGCTGGCGTCGCGAAGGTCTCAAAGGGCCTAAAGGGGACCCTCCAGAAGGCCCTGAGAGAGTCGGTGGCCTCCATTCAGGAGGCCTCGGAGGAGCTCCTCGCTCGCACCGCCACCCAGGAGGTCGCCCTGCTCCGTGCGGCAAATAGCCGCATGGAGGCAGAAGTCGCTGACCTCCGAAGCGAGCTGAGGAGCCTCCAGGCGGAGCTCATGCGGCCGCGCGCAGAAGCCGCGCCGCCAGCACCACCGCCCAATATTGAGGCGATGATGGCCGCGAACCTCGACAGAATGACTCTCCTAATGGAGAGTCGGTTCGCGGCCATGGAGGAGCGGTTGCGCCCGGTTCTGACCCGGAGCCCCGCTCCTCAAGCTAGGTCCACCCCTCCGCCGAGCCCCTTGCTCATCTCTGGGCGCTTGACGGAGGAGTTCCCCCCGCTTCCCACACAGCGGGACTCGTTGGAGGCGGCGGCTCCCACGCCGCCCGCAAGTGCCTGTCCGGCGCCCCTTCCTCCGGCCGCAACTACGGCTGGTGGCTGGACAACGGTCAGCCACAAGACGAGGGCAAAAAAGAAGGCCCCGCCGTTGTCTGGCCCCAATCGGCCACGACCGTCGCCGAAGCGCAGCCCACCGCGCTCGGCGACGAGGAAGGAGAGGGCGCGGGGAAAGGGAAAGGGGAGAAGGCGCAGGCCCCGGCCTCGCAGCCCCCCCCTCCCCCACCCCCCCCCCCAGCCAACTAGAAGAACAAGCCTAACGAGAAGAGGTCTCCGCGCCTGCGTGCCCCGAAGTCCGCCGCCGTCGTCCTGACGTTACAGCCAGGCGCGGCGGATCGAGGGGTTACGTACGCGAACCTCTTCTCCAAGGCGAAAGCCAACATCCGGCTGGCCGACCTCGGGATAGAGGGAGGCCTCCAGCTGAAGAAGGCGCGCACGGGGGCGCGCATGCTGCTGGTGCCAGGCACCGACAGCGCCCCCCAGGCGGACGCTCTCGCCGACCAGCTGAGGACCGTCCTCTATCCCGAGGACGTGCGCGTCTCCAGGCCCGAGAAGACTGTGTGTCTTCGCGTCTCGGGCCTGGACGACCACGTGCACGGGGAGGACGTGGCCGCTGCCATCGCGCGGACCACGGAGTGCCCCCCCGGGGGCATCAAGGCGTCGAAGGTCCATCCCGGTCCAGACGGGATGGGCCAGACGGTGGTGGCCTGCCCGGTGGCGGCCGCCAAAAAGCTCCTCCTCCCCGGGACGAAACTCCTGGTGGGTTGGTCTTCCGCTCAAGTGAAGGCCCTGCCCCGCAGAGCCCAGCGGTGCTACCGCTGCCACGAGACTGGTCACGTGGCGGCGGTATGCACCTCCGAGGTGGACCGCAGCGGTATGTGTTACCGCTGCGGACAGACCGGGCATCTGGTGACCGGCCCCTGCACCGCGAAGCCGCACTGTTCTCTGTGCGCTGCCGCGGGCAGGCCAGCCGATCACCAGATGGGCTCCAAGCCCTGCGGGGCCAAGAAGCCCACCAGGAGGAAGGTCCAGGCCAGCCGGACGGCGCCGGACAAGGCCGCGGCCGCGACGGCTGAACCGCAACCAGCCGCCGCGCCCAGCGGCCAGGAGTAACGCCCGTGGCAAACAAAGCCACGGGCAGGCGGCAGCGGGCGTCGAGGCCTCGGGGACTTGACAGGCCTCCGCCCGCACCAATGCCGCGGGAGGGCGCGAGAGGCAGCCGCGCGACCCTCTCAGAGCCGGGGAAGCTCACCTCCCCGGCTCGCACACAGGAGAGGCCGCCCCACGTCAGCGGGGCGGCCCACCGCCGCCGGGAAGCGGGTAATACCTCCGGTTTAAATACCGCGACCCGGCACCCAGGCGGTAGGAGGCTCCCATGGGGTTTTAGTGGGTATACCCGGCGTCGGTCGTATTGATTAACCGGCGTCGGGGGAGCCCCACACACCGGCCGCGACTTCCCCGGCGCGGCTGATGGTGCGGCAATGCATTTCCCCATGTTAAAAAAAAAAAAAAAAAAGGTTAGGTTAGGTTAGGTTGAGCGGCTAGTTGACGCAGGCGGAATGCCGCGCTCTAGCCGATCACGAATGTTAAGCGACACTGGCCGCAGTCAGTACATGGATGGGGGAAGCCCGGACATGGAAAAACTGTGCGTCGGTTAGCTTTAGAAAGATGAATTTGTGGCTAATCGCATCCACGAGTGTGATATAGCTTACTCGGGGAAGCCCGGGCCCGGCCAACTGTGCCAGGAGCTGAAGCCTCATTGCACGGGTGCGATAAGTGGTGGATAAATTCGAACAACATTTTCATTCCCGCTCTAGCAGCCGTACGGAGCGGACGTGTGCTCGAATTTTTCGTGTTTTTCGGGAATCTGGAAAATTTCCTCGAATGTTTGTTTTGATGTTTTTAACATACGACTTGGCTTGTTTTTCGGATTTTTGACGATTTTGCATAGATATTGACCCGGCTTTGCTTGTTTTTTGTGGATTTCTGTTTTCTTTGTTTGACTTGGCTTTTTCTTTTGGTTTTCGATTCTGCTTGACGATTTGGATTTTCTGTTGGTTGTTGACACCCCTCACTCCACCCCCATGGGGGGGGGGACCCCTTAATGGCCGACCCTAGCGGGAGTTGCGCTCCGGGAGTGTGTGAGGTCCGGAAACGGCCCAACACGCGCTCCCGAGGGGATAACGCGGGATCCGACTCGGACGAGACGGCCAGGAAGGTGGTGACCGAAGAGGACACCCGGAGGCCAGGGACCCGACGCAGCAGAGTGCTCGTGGGGTCTCGGTGCAGAGGTCACAGCGTCGGAACGACGCTGTCTAGAGAGGAGACGGAGGAAGCCGAGGCTCAGGCAGAGGCCTTTGTCTCGGATCTCCGCAAGAAATTTATGAAGAAGAAGACAAAGGCCCCTGAGCCTTCAGAATTTGACGTACCCCCCGAAACGGACCCGAGGTTACAGGACGTCGACCGTTTGGATGCGGAGGAACTCCGCACCATGGCCGGCGCCCATGTGGCGGCTATTTATAACGTTGCCCAGACCTCGGGAAACCTGAAGGGGGGATACGTCAAGCAATTGAAAGCGGCGGCGGGAGCCCTGATGGAGGTGACGGAAAGTCTCTCCAGGAGGACCCTCGACACCGAGGCTCGGAAACTGAGCCTCGACAACCTCAAGTTGAGGCGCGAGGTGGACTCCCTGCGGGCCGAGATTCGGTCGTACCGCAGGGAGTTTGAGGAGATGAAGGTCGCGGCCAAGGAGGCCGCAGCCAAGGAAAAGGCCGCGAGCAAGGAGGCTGCGGCTGCGGCCAGGGAGGCCGTGGCCATGGAGCCCGCGACCAGTAAAGAAAGGTACCAGCCTAGGAGTGAGGGGGAGAGCACCAGGGTCGAGGCCCCCCCATTCGACATGGAGGAGCTGAAGCGCTCCATCATCATGTCGATGGGGGAGTTTGTCGACGCCCGCCTCTCGGTCCTAGAGGATCGTTTGCTCCCCCCTAAGATTGTGCGTCCGCCACTGGCCGCGGATAAGAGGTCGAAGGCGGCACCTGGGACTTCGGGTGCCATGCCTCCCTCCGCGGCTGCCCCTCCCAGGGTCTCCGAGGTTCCGACGGAGCCCCTGGAGATGGAGATCGAGCCGATCCTGACGGCGGTTACCCCTTCCCCGTCCTTTGCCCAAGTGGTTGGCCCTCCGCGCCCCCACCCGAAACCGGGTCCCTCTGGTTCCCAGAGGGCCCCTAGAAGACAGGGGGTTGCCCCAACCCCCCCAATGAGGTCTACCCCCTACTCTGCTTCCGCCCCCTTCCAGACGGATCAGGGCGAGTGGACGGTAGTAGGAGCAGGGAGGAAGAGCGCGAGCAGTAGGAGGCGTGAGAGGAGAGAGAGGAGGGCGCGGGAAAACCTAGCCCTAACCTCCGCCCCCCAAACTTCTGCTCCGCAGCGGCGGAACGAGCCGGCCCGCAGGCCCCCTCCGAGGAGACCGGCTCCGCTGGTGGAGGCAAAGGCAGCGGCAGTCATGGTGACGCTGCTGCCCGATGCCTCCAAGAATGGTGTCACTTACCGCCAGGTCTTCGAGAAGGCTGCGACGGCAGTTGACTTGCAGGCGATGGGCCTCAGAGAGGGCCTCAGGATCGTCCGGACGGCCAGCGACGCCAGGCTCCTGGAGCTGCCGCCAGGGCCAGAAGGCGTCGAAAAAGCCGACCGGCTGGCCGTGGCCCTCGCCGCGGCATTAGAGGGCGTGGCTGAGGTCGCTAGACCGGTGAAGAAGGGGGATATCCGTGTCACCGGACTGGACGACTCAGTCACGCCATGGATGTTAGAGGAGGCCATAGCTCGCGCGGGAAACTGCCCTCGCGACCAAGTGAGATCTGGCGGTATCGGTGTTGGACCGGGGGGGATGGGCGCGGCCTATGTCCAGTGCCCTGTCCCGGTCGCCAAGATGTTGACCGAGCTGAAACACGTCTGCGTGGGGTTCAGCTCGGCAGTGGTGTCGGCCCGTGAGAGGCGACCCATACGGTGTATGCGGTGCCTCTACACGGGCCATATAACAGTAATGTGCCCCGACGGGCGAGTGGACAGGTCGGCCCTGTGTTTCCGCTGCGGCAGAGACGGGCACAGGGTCGCTCAATGCACGGAGCCTCATGCTCATTGTGTGGTTTGCGCCGAGTCGGGTCTCGACGCAAACCACGTCGCGCTGTCGAGGGGCTGTCTCCCTCCGCACGTGAGAGGCAAGTTTGCTCCCCCAGCCAACGTCGGGGTAGGCCGTCACCAGGAGGAGTCTAGTATGTCCCACTAAAATGCCCGGACGACATATTAGACTCCTACAGGGTAATGTCAACCACTCCGCCGGGGCCCAGGATTTACTCCTGCAGTCCATGGCGGAGTGGGAGGTTGGTCTGGCCGTAATTTCGGAACCGTACTACGTTCCCCCCCAGGGCAACTGGGTGGGGGACCTGGATGGCACGGTGGCAGTTGTTGCTAGTTCGGGCGCTAGCACCCCACTCCACGAGATTGAGAGGGGGCGGGGTTACGCGGTGGCAGGTTGGGGGGAGCATACCTTTGTGGGTGTGTATTTTTCCCCCAACCGACCTCTGGCAGAGTTCGAGCTCTTCTTGGACTCTGTCAGGGCCGCTGTGGGCAGACAGTCGCCGAGGGCGACGTTCGTACTCGGCGACTTTAATGCCAAATCCCGCTCCTGGGGAAACACTGTCACCGAACCGAGGGGACTGGCTGTGGAAACGTGGGCGCTACAAAGTGGTTTGACCCTTTTGAACCGTGGTTCGGTCCACACCTGCGTGCGAGCGCGGGGTGGCTCCGTCGTTGATCTGTCGTTCGCCACCCATGCCATCGCACGCAGGGTGATGAACTGGAAAGTTGAAGAGGAGGTGGAGACTTTGTCGGACCATCTCTATATAAGGTTCGAAGTCTCCCCTCCTCCTGATAGAGCGGGGTCAAACCCCCCACGTAGCCACGGTCAGTTTCCCCGGTGGGCCCTCAGTCGGCTCGATCCCGAGCTGGCTGAAGAGATGGCCGCCATCCAGGGCTGGACCAACCAGGAAAGTAACGCCTGTCCGGAGGATCTGGCGGAGAGCATGCGCAGAACCCTTGCGAGGGTGTGCGATGCCTCGATGCCACGGTCGCGTCGACGTCGGCGGAAACCAGCGGTTTACTGGTGGACCGCGGAGATCGGCAGCCTGAGGGAGGCAGCCCTTCGGGCTCGTCGGTCTCTCAAGAACTGCCGGCGTCGGCATCCTCCGGACAGAGGTGAGGAGGTACATCGCTTGGAGGAGTATCGGGCTGCCAAGCAGGCTCTTCAATTGGCCATCAGCCAATCGAAGACTCGGGCCCGGGAAGAAATTCTTGCCAGTCTGGATGGGGACCCCTGGGGACGACCGTACCGGGCGGCGCGCAAGAAGCTGCGCGCCTGCCCCGCCCCAGTCACGGAGTCCCTGCCGGACGGGGTCCTTAACAGAATTGTGGACGGGCTCTTCCCGGACCCGGGACCCTTTTCTCCTCCAGGAATGTGTCCTCCTCGTATAACACCCTCGGAGACTGATCCTCCCCCAGTCTCCGAGGAGGAATTGGAAGTGGCGCTGGACCGACTCCGGCGCCGGAAAACGGCACCGGGACCGGACGGGGTACCGGCCCGGGTCCTCTTCCTGGCCGCCAAACATCTAGGCGGCCAGCTTCGGGAACTCTTTAACGCCTGCATCAGGACAGGTGAGTTCCCGAAGCAGTGGAAAGAGGGCCGGCTGTGCCTCATTCCAAAAGAGGGCCGCCCTCCTGAAGATCCCTCCGCCTACAGGCCCATCGTACTATTGGACGAGGTGGCAAAAGTATTCGAGAAAATTTTGGCGAGCCGCCTCGTCCAGCATTTGGATTCCGATGGGCCTGGTCTCTCGGAGGCTCAGTATGGCTTCAGGGCGGGGCGTTCAACCCTGGATGCCCTGTTTGCGTTGAGGAGCCTCACGAGAGAGGCGGAGAGTATAGAGGAGTCTGTCTTGGTGGTATCTTTGGATATCCAAAATGCCTTCAACAGTCTGCCTTTCGAAACAATTACAGAGGCACTCCGGGCTCATGGGGTGCCTCTTTATCTTGTTAGACTGTTGGAGGCATACCTCCAAGACAGATTTATCCTCTGGGAGGGCGGTTTTGGCCAGATCTCAGGTAGGCGACGTGTCGTGTGCGGTGTTCCACAGGGTTCGGTGCTGGGTCCGATCCTGTGGAACATTGGTTATGACTGGCTCCTCCGCGAGCCGGTCCTGCCCGGGATGGGGGTGATTTGTTACGCGGACGACACCCTCATCACGGCCCGTGGCGGAACCTACGAGGAGTCCGTGGAACTAGCCAACGCCGCGACGGCGTTGGTAGTAGAAAGGATCCGCCGTTTAGGCTTGAGGGTCTCCCCAGAGAAGACGGAGGCCCTCATGTTCCACGGACGACGTAGACAACCGCCCCGGGGCACGCACGTCGCTGTCCAGGGAGTGGCGGTAGCGGTAAAGGCCCAGATGAAGTACCTGGGCCTTGTTCTAGATGGGAAGTGGGGTTTCGGGGCTCACTTCACCCAGCTGGCCCCGAAACTGCTAGGTGCCGCTGCCGCCCTGGCCAGACTTTTACCCAATGTGGGAGGGCCGGGCACGGCCTGTAGAAAATTGTATACTGGTGTCCTGCGGAGCATGGCGCTGTACGGTGCCCCCGTATGGGTCGATTCGCTTCACCGCAAGAACAGGACCTTTCTGAGACGTTCTCAGAGGGTCCTGGCGGTGCGGGCCATACGGGGTTACCGGACGGTGTCGTGGACGGCGGCGACACTGCTCGCGAGTGATCCGCCCTGGGAGCTCCAGGCGGAGGTGCTCGCGGCAGTGCACCGCTACCGACAGGACGCTAGAGAGAGAGGAGAGAGGCCGTGTCCGGCAGCAGTAAGAAGGGTCAGGGCCTTGGCGACCGAGGCCCTGATCCAAGAATGGGCTGATGACCTGAGGTCCCCAGTAGCAGGAAAGGAGACGGTGGAGGCGGTCCGCCCCCACCTGTCTCGCTGGGTCTCGAGAAAATTCGGGACCCTAACGTACAGGCTGACGCAGATACTTACCGGGCATGGGTGCTTCGGTAAGTATCTGCATCAGGTAGCAGGGCGGGAACCGACCCCAGAATGTGCAGAGTGCGGCGCACCCTTCGACACGGCGATTCACACGCTGGTGGAGTGCGCCGCCTGGGGACCTCAGCGTCATCAGCTGGAAAGCTTAACGGGTCCTGTGTCCTCGCTCCAACATTTGGTGGAAGCCATGTTGTCGAGCGAGGACGGATGGAAGGCGGTTACCTCCTTCAGCGAGACGGTAATGTCCCTGAAGGAGGCCGCGGAGAGGACCAGGGAGGAGGATGCGTACGCAGACCCTATCCGACGACGGCGGACTGGCGGTCGGAGGCGTCGCTACGCACACCTCCTCCTTTAGTGCCATCACAGGGGGCCGCGGGAACCGGGGGAACCCGCGGACTTCCTCCCCTGTTGATGAAGCGGGGCACCTTGCCTTCGGGGTGTCCTGAAGTTTGCCAAACGTTGGGGTGTCACGAATGTAGTAGCTACGCTCTAGTTCTCGTGGCGCCCCGTAAAAGCGTGGGAAAGAGGCCCAGGTTAGGTTTAGTGGGTAGTCTGGCGGTCGATGTCTCGCGACTGCTTCGCCTCGGCGAAGCCTGCGTGGAGAATCGGCCGCTGGGAGTCTCACACACCCCTCGGATCACCCCTTCCCCCGGGGCCCGAGGCAGTGTCGCAAGAAAAGACATTCCCCCTGGGTTATCAAAAAAAAAAAAAAAAAAAAAAAAAAAAAAAAAAAGGTTAGGTTAGGTTAGGTTAGGTTAGGTCTACCCCCAGGGGGTACCGCCCTGGACACGTCTCCGTCCGGGCAGCGGTACAAGGGGATGCGTCCCCGGGGCCCCTAGCGGCCACTGTCACATACCCCCTTCACTCCGTGACAGTGGTGTCCCACCCATCCACCCCAAATCCCCGTATTCCTACCCTTCCTCCCAAACTTGTTCCTTCTCAAACACCCCTCCCTTCCGACGTTAGGAGAACGCCGCTTCACCGGTCTCCATGGAGAAGCGGCGGGCACCGGCCCAGCGTCGACGCACCTTGCTCCGCTGGCGCCGTTGCCAGGAGAGGGCCGCACGGTTCTGCCCTGTGCGCCCCATCGACGTGGACAGTGGCGGCGGGCCCAGAGATGGGCGCTACCGCCGAGCGTTATCCCGTGTGGTGTCGTGGTCACGTCTCGCGGCCACACGGGACCGCGGGGCTTGCCTTCAGTGGCTGGCCCAAGAGGATGAGCACCTCAATAAAAAATCCCCTACACTTAAGCTGCGGCGCAGGGCGACCTGTTTTGAGGCCGGGGGGGCAAACCCGGTCATTACTGCGGACCACACCCATTTCTTTATAAAAACGTTGAATACTCGTGGGAACAAGATGGAAGATTTAATTAAAAAACAAACCGACGCAGTGCCTGTGAAGGGCGGAGTGGACGTAGGTGAGGGGCCCGTGAAGGGCCCAACAAACCCAAACAACTCGAAAGGGCCCGTGAAGGGCGGAGGAGAGAAGAGTTTTTACTCGCGCTTCCTGTCGGCGATCTCTCTGCCGGCGGAAGCGCCAAGCTCTTCGACCCAAGCCAGCTCCTGCACCGTGCAGTTAGAGCGGCTTGATGTGACGGATTTGCCCCCGTCCGGCCCATTCAGGGTCGGGCACGGGACTGCCGCCCCTGTTCAGGCCCCAGCAAAGGCCCCGGCCCCCGGGCCGGAGGGGACGAGCAAGAGCCAGGCTGCCTCCCGCAACACGCGGTTGAGACAGTTCCTGGCTCTAGACGACATCGAGGACGATGACCTGTCCCCTCTTACGTCATCCGACGAGGAGGGGATAGTGCCTCCTCCTCCGAAGCCCCCGCCTGAGGCTCCGGCAGCTGCTAAAGCGCCGGACGCCAAGCGGGGCAGAGGCCGCCCCCCCACAACGGGGGAGTACGTGGGCCTAGCTGCCGCAAAACAGGCGCAAGTCGAGGCCCAGATCGCGGAGAGGGCCCAAACGATGGCGACCACAAGGGTGACCAGGCCTAGAGCCGGAACCCCCTGTGGGCCCAGGCCCTCCCCGACGCACACACCAACCACGCGGAGGGCCTCCAGCGGCAGATCGCCGATTCTTTGGCGGTGGTAGCTGGCGTCGCGAAGGTCTCGAAGGGCCTAAAGGGGACCCTCCAGAAGGCCCTGAGAGAGTCGGTGGCCTCCATTCAGGAGGCCTCGGAGGAGCTCCTCGCTCGCACCGCCACCCAGGAGGTCGCCCTGCTCCGTGCGGCAAATAGCCGCATGGAGGCAGAAGTCGCCGACCTCCGTAGCGAGCTGAGGAGCCTCCAGGCGGAGCTCATGCGGCCGCGCGCAGAAGCCGCGCCGCCAGCACCACCGCCCAATATTGAGGCGACGATGGCCGCGAACCTCGACAGAATGACTCTCCTAATGGAGAGTCGGTTCGCGGCCATGGAGGAGCGGTTGCGCCCGGTTTTGACCCGGAGCCCCGCTCCCCAAGCTAGGTCCACCCCTCCGCCGAGCCCCTTGCTCATCTCTGGGCGCTTGACGGAGGAGTTCCCCCCGCTTCCCACACAGCGGGTCTCGATGGAGGCGGCGGCTCCCACGCCGCCCGCAAGTGCCTGTCCGGCGCCCCTTCCTCCGGCCGCAACTACGGCTGGTGGCTGGACAACGGTCAGCCACAAGACGAGGGCAAAAAGCAAGGCCCCGCCGTTGTCTGGCCCCCAATCGGCCACGACCGTCGCCGAAGCGCAGCCCACCCGCGCTCGGCGACGAGGAAGGAGAGGGCGCGGGGGAAAGGGAAAGGGGGAGAAGGCGCAGGCCCCGGCCTCGCAGCCCCCCCCTCCTCCACCCCCCGCAGCCAACAAGAAGAACAAGCCTAAGGAGAAGAGGTCTCCGCGCCTGCGTGCCCCGAAGTCCGCCGCCGTCGTCCTGACGTTACAGCCAGGCGCGGCGGATCGAGGGGTTACGTACGCGAACCTCTTCTCCAAGGCGAAAGCCAACATCCGGCTGGCCGACCTCGGGATAGAGGGAGGCCTCCAGCTGAAGAAGGCGCGCACGGGGGCGCGCATGCTGCTGGTGCCTGGCACCGACAGCGCCCCCCAGGCGGACGCTCTCGCCGACCAGCTGAGGACCGTCCTCTATCCCGAGGATGTGCGCGTCTCCAGGCCCGAGAAGACTGTGTGTCTTCGCGTCTCGGGCCTGGACGACCACGTGCACGGGGAGGACGTGGCCGCTGCCATCGCGCGGACCACGGAGTGCCCCCCCGGGGGCATCAAGGCGTCAAAGGTCCGTCCCGGTCCAGACGGGATGGGCCAGACGGTGGTGGCTCGCCCGGTGGCGGCCGCCAAAAAGCTCCTCCTCCCGGGACGAAACTCCTGGTGGGTTGGTCTTCCGCTCAAGTGAAGGCACTGCCCCGCAGAGCCCAGCGGTGCTACCGCTGCCACGAGACTGGTCACGTGGCGGCGGTATGCACCTCCGAGGTGGACCGCAGCGGTATGTGTTACCGCTGCGGACAGACCGGGCATCTGGTGACCGGCCCCTGCACCGCGAAGCCGCACTGTTCTCTGTGCGCTGCCGCGGGCAGGCCAGCCGATCACCAGATGGGCTCCAAGCCCGCGGGCCAAGAAGCCCACCAGGAGGAAGGTCCAGGCCAGCCGGACGGCGCCGGACAAGGCCGCGGCCGCGACGGCTGAACCGCAACCAGCCGCCGCGCCCAGCGGCCAGGAGTAACGCCCGTGGCAAACAAAGCCACGGGCAGGCGGCAGCGGGCGTCGAGGCCTCGGGGACTTGACAGGCCTCCGCCCGCACCAATGCCGCGGGAGGGCGCGAGAGGCAGCCGCGCGACCCTCTCAGAGCCGGGAAGCTCACCTCCCCGGCTCGCACACAGGAGAGGCCGCCCCACGTCAGCGGGGCGGCCCACCGCCGCCGGGAAGCGGGTAATACCTCGGGTTTAAATACCGCGACCCGGCACCCAGGCGGTAGGAGGCTCCCATGGGGTTTTAGTGGGTATACCCGGCGTCGGTCGTATTGATTAACCGGCGTCGGGGGAGCCCCACACACCGGCCGCGACTTCCCCGGCGCGGCTGATGGTGCGGCAATGCATTTCCCCATGTTAAAAAAAAAAAAAAAAAAAAAAAAAAGGTTAGGTCTCCCCCAGGGGGTACCGCCCTGGACACGTCTCCGTCCGGGCAGCGGTACAAGGGGATGCGTCCCCGGGGCCCCTAGCGGCCACTGTCACATCCCCCCTTCACTCCGTGACAGTGGTGTCCCACCTATCCACCCCAAATCCCTGTATTCCTACCCTTCCTCCCAAACTTGTTCCTTCTCAAACACCCCTCCCTTCCGACGTCAGGAGAACGCCGCTTCACCGGTCTTCATGGAGAAGCGGCGGGCACCGGCCCAGCGTCGACGCACCTTGCTCCGCTGGCGCCGTTGCCAGGAGAGGGCCGCACGGTTCTGCCCTGTGCGCCCCATCGACGTGGACAGTGGCGGCGGGTCCAGAAATGGGCGCTACCGCCGAGCGTTATCCCGTGTGGTGTCGTGGTCACGTCTCGCGGCCACACGGGACCGCGGGGCTTGCCTTCAGTGGCTGGCCCAAGAGGATGAGCACCTCAATAAAAAATCCCCTACACTTAAGCTGCGGCGCAGGGCGACCTGTTTTGAGGCCGGGGGGGCAAACCCGGTCATTACTGCGGACCACACCCATTTCTCTTTATAAAACGTTGATATACTCGTGGGAACAGCATGGAAAATTTGAACTTTAAAACACCAAACACTGACGAAGTGCCCGCGAAGGGCGGTGATGATGTCAGAGGAGAGCCCGAGAAGGGCAAAAACAACCCGAAAGGGCCCGTGAAGGGCGGAGGAGAAAAGAGTTTCTACTCGCGCTTCCTGTCGGCGATCTCTCTGCCGGCGGAAGCGCCAAGCTCTTCGACCCAAGCCAGCTCCTGCACTGTGCAGTTAGAGCGGCTTGATGTGACGGATTTACCCCCGTCCGGCCCATTCAGGGTCGGGCACGGGACTGCCGCCCCTGTTCAGGCCCCACCAAAGGCCCCGGCCCCCGAGCCGGAGGGGACGAGCAAGAGCCAGGCTGCCTCCCGCAACACGCGGTTGAGAGAGTTCCTGGCTCTAGAGGACCTAGAGGACGACGACCTGTCTCCTCTATCGTCATCCGACGAGGAGATAATGGTGCCTCCTCCTCCTAAGCCCCCGCCTGAGGCTCCGGCAGCTACTAAAGCGCCGGACGCCAAGCGGGGCAGAGGCCGCCCCCCCACAACGGGGGAGTACGTGGGCCTAGCTGCCGCAAAACAGGCGCAAGTGGAGGCCCAGATCGCGGAGCGGGCCCAAACGATGGCGACCACAAGGGTGACCAGGCCAAGAGCCGGAACTCCCCTTGTGGGCCAGGCCCCTCCCGATGCTCACACCAACCATGCGGAGGGCCTCCAGCGGCAGATCGCCGAATCCTTGGCGGTGGTAGCTGGCGTCGCAAAGGTCTCGAAGGGCCTAAAGGGGACCCTCCAGAAGGCCCTGAGAGAGTCGGTGGCCTCCATTCAGGAGGCCTCGGAGGAGCTCCTCGCTCGCACCGCCACCCAGGAGGTCGCCCTGCTCCGTGCGGCGAATAGCCGCATGGAGGCAGAAGTCGCTGACCTCCGAAGCGAGCTGAGGAGCCTCCAGGCGGAGCTCATGAGGCCGCGCGCAGACGCCGCGCCGCCAGCACCACCGCCTAATATTGAGGCGACGATGGCCGCGAACCTTGACAGAATGACTCTCCTAATGGAGAGTCGGTTCGCGGCCATGGAGGAGCGGTTGCGTCCGGTTCTAACCCGGAGCCCCGCTCCCCAAGCTAGGTCCACCCCTCCGCCGAGCCCCTTGCTCATCTCTGGGCGCTTGACGGAGGAGTTTCCCCCGCTTCCCACACAGCGGGACTCGATGGAGGCGGCGGCTCCCACGCCGCCCGCAAGTGCCTGTCCGGCGCCCCTTCCTCCGGCCGCAACTACGGCTGGTGGCTGGACAACGGTCAGCCACAAGACGAGGGCCAAAAGCAAGGCCCCGCCGTTGTCTGGCCCCAATCGGCCACGACCGTCGCCGAAGCGCAGCCCACCCGCGCTCGGCGACGAGGAAGGAGAGGGCGCGGGGGAAAGGGAAAGGGGGAGAAGGCGCAGGCCCCGGCCTCGCAGCCCCCCCCTCCTCCACCCCCCGCAGCCAACAAGAAGAACAAGCCTAAGGAGAAGAGGTCTCCGCGCCTGCGTGCCCCGAAGTCCGCCGCCGTCGTCCTGACGTTACAGCCAGGCGCGGCGGATCGAGGGGTTACGTACGCGAACCTCTTCTCCAAGGCGAAAGCCAACATCCGGCTGGCCGACCTCGGGATAGAGGGAGGCCTCCAGCTGAAGAAGGCGCGCACGGGGGCGCGCATGCTGCTGGTGCCAGGCACCGACAGCGCCCCCCAGGCGGACGCTCTCGCCGACCAGCTGAGGACCGTCCTCTATCCCGAGGACGTGCGCGTCTCCAGGCCCGAGAAGACTGTGTCTTCGCGTCTCGGGCCTGGACGACCACGTGCACGGGGAGGAAGTGGCCGCTGCCATCGCGCGGACCACGGAGTGCCCCCCCGGGGGCATCAAGGCGTCGAAGGTCCGTCCCGGCCCAGACGGGATGGGCCAGACGGTGGTGGCCTGCCCGGTGGCGGCCGCCAAAAAGCTCCTCCTCCCCGGGACGAAACTCCTGGTGGGTTGGTCTTCCGCTCTAGTGAAGGCCCTGCCCCGCAGAGCCCAGCGGTGCTACCGCTGCCACGAGACTGGTCACGTGGCGGCGGTATGCACCTCCGAGGTGGACCGCAGCGGTATGTGTTACCGCTGCGGACAGACCGGGCATCTGGTGACCGGCCCCTGCACCGCGAAGCCGCACTGTTCTCTGTGCGCTGCCGCGGGCAGGCCAGCCGATCACCAGATGGGCTCCAAGCCCTGCGGGGCCAAGAAGCCCACCAGGAGGAAGGTCCAGGCCAGCCGGACGGCGCCGGACAAGGCCGCGGCCGCGACGGCTGAACCGCAACCAGCCGCCGCGCCCAGCGGCCAGGAGTAACGCCCGTGGCAAACAAAGCCACGGGCAGGCGGCAGCGGGCGTCGAGGCCTCGGGGACTTGACAGGCCTCCGCCCGCACCAATGCCGCGGGAGGGCGCGAGAGGCAGCCGCGCGACCCTCTCAGAGCCGGGGAAGCTCACCTCCCCGGCTCGCACACAGGAGGAGGCCGCCCCACGTCAGCGGGGCGGCTCACCGCCGCCGGGAAGCGGGTAATACCTCGGGTTTAAATACCGCGACCCGGCACCCAGGCGGTAGGAGGCTCCCATGGGGTTTTAGTGGGTATACCCGGCGTCGGTCGTATTGATTAACCGGCGTCGGGGGAGCCCCACACACCGGCCGCGACTTCCCCGGCGCGGCTGATGGTGCGGCAATGCATTTCCCCATGTTAAAAAAAAAAAAAAAAAAAAAAAGGTTAGGTTAGGTTCCCCCCAGGGGGTACCGCCCTGGACACGTCTCCGTCCGGGCAGCGGTACAAGGGGATGCGTCCCCGGGGCCCCTAGCGGCCACTGTCACATCCCCCCTTCACTCCGTGACAGTGGTGTCCCACCTTTCCACTCCAAATCCCTGTATTCCTACCCTTCCTCCCAAACTTGTTCCTTCTCAAACACCCCTCCCTCCCGACGTTAGGAGAACGCCGCTTCACCGGCCTCCATGGAGAAGCGGCGGGCACCGGCCCAGCGTCGACGCACCTTGCTCCGCTGGCGCCGTTGCCAGGAGAGGGCCGCACGGTTCTGCCCTGTGCGCCCCATCGACGTGGACAGTGGCGGCGGGCCCAGAGATGGGCGCTACCGCCGAGCGTTATCCCGTGTGGTGTCGTGGTCACGTCTCGCGGCCACACGGGACCGCGGGGCTTGCCTTCAGTGGCTGGCCCAAGAGGATGAGCACCTCAATAAAAAATCCCCTAACACCTAAGCTGCGGCGCAGGGCGAGAGGTTTTGAGGCCGGGGGGGTAAACCCGGTCGTTACTGCGGACCACACCCATTTTCTTTCATAAAACGTCGACTACTCGTGGGAACAGAATGCATGATTTTAAACAAACAAACACACCTGACGAAGTGCCTGCGAAGGGCGGTGATGATGTGAAGGAGAGGCCCGAGAAGGGCCAGCAACCCAACCCGAAAGGGCCCGTGAAGGGCGGAGCAGAGAAGAGCTTTTACTCGCGCTTCCTGTCGGCGATCTCTCTGCCGGCGGAAGCGCCAAGCTCTTCGAGCCAAGCCAGCTCCTGCACCGTGCAGTTAGAGCGGCTTGATGTGACGGATTTGCCCCCGTCCGGCCCATTCAGGGTCGGGCGCGGGACTGCCGCCCCTGTTCAGGCCCCACCAAAGGCCCCGGCCCCCGGGCCGGAGGGGACGAGCAAGAGCCAGGCTGCCTCCCGCAACACGCGGTTGAGACAGTTCCTGGCTCTAGACGACATCGAGGACGATGACCTGTCCCCTCTTACGTCATCCGACGAGGAGGGGATAGTGCCTCCTCCTCCGAAGCCCCCGCCTGAGGCTCCGACAGCTGCTAAAGCGCCGGACGCCAAGCGGGGCAGAGGCCGCCCCCCCACAACGGGGGAGTACGTGGGCCTAGCTGCCGCAAAACAGGCGCAAGTGGAGGCCCAGATCGCGGAGCGGGCCCAAACGATGGCGACCACAAGGGTGACCAGGCCAAGAGCCGGAACTCCCCTTGTGGGCCAGGCCCCTCCCGACGCACACACCAACCATGCGGAGGGCCTCCAGCGGCAGATCGCCGATTCTTTGGCGGTGGTAGCTGGCGTCGCGAAGGTCTCAAAGGGCCTAAAGGGGACCCTCCAGAAGGCCCTGAGAGAGTC
Source organism: Dendrolimus houi (assembly GCA_039645545.1). Classification (NCBI taxonomy): domain Eukaryota; kingdom Metazoa; phylum Arthropoda; class Insecta; order Lepidoptera; family Lasiocampidae; genus Dendrolimus; species Dendrolimus houi. The sequence goes on from CM077122.1 coordinate 24,442,683, forward strand.
GGTGGCCTCCATTCAGGAGGCCTCGGAAGAGCTCCTCGCTCGCACCGCCACCCAGGAGGTCGCCCTGCTCCGTGCGGCGAATAGCCGCATGGAGGCAGAAGTCGCTGACCTCCGAAGCGAGCTGAGGAGCCTCCAGGCGGAGCTCATGCGGCCGCGCGCAGAAGCCGCGCCGCCAGCACCACCGCCCAATATTGAGGCGACGATGGCCGCGAACCTCGACAGAATGACTCTCCTAATGGAGAGTCGGTTCGCGGCCATGGAGGAGCGGTTGCGCCCGGTTCTGACCCGGAGCCCCGCTCCCCAAGCTAGGTCCACCCCTCCGCCGAGCCCCATGCTCATCTCTGGGCGCTTGACGGAGGAGTTCCCCCCGCTTCCCACACAGCGGGACCCACTGGAGGCGACGGTTTCCACGTCGCCCGTAAGTGCCTGTCCGGCGCCCCTTCCTCCGGCCGCAACCACGGCTGGTGGCTGGACAACGGTCAGCCACAAGACGAGGGCAAAAAACAAGGCCCCGCCGTTGTCTGGCCTCCAATTGGCCACGACCGCCGCCGAAGCGCAGCCCACCCGCGCTCGGCGACGAGGAAGGAGAGGGCGCGGGGGAAAGGGAAAGGGGGAGAAGGCGCAGGCCCCGGCCTCGCAGCCCCCCCCTCCTCCACCCCCCGCAGCCATCAAGAAGAATAAGCCGAAGGAGAAGAGGTCTCCGCGCCTGCGTGCCCCGAAGTCCGCCGCCGTCGTCCTGACGTTACAGCCAGGCGCGGCGGATCGAGGGGTTACGTACGCGAACCTCTTCTCCAAGGCGAAAGCCAACATCCGGCTGGCCGACCTCGGGATAGAGGGAGGCCTCCAGCTGAAGAAGGCGCGCACGGGGGCGCGCATGCTGCTGGTGCCTGGCACCGACAGCGCCCCCCAGGCGGACGCTCTCGCCGACCAGCTGAGGACCGTCCTCTATCCCGAGGATGTGCGCGTCTCCAGGCCCGAGAAGACTGTGTGTCTTCGCGTCTCGGGCCTGGACGACCACGTGCACGGGGAGGACGTGGCCGCTGCCATCGCGCGGACCACGGAGTGCCCCGGGGGCATCAAGGCGTCAAAGGTCCGTCCCGGTCCAGACGGGATGGGCCAGACGGTGGTGGCCTGCCCGGTGGCGGCCGCCAAAAAGCTCCTCCTCCCCGGGACGAAACTCCTGGTGGGTTGGTCTTCCGCTCAAGTAAAGGCCCTGCCCCGCAGAGCCCAGCGGTGCTACCGCTGCCACGAGACTGGTCACGTGGCGGCGGTATGCACCTCCGAGGTGGACCGCAGCGGTATGTGTTACCGCTGCGGACAGACTCAGGCATCTGGTGACCGGCCCCTGCACCGCGAAGCCGCACTGTTCTCTGTGCGCTGCCGCGGGCAGGCCAGCCGATCACCAGATGGGCTCCAGAGCCCTGCGGGGCCAAGAAGCCCACCAGGAGGAAGGTCCAGGCCAGCCGGACGGCGCCGGACAAGGCCGCGGCCGCGACGGCTGAACCGCAACCAGCCGCCGCGCCCAGCGGCCAGGAGTAACGCCCGTGGCAAACAAAGCCACGGGCAGGCGGCAGCGGGCGTCGAGGCCTCGGGGACTTGACAGGCCTCCGCCCGCACCAATGCCGCGGGAGGCGCGAGAGGCAGCTGCGCGACCCTCTCAGAGCCGGGGAAGCTCACCTCCCGGCTCGCACACAGGAGAGGCCGCCCCACGTCAGCGGGGCGGCCCACCGCCGCCGGGAAGCGGGTAATACCTCGGGTTTAAATACCGCGACCCGGCACCCAGGCGGCAGGAGGCTCCCATGGGGTTTTAGTGGGTATACCCGGCGTCGGTCGTATTGATTAACCGGCGTCGGGGGAGCCCCACACACCGGCCGCGACTTCCCCGGCGCGGCTGATGGTGCGGCAATGCATTTCCCCATGTTAAAAAAAAAAAAAAAAAAAAGGTTAGGTTTCCCCCAGGGGGTGCCGCCCTGGACACGTCTCCGTCCAGGAAGCGGTACAAGGGGATGCGTCCCCGGGGCCCTTAGCCGCCACTGTCACATCCCCCCTTCACTCCGTGACAGTGGTGTCCCACCTATCCACACTCCAAATCCTTGTATTCCTCCCCATTCCTTCCAAACCTCCCTCACAAACACCCCTCCCTTCCGACGGCGACCGCCAGCGTCGAGCTTGCTCCGCTGGCTGTCGAGGAGAGGGCGGCGCGGTTCTGCCCCGCGCGCCCGGACGTTGAGGACAGTGGCGGCGGGCCCAGTGGTGGGGCAAGAGTCTCGCCCTGGGCACTACCGCCGAGCGTTATCCCGTGTGGTGTCGTGGTCACGTCTCGCGGCCACATCGGGACCGCGGGGCCTGCCTTAATTGGCCGGCCCAAGTGGATGAGCACCACAATAAAAATCCCCAAACCTAAGCTGCGGCGCAGGGCGAGAGGTGAATGGCCGGGGTAAACCCGGTCGCTACTGCGGACCACACCCCGTTTTTTTGTCTTAAAATTGTATTTACTCGTGGGAACAAAAATGAAGAGCTCTAAATCCACCAAACCATCAGACGTAGTGCCCGAGAAGGGCGGAGTCGATGCAGGAGAGAGGCCCGAGAAGGGCCTACCACCACCACCCAACACGAAAGGGCCCGCGAAGGGCGGAGAAAAACATTCTACTCCCGGTTCCTCTCGGCGATCTCATCGCCGGCCGAGGAACCGAAGGACCTCAAGCTGGCTCCTGCACCACGCGGTCGCAGCCTCTTGATGCTGTCGATGTGTCCTCGCCCGGCTCATCTGGGGACGAGGACGCACCGCCCCCTGAACAGGCCCCACCAAAGGCCCTGGTCGCCAAAGCACCGGAGGGAGGGGCGAGAGCGGGGCTGCCTCCCGTATCACGCGGAGTAGGCAGCGTACCGAATCAGAGGCCTCGTCCCGAATACCATCTGCGGACGAGGCGGGGGTCTCTAACAACCCCCCGACCAGGTCTGTCGCGCGCAACGAGGCGCTGCGACGCTACCTGGCCCTCGACGACTTGGACGAGATGATGGAAACATCATCGTCGTCCTCGTCAGAAGACGAAAGAAGGATGGCCCCCGCCAAGCCCCCGCCCAAGCAGACGGCCGCTCAAGCGCCGGACGCCAAGCGGGGCAGAGGCCGCCCCCCAACGACAGGCGAGTACGCGGGCCTAGCGGCCGCGAAGCAGAAGCTCGTGGAGGCCCAGCGGGCGCAGCTCGAGCTCGAAATGGAGAGAGAGGTCGCGGAGAGGGCTTCAGCGATGGCGACCGCGAGGGCTACCCGGCCCAGGGCCGGTCCCACCCCTGCAGTCCCAGCCCCTCCCGCGGCTGAAGAACACGTAGAGGCTCGAGCCGCGCACGCGGAGGGCCTCCAGAGACAAATCGCGGAGTCTCTGGCGGTAGTGGCCAACGTGGCCAAAGGTCTCGAAGGGTCTCAAAGGGACCCTTCAAAAAGCCCTAAAAGAAGCGGTGGCCTCCATTCAGGAGGCCTCGGACGAGCTCCTCGGCCGCACCAGCTCGGAGGAGGTCGCGCTGCTCCGTGCGGCCAACAGCCGCATGGAAGCAGAGATCGCGGACCTCCGACGAGAGCTGAGGAGCCTCCAAGCCGAAGTGACCCGGCCACGCGCGGACCCCGCGCCCCCGCCCCCCCCACCGCCAGAGGCGGAGACGAACATGGCCGCGAACCTGGAGCGTCTAACTCTCCTCATGGAGAGCAGGTTCGCGGCCCTGGAAGAACGAATACCGCCTGCGAGGCCGGCACTAACACCTCGCCCGGCCAACTCGCCAAGGCCCGTCCCTCCAAGACGACCCCGCCAAGCCCCTCGCTCATATCGGGGCGCTTGGCCGAAGAATTCCCCCCTCTCCCATCGAGGAGGGAATCAGTAGATACGGCGGCACCAGTGTCGCCCCCAAGTGCCTGTCCGGCGCCCCCTCTTCCGGCTGCAGCCGCGGCCGAAGCCCGGGCGACGGTCAGCCATAAGAAGAAGGCTCAAAGGGGAGCCCCACCGTCGTCCGGTACCCAACCGGCAACTACCGCCGCCGAAGCGCAGCCCACCCGCGCCAGGCGGCGAGGAGGGCGAGGACGCAAGGGCAAGAGACAGGGGGATGTGGCGCAGGCTCCGGCCTCGCAGCCCCCCCCTCCTCCCCCCCGTCCTGAAAAGAAGAACAAGGCCTTGGAGAAGAAGGCTCCGCGTTTGCGTCCTCACAAATCGTCCGCCGTCGTCCTGACGATCTTGCCAGCGGCGGTGGAGCGGGGAAGGACCTACGCGGACTTCCTATCCAAGGCCAAAGCCAATATTCGGCTGGCTGACCTCGGGATCGAGGGCGGGCTCAGGCTGAAGAGGGCGCGCACAGGGGCGCGTATGCTGCTGCTGCCAGGCACCAGCAGCGCCCCCCAAGCCGACGCCCTCGCCGAGCAGCTCCGCACCGTCCTCGGTCCCGACGACGTGCGTGTCACCAGACCCGAGAAAGTGGTCCATCTCCGCGTCTCGGGTCTGGATGACACCACAATGGATGAAGACGTGGCCGCCGCCGTCGCGCGGGCCACCGGGTGCCCCGTCGGGGGCATCAAGGCGTCTAAGGTCCGTCCCGGTCCAGACGGGATGGGCCAGTCGGTGGTGGCCTGCCCGATGGCGGCCGCCAAGAAGCTGCTGGCAAAAGGAGAGAAGCTCCTGGTGGGCTGGGCCTCGGCCTCCGTTCAGGCCCTCCCGCACAGAGCTCAGAGGTGCTTCCGCTGTCACGAGACTGGTCACGTGGCAGCGGCTTGCGCCTCTGAGGTGGACCGCAGCGGCAGCTGTTACCGCTGCGGACAGCCGGGTCACCTGGTGACCGGCCCCTGCACCGCGAAACCGCACTGCTCACTGTGCGAGGCCGCGGGCAGGCCGGCTGGTCACCAGCTCGGTGGGGGGGCATGCAAGTCCAAGCCCACCAGGAGGAAGAAGCCGCAGCAGCAGCCAGCCAGCCGGACGGCGGAGGCAGCGCCGGAAGAAGCCGCGAATGCGGCGGTCACCACAAAGGCCGCCGCAAAACGCGGCAAGAAGTGAGCCCGTGGCAACCAAGCCACGGGCGAGCGGCAGCGGGCGTCGAGGCCTCGGGGACTAGACAGGCCTCCGCCCGCACCATGCCGCGAGAGGGCGCGAGAGGTAGCCGCGCGACCCTCTCAGGGCCGGGAACACCACCCCCCCGGCCCGCACACAGGAGAGGCCGCCTCTGGTTACGAGGCGGCCCACCGCTCGCCGGGGTCGCGGATCAAGGCTCACGCTACATACCGTGACCCCGGCACCCTTGCGGAAGAAGGCTCCCATGGGGTTTTAGTGGGTATACCCGGCGCCGGTCGTACTGATTAATCGGCCCCGGGGGAGCCCCACACACCGGCCGCGATCTCCCCGGCGCGGCTGATGGTGCGGCAATGCATTTCCCCATGTAAAAAAAAAAAAAAAAAAAAGGTTAGGTTAGGTTAGGTTAGGTTAGGTTAGGTTAGGTTAGGTTAGGTTTTCGAGCGGCTAGTTGACGCAGGCGGAATGCCGCGCTCTAGCCGATCACGAATGTTAAGCGACACTGGCCGCAGTCAGTACATGGATGGGGGAAGCCCGGACATGGAAAAACTGTGCGTCGGTTAGCTTTAGAAAGATGAATTTGTGGCTAATCGCATCCACGAGTGTGATATAGCTTACTCGGGGAAGCCCGGGCCCGGCCAACTGTGCCAGGAGCTGAAGCCTCATTGCACGGGTGCGATAAGTGGTGGATAAATTCGAACAACATTTGAGCGGCTAGTTGACGCAGGCGGAATGCCGCGCTCTAGCCGATCACGAATGTTAAGCGACACTGGCCGCAGTCAGTACATGGATGGGGGAAGCCCGGACATGGAAAAACTGTGCGTCGGTTAGCTTTAGAAAGATGAATTTGTGGCTAATCGCATCCACGAGTGTGATATAGCTTACTCGGGGAAGCCTGGCCCGGCCAACTGTGCCAGGAGCTGAAGCCTCATTGCACGGGTGCGATAAGTGGTGGATAAATTCGAACAACATTTTTGAGCGGCTAGTTGACGCAGGCGGAATGCCGCGCTCTAGCCGATCACGAATGTTAAGCGACACTGGCCGCAGTCAGTACATGGATGGGGGAAGCCCGGACATGGAAAAACTGTGCGTCGGTTAGCTTTAGAAAGATGAATTTGTGGCTAATCGCATCCACGAGTGTGATATAGCTTACTCGGGGAAGCCTGGCCCGGCCAACTGTGCCAGGAGCTGAAGCCTCATTGCACGGGTGCGATAAGTGGTGGATAAATTCGAACAACATTTTGAGCGGCTAGTTGACGCAGGCGGAATGCCGCGCTCTAGCCGATCACGAATGTTAAGCGACACTGGCCGCAGTCAGTACATGGATGGGGGAAGCCCGGACATGGAAAAACTGTGCGTCGGTTAGCTTTAGAAAGATGAATTTGTGGCTAATCGCATCCACGAGTGTGATATAGCTTACTCGGGGAAGCCCGGGCCCGGCCAACTGTGCCAGGAGCTGAAGCCTCATTGCACGGGTGCGATAAGTGGTGGATAAATTCGAACAACATTTTAAGAGCGGCTAGTTGACGCAGGCGGAATGCCGCGCTCTAGCCGATCACGAATGTTAAGCGACACTGGCCGCAGTCAGTACATGGATGGGGGAAGCCCGGACATGGAAAAACTGTGCGTCGGTTAGCTTTAGAAAGATGAATTTGTGGCTAATCGCATCCACGAGTGTGATATAGCTTACTCGGGGAAGCCCGGGCCCGGCCAACTGTGCCAGGAGCTGAAGCCTCATTGCACGGGTGCGATAAGTGGTGGATAAATTCGAACAACATTTTGAGCGGCTAGTTGACGCAGGCGGAATGCCGCGCTCTAGCCGATCACGAATGTTAAGCGACACTGGCCGCAGTCAGTACATGGATGGGGGAAGCCCGGACATGGAAAAACTGTGCGTCGGTTAGCTTTAGAAAGATGAATTTGTGGCTAATCGCATCCACGAGTGTGATATAGCTTACTCGGGGAAGCCCGGGCCCGGCCAACTGTGCCAGGAGCTGAAGCCTCATTGCACGGGTGCGATAAGTGGTGGATAAATTCGAACAACATTTTTCAAATAAAAATAGGATTTTCAGAAAGTACTCATTGATGGTTTTTCTCTTCGATTATCGTTGACGACTCGGCTTGATTATTGGACTTTGGATATTCTAGCTTAGTTGTTGACCCGGTTTTGCTCGTTTTTGGACTGATTTCTGTATAGACTGTTTACTTGGCTTTTCTCTTTGGTTTTTCGATCTCGCTTGTGATTTGGATCTGTTGCTCGCCCCGGACTCATCCCTCTCCATCACCATGGGGGGGGGAGGCCCTTAATGGCCGACTCTGCAGAGAGTCGCGCCCCGGGAGCGTGCGAGGCCCGGAAGCGGCCCAGCGCACGCTCCCGCGGGAGACTGTTGGTTCCGACTCGGACGAGTCGGGTAGAAAACTCTAACCCAGGAGGACACTACGAAGCCGGGGACTCGGCGTGTCAGGGTACTCCTGGGGGCTCGTCATCGGGGTCATAGCGTCGGAACGACGCTATCCCGACAAGAAACCGCGGACGTCGAGGCTCAGGCAGAGGCCTTTGTCAGTGACCTTCGCCAGAAGTCTAAGAAGAAGACAAAGGCCTCTGCGCCTTTAGAAACGGCTGATGTACCCCCCGAGATGGACCCGAGGCTCACGGACGTCGACCTGTTGGATGCGGAGGAACTCCGCACCATGGCCGGCGCCCACGTGGCGGCGATTTATAACGTCGCCCAGACCTCGGGTAACCTCAAGGGGGGTTACATAAAGAAATTAAAGGAGGCGGCGGCAGCCCTCATGGAGGTGACTGAGAGTCTCACCAAGAGGACTGTCGACGCCGAAACTAGAAAGGTGAGCCTCGACAACCTTAAGTTGAGGCGAGAGGTGGACTCCCTACGGGCCGAAATTCGGTCTTACCGCAGGGAGTTTGAGCAAATGAAGACCGCGGCCAAGGAGTCCGCGGCAAAGGATAAGGCCGCGGCCAAGGAGGCCAAGGCCAAAGACAAGGCCGCGACCAAGGAGGCCGCGGCTAGGGCAGCTGCGGCCACGGAGGTCGTGGCCAGAAGCCGCGCGCCATGGAGGCCGCGGCCAGTAATGTAGGGTCTTCGCCTCAGATAGAGGGGAGGAGTACATCTACCGAATCTCCCCCATTCGACATAGAGGAGTTTAAACGCTCCATCATAATGTCGATGGGGGAGTTCATCAATGCCCGCCTGGCGGGCTTTGAGGACAGGTTACTCCCCCCCCCGGTTTTACGTCCGCCGCTCGCCGCGGACAAGCGGTCTAAGGCGGCACCTGGGACATCGGGTGCCAAGCCTCCCACGGCTCCTCCTCCCAGGGACTCCGACGACCTGGCGGAGCCCTTGGTGATGGAGGTAGAGCCATTGCTGACGGCGGCGGTCCACGCCCCGTCATATGCCAAAGTGGTGGGCCCCCCGCGCCCATCGTCGAGACCGGGTCCCTCCGGCGTACAGAGGGCCCCCAGGAGGCAAGGGGTGGCACCGCCCCCCCAGATGTGGTCGATCGCCCCCTCCACCCTCGCCCCCACCCTGGAGGGCCAAGGCGAATGGACAGTGGTAGGAGGTGGCAGGAAGGGGAGGGGGAAGAGAGCGCGCGAGAGAAGAGCGGGGGGAATCCCTGCCCACACCGGCCAGCGATGCCCCCCAAGCCCCTGCGAAAGCACCGGCGGGAGGGCATCAGGCCAGGCCTGCCTCCCGCAAACGAGCGCCGAAGGCAGTACCAGACGAAAACATTCGTGTCACATGGGCGACGACCGTCACCCCTGGACTTTAGAGAGACCCATCGTCGCGCGGGCCAACCGCGCGCGAGCCATGCGCGGTAGAGTGGGGACCGTCCCCAACCACAGGGGACGTGTCTGGCGGACGCCAAAAGAGCGCTCGTGCCCCGCGGAGATCCCAAAGGAGCGGACATCGTCGAGAAGGCCCACCAATGGCGACCGCGAGGTTACCAGGTCCAAGACCGGTGGTGCCTCGCGGGCCAGGCCGCCTGAGTCCTCTCTCGCAAGGAGCACGCCGAGGGCCTCCAGCGCCAGATCGCCGACTCATTGGTGTGGCCGGAGGGCCAAGGTGTCCAACGCCTTAAGGGCAAGGCCCCATGAGGTGGTGTCGCCAGCAGAAGCTGTCAGACGAGCTAAGCCCGCACCGACACCGAAGAGGTCGTTTCTCGTGCGGCTATATCACCGCCGCATGGAGGTGGAGCTTGCGGACCTGCGCAGCGAACTGGCAAAGCATCCGAACGGAGCGCTGCCAGGTCGCGCCGGGCCCGCCTCGCCCCGCGCCACCACCACCGCCAGAGCCCACACCACCACCAACGACGACGGCCGCAGACCTGACCGTCTTATTCTCCTGATGGAGACCAGGTTGCGGCCATGGAGGAGGACCCAGGAGCCCGCGAGGCCGGCACCACCACCCGGACCGGCCCTATCGCTGCCTCCGCCTCCCAAGGGACGACCCGCCAAGCCCCTCGCTCATCTCGGCGCTTGGCGGAAGAATTACCCTTCCATCGAGGAGGGAATCGACGGAGACGGCGGCTCGTGCCGCCCTCAAATGCCCGTCCGGCGCTCCTGACCGCATCCGCGGCCGAGAAGGGCTGGACGACGGTCAGCAAGAAGAAGGCTGCGCAAAGACCGCCCTGCCGCCGTCCGGTACCCAACGGCCGCGGCCGCCGCTAACGCGCCGACCACCGCGCGAGCGGCAAAGAGGGAGGACGTGGGGAAAGGAAGGCATGCGCAGGCCCGGCCTCGCAGCCCCTCCTCCTCCTCCCCCCACCCATAAAGGGAGAAAAGGGCCAGTGGAGGAAGGCGCCGCGCTTGCGTTCGCCGAAATCCTCCGCGTACTGACCATGCAGGTCAGGCTACACAGAAAGAGGCGTGACGTACGCGAACCTCCTGTCCCGGCCAAAGCCAACATACGGCTGGCCGACTCTCGGCATCGAGGGCGGCCTGGCTCAAGCGTGCGCGCACTGGGGCGCGGATGCTGGGTGGTGCCTGGCGCCACTAGCGCCCCCAGGCTGACGCCCTTGCCGCGAGCTTACGCACCGTCCTCAACGCCGAGGATGCGTGACTCGTCCAGACCTGAGAAGACGGTGTATATCCGCGTCTCGGGCCTGACGACACCACCGAAGCAGACGACGGCCGCTGCCATCGCGCGACCACCGGATGCTCCAGCGACAGCATACAAAGTCCGCCCCGACCAGACGGGGCGGGCTCGACAGGGTGGCCGCCCGGTGGCAGCTGCCAAGACACTGATGAGAAGGAGACGAAACTCCTGGTGGGCTGGGCCCAGCCACGGTCGAGGCCCTCCCCATCGCGCACAGAGGTGCTTCCGCCGCCATGAGCTCGGGCATGTGGCGGCGGGATGCACCTTCTGAGGACTGCAGCGATTTCTGCTATCGCTGCGGTAAAGCCGGGCACCTGGTGACCGGCCCTGCACAGCGAAGCCGCACTGCTCCGTGTGCGAGGCCGCGGCAGGCCGCCGGTCACCAGCTAGGTGGGGTCATGCGGATCCCGGGCCCACCAGGAGTATGCCAGTTTGCGGCGGACAGGCGCGGCCGCGGCGGCAACACCATCAGCCGGGCCGCGACAGCGGCAGAGTAATGCCCGTGGCGATAAGGCTACGGGCGAGCGGCAGCGGGCGTCGAGGCCACGGGGACCCAGTCAGGCCTCCGCCCGCACTATGCCGCGAGAGGGCGCGACAGCCGCGCGATTCCTGGCCGGGGGAACACTTCGGCCTCACATTGCGGAGGCCGCTCCTGGTTATGAGGCGGTACCGCTCGCCGGGGTCGCGGATCAAGGCTCACTGCCATACCGTCCCGGCTTGCGGAAGAAGGCTCCCATGGTTTTAGGGTATACCCGGCGTCGGTCGTACTGGATTAACCGGCGTCGGGGAGCCTCGACACGGCCGCGACATCCCCTCGCGGCTGACGGTGCGGCAACGCATTTCCCATGTAAAAAAAAAAAAAGGTTAGGTTAGGTTCTGGGGACGAGGACGCACTGCCTCTCTCTGGCCGCCAAAGCACCGAGGGGAGTATGAGAGCGCTGCCTCCATCACGCGGAGCAGCCAGCGTACGAATCAGAGGCCTCGTCCCGAATACCATCTGCGGACGAGTGGCGGGGGGGTCTTATCTCCTGACAGGTCTGTCGCGCGCAACGAGGCGCCGCGACGCTACCTGGCCCTCGACGACTGGACGAGATGGGCACATCATCGTCGTCCTCGTCAGAAGACGAAAGAAGGATGGCCCTGCCAAGCTCCCCCGCCCAAGCAGACGGCTGCTCAAGCGCTGGACTCGCCAAGCGGGGCAGAGGCCGCCCTCCAACGACAGGCGAGTATGTCCGCAAGGGCCAGCGAAGCCTCGTGGAGGCCCAGCAGCAGCTCGAGCTCGAAATGGAGAGAGGTCGTGAGAGGGCTTTCAGCGATGGCGACCGCGAGGCTACCCGCCCAGTCTTGCCGGTCCCACCCTGCAGTCCAGCCCCTTCCCGCGGCTGAAGAACACGTAGAGGCTCGAGCCGCGCATCGGAGGGCCTCTCAGAGACAAATCGCGGAGTTCTGGCGGTAGTGGCCAACGGGCAAGCGTCGAAGGGTCTTTGGGGCACCCTTCAAAAAGCCCTAAAGAAGCGGTGGCCTCCATCTGAGGCCTCGGACGAGCAGCCGCACTACCGGAGGAGGTCGCGCTGCTCCGTGCGGCCAACAGCCGCATGGAAGTTACAGAGATCTGACTCTCCGACGAGCTGAGGAGTCGCCGAAGTGACTCGGCCACGCGCGGACCCCGCGCCTCGTCCCACCGCCAGAGGCGGAGAGACGAACATGGCCGCGAACCCGGAGCGCCTAACTCTCTCATGGAGAGCAGGTTTGCGGCCCTGGAAGAACGAATACCGCCTGCGAGGCCGGCACTAACACCTCGCCCGGCCAACTCAAGGCCGTCCTCCAAGGACGACCCCGCCAAGCCCCCGCCTCATCGGCGCTTGCCGGAAGAATTCCCTCCCATCGAGGGAGGAATCAGTAGATAGCGGCACCAGTGTCGCCCTGCGCTGCCTGTCCGGCGCCCTCTTCCGCTGCAGCCGCGGCCGAAGCCCGGGCGACGGTCAGCCAGCAAGAAGAAGGCTCAAAGGGGAGCCCCACCGTCGTCCGGTACCCAACCGGCAACTACCGCCGCTGAAGCGCAGCCCACCCGCGCCAGGCGGCGAGGAGGGCGAGGACGCAAGGGCAAGAGACAGGGGATGTGGCGCAGGCTCCGGCCTCGCAGCCCCCCCTCCTCCCCCGTCCTGAAAAGAAGAACAAGGCCTTGAGAAGAAGGCTCCGCGTTTGCGTCCTCCGAAATCGTCCGCCGTCGTCCTGACGATCTTGCCAGCGGCGGTGGAGCGGGGTGACGTACGCGAACCTCCTATCCAAGGCCAAAGCCAATATCTGGCTGACCTCGGATCGAGGGCGGCTCAGGCTGAAGAGGGCGCGCACGGGCGCGGATGCTGCTGCTGCCTGGCGCCAGCAGCGCCCCAAGCCGACGCCCTCGCCGAGCAGCTCACCGTCCTCGGTCCCGAGGACGTGCGTGTCCAGGCCCGAGAAAGTGGTCCATCTCCGCGTCTCGGGCCTGATGACACCACAATGGATGAAGACGTGGCCGCCGCCATCGCGCGGACCACCGGCGCCTCGTCGGGGGCATCAAGGCGTCAAAGTCCGTCCCGGTCCAGACGGATGGGCCAGACGGTGGTGGCCTCGCCCGGTGGCGGCCGCCAAGAAGCTGCTGGCAAAGGAGAAAAGCTCCTGTGGGCTGGGCCCGCCTCCGTTCAGGCCCTCCTGCACAGAGCTCAGAGGTGCTTCCGCCGCCACGAGACTGGTCACGTGGCGGCGGCTTGCACCTCTGAGGTGGACCGCAGTGGTAGCTGTTACCGCTGCGGACAAACGGTCACCTGGTGACCGGCCCCTGCACCGCGAAACCGCACTGCTCACTGTGCGAGGCCGCGGGCAGGCCAGCTGGTCACCAGCTCGGTGGGGGGCATGCAAGTCCAAGCCCACCAGGAGGAAGAAGCCGCAGCAGCAGCCAGCCAGCCGGACGGCGGAGGCAGCGGTTGAAAGGCCGCGAATGCGGCGGTCAACATCAGCCGCCGCGGGAGCGGCAGAAGTAAGCCCGTGGCAACTAAGCCACGGGCCGGCAGCGGGCGTCGAGGCCTCGGGGACTAGACAGGCCTCCGCCCGCACCAATGCCGCGAGAGGGCGCGAGGTAGCCGCGCGACTCTCAGGCGGGGAACACCACCCCGGCCCGCACACTGAGAGGCCGCCTCTGGTTACGAGGCGGCCCACCGCTCGCCGGGGTCGCGGATCAAGGCTCACGCTACATACCGTGACCCCGGCACTTTGCGGAAGAAGGCCCCATGGGGTTTTAGTGGGTATACCCGGCGCCGGTCGTACTGATTAATCGGCGCCGGGGAGCCTCACACACGGCGGCGCGCGATCTCCCGGCGCGGCTGATGGTGGCAATGCATTTCCCAAGTAGGTTAGGTTAGGTTAGGTTGGTTAGGTTAGGTTAGGTTAGGTTAGGTTAGGTTAGTTAGGTTAGGTTTTAGGTTAGGTCCCCCTCCCAGGAGTGCCGCCCTGGACACGTCTCCGTCAGGAAGCGGTACAGGGATGCGTCCCCGGGCCCTTAGCCGCCACTGTCACATCCCCCTTCCTCCGTGACAGTGGTGTCCCACCCATCCACACTCCAAATCCTTGTATTCCTTCTTCTCCCAAACCTCCCTCACAAAACACTTTCCCTTCCGACGCGACCGCCAGCGTCGAGCCTCTCCGCTGGCTGTCGAGAGAGCCGCGCAGTTTTGCCCGCGCCCGCAGTTTGACGTGGACAGTGGCGGCAGAAATGGGGCGCTACCGCCGAGCGTTATCCGTGTGGTGCCGTGGTCGTCTCGCGGCCACACGGGACCGCGGGGCTTGCTTCTTAATTGGCCGGCCGTGGATGAAACCAAATAAAAATCCTAACCTGGCTGCGGCGCAGGGCGAGAGGTGAATGGCCGGGGGCAAGCGCTACTGCGGACCACACATTTTTTTTAAATCGTTGAATACTCGTGGAACAGATATGAAGAGATTCAAAAATCAAAGACGTCAGTGCCTGCGAAGGGCGGGTCGACGTTGGAAGGTAGCGGGAGCCAGAAGGGCAACACACCCACTCTCGAGGGCCTGCGAAGGCGGAAAAGAAGCGTTTACTCCCGGCTCTCGGCGATTTCTCCGTTGCCGACTGAGGAACCGAAGAGAGTCAGTTGCAGCTCCACCACCGCGGTCGCCACTTTGACGGTGGGTGATTACATGTCCTTCGTCCGGAATCCTATCCTCGGCGAAAGAGAGACGCCCCGATAAGGCCCACCAAGGCCCGGCCACGGACCGGAGGAAGGGAACAGAAACGGCAGCCCGCAGAGATAGGAGCTGAGGCTGCCGCACATGGTCCTGACGATTCCTATCCCCCTTGGCGTCGTCAACAGACGACGAGAGACCGCCTCCGTCACCCCTGCCTAAGGCTCCGCAGCTCCAGCGCCGGACGCCAAGCGGAAGCAGGGGCCGGCCCAACGGGGAATATGGGTTAGCTGCTGCAAGCGCCACAAGCGCTCTGGTGCAGGCCCAACGTGCTGAGCTCGAGCTCTCAAGGCCGAAGGAGATCGTGGGAGGCGTGTCATCAATGGCTACCGCGAGGGTCACGAGGGTCCAGGACCGGCCCCGCCCTCGCGAGCCAGGCTGCTCAGAGGCCCGTGCAGCTCGCCGGGCCTGCAGCGCCAGATCGCCGATTCGTTGGCGGTGGTGGCCGGGGTGGCCAAGGTCTCAAGGGCTGAAAGGACCCTCCAGAGGCATAAAGGAGGCCGGCGGCGGCCATCGGGAGGCCACGGAGGGCTCCTCCTCGCTGAGCCGAACACAGCGGGAGGTCGCCCTGCTCCGTGCGGCTAACAGCCGCATGGAGGCGAGATCGCAGACCTCCGTTCCGAGCTCAGGACTCAGGCGGAGGTTGTGCCGCGCGCGCCGCCGCTTCGCGCCGCCAGTCCGCCCAACATGGAAGACGTCGGTTGGCTGCGAACCTGACCGTCTGACTCTCGCTCATGGAGAGTCGGTTCGCGCCATGGAGGGCGGGTTGCGCACATGGCCAACGCCGGCCCCGCCTCCAGCTGACCCAACGCTGAGTCAGTCACCACGGCCACTCTGGCGGAGAATACCCCCGTTGCCCTCCCAAAGGGCGGTATGGAGGACGGCGGTGGCACGTCATTCCACCACTGCCCGTCCGGCGCCCTCCCACTCTTCTCGGCTGCGGCCGGAGAGGAGCTGGACGACGGTGAGCAATAGGACCCCGTAAGGCAAGGCCCCACCGTCGGCCGGCCCCATCGGCCGCGCCCTGCAGTCGCTGACGCTGCTGATAGCGCGAGCGGCGGGGAAGAAGAGGAGTCGCGGGGAAGTAAGGAGCCATCGCCAGCCCCCTCTCCTCCTGCTGCGCCTGCAAGACCAATCTCTCGAGAAGAAGGTTCCGCGATTGCGTCGCCGGAGTCCGCCGCCGTCATCCTGACTTTACAGCCAGGCGCGGCGGAACGAGGTTACGCGAACCTCTTCTCCAAAGCAAAGTAACAGAATACGGCTGGCTGACCTCGATCGAGGGCGGCCTTCGGCTCAAGAGGGCGCGCACCTGGGGCGCGAATGCTGGTGCTTCCTGGCGCCGACAGTGCCCCCAAGGCCGACGCGCTCGCCGAACAACTCAGACCAACCCTATCCAGGACGTGCGCGTGACTCAGGCCCGAGAGACTGTGTGTCTTCGCGTCTCGGGCCTGGACGTCACGTGCACGGCAGGACGTGGCCGCCGCCATCCGCGGACCACTGGATGCCTACGGGGAGCATCAGCGTCAACAAAAGCCCGTCCCGGCCAGACAGGATGGGCCGACAGTGGTGGTGCCCGGTGGCGGCCGCCAAACGCTCCTGTCTCAGTGCGAGACTCCTGGTGGGCTGGACTTCCGCCCACTGAAGGCCCTGCCTCACAGGACAGAGGTGCTTACGTTGCCACGAGACTGGTCACGTGGCGGATGGCATCACTCTCGAGGTGGACCACAGCGGTATTGTTACCGCTGCGGACAGTGGACATCTGGTGACCGCCCTGCACCGCGAAGCCGCACTGTTCGTGTGAAGCCGCGGGCAAACCGGCCGATCATCAGGTGGGCTCAGGTTCTGTGGGACCGCCCACCAGGAGGTAAGTCGAGGCAGCCAGCCGTATGGCGCCGACAAGGCCGCGCTCCGCGGTGGCAACACCAGCCACCGCGGGATAGCGGCGTGAGGAGTAAGGCCCGTGGCGGTAAACCACGGGCGAGCGGCAGCAGGCGTTGAGGCCTGGGGACTAGACGGCCTCCGCGCACCATGCCGCGAGAGGAAGAAGCCGCGCGACCTCTCTCAGGCCGGGAACACCCCGGCCTCGGCACACATTGGAAGCCGCCTCTGTTTATGGGGCGGCCCACCGCTCGCCGGGGTCGCGGATCAAGGCTCACGCTACATACCGTGACCCCGGCACTCAGGCTGGAAAGGCTCCCATGGGGTTTTAGTGGGTATACCCGGCGTCGGTCGTATGATTAATCGGCGTCAGGGAGCCCTACACACCGGCCGCGACCTCCCCGGCGCGGCTGATGGTGCAGCAGCATTTCATGTAATGTAAAAAAAGGTTAGGAGTTCCAGAGAGTACCGCCTCCCTGATGTCTCCGTCGGGCAGTACAGGGGATGCGTCAGGGCCCTAGCGGCCACTGTCACATTCCCCTTCACTCCGTGACAGTGGTGTCCCACCTATCCACCCAAATCCCTGTATTCCCTTACTCCTCCCTCCCAAACTTTTCCTTCTCAACCCTTCCCATCCGACGTTAGGAGAACGCCCTTCCCAGTCTCCATGGAGAAGAGGCGGATGGGCACCGGCAACGTCGACGCACTCTTGCTCCGCTGGCTCGTTGCCGGGAGAGGTCGTTGGTTCTGCCCTGTGCCCGTCGACGTGGACAGGGCAGCGGGGCCCAGAAATGGGCGTTACCTGCCGAGCGTTATCCGTGTGGTGTCGTGGTCACGTCTCGCGGCGTCGTTCAGCGGGGCTTGCCTTCAGTGGCTGGCCCAAGGATGAGCACCTCAATAAAATCCCTACACTTAAGCTGCGGCGCAGGGCGACCTGTTTTGGGCAAACTCGGTCATTACTCGGACTCACACCATTTCTCTTTATAAAACGTTGATATACTCGTGAACAGCATGGAAAATTTGAACTAAAACACAAACACTTGACGAAGTGTCAGGCAAAAACAACCCGAAAGGGCCCGTGAAGGGCGGAGAGAGAAAGAGTTTCTCGCGCTTCCTGTCGGCGATCTCGCCGGCAGGCGCCAAGCTCTTCGACAAGCCAGCTCCTTGCACTGTGCAGTTGGAGGCGGCTTGATGTGACAGATTTGCCCCCGTCCGGCCCAGGTCGGGCACGGGACTGCCGCCCCTGTTCAGGCCCCACCAAGGCCCCGGCCCCCGAGCGGAGGGACGAGCAAGAGCCAGGCTGCCTCCCGCAACACGCGGTTGAGGAGTTCCTGGCTCTGAGGACCTGAGGACTCCGACGACCTGTCTCCTCTATCGTCATCCGACGAGGAGATAATGGTGCCTCCTCCTCCTAAGCCCCGCCTGAGGCTCCGGCAGCTGCTAAAGCGCCGGACGCCAAGCAGGGCAGAGCCGCCCCACAACAGGGAGTACGTGGGCCTAGCTGCCGCAAAACAGGCGCAAGTGGAGGCCCAGATCGCGGGCAGGCCCCAAACGATGGCGACCACAGAGGTGACCAGGCCAGAGCCGGAACTCCTTGTGGGCCAGGCCTCCGATGCTCACACCAACCACGCGGAGGGCCTCCAGCGGCGGATCGCCGAATCCTTGTGGGTAGCTGGCGGTCGCAAAGTGTCTCAGAAGGGCCTAAGGGACCCTCAGAAGGCCCTGAGAGAGTCGGTGGCCTCCATTCAGGAGGTCACCAGCTCGCACCCGCCACAGGAGGTCGCCCTGCTCTCGTGCGGCGATTAGCCGCATGGAGGCGAAGTGCGCTGACCTCCGAAGCGAGCTGAAGGCCCCAGGCGGAGCTCATGCGGCCGCGCGCAGACGCCGCGCCGCCAGCACCACCGCCTAATATTGAGGCGACGATGCGACAGAATGACTTATGGAGAGTCGGTTCGCGGCATGGAGCTGGTGCGCCAGTTCTGACCCGGCCCGCTCCCCAAGCTAGGTCCACCCCTCCGCCGAGCCCCTTGCTCATCTCTGGGCGCTTGACGGAGGTTCCCCCCTGCCCACACAGCGGGACCGTTGGAGGCGGCTCCACGCCGCTCGCAAGCCTGTCCGGCGCCCCTTCCTCCGGCCGCAACTGGCTAGTGGCGAAACGGTATAGACGAGGAGCAAAAAGCAAGGCGTTGGTTGGCCCCCAATTCGGCGACCATCTCTCGCCGACGCGCAGCCCGCGACCCGCGCTCGGCGACGAGAAGAGGAGAGGGCGCGGGGAAAGGGAAGGGAGAAGCAGGCCCCGGCCTCGCAGCCCCCTCCTCCACCCCCGCAGCCAACAAGAGAACAAGCCCGTAAGGAGAAGGAGGTCTCCGCGCCTGCGTGCCCGAAGTCCGCCGCCGTCGTCCTGACGAGCCAATCGAACGTAGCAACCAACATCCGGCTGGCCGACCTCGGGATAGGAGGGCAGCTGGAAGGCGCACGGGGGCGCGCATCTGCTGGTTCGCCTGACCAGCGACCGTTCCTCCTATCCGAGGACGTGCGCGTCTCAGGCCCGAAGACTGTGTGTCTTCCGTCTCGAGCCTGGACGACCACGTGCACGGGAGGACGTGGCCGCTGCTCATCGCGCGGACCACGGGTGCCCGGGCAAAGCCCAGACAGGATGGGCCAGACGGTGGTAGCCTGCCCGGTGGCGGCCGCCAAAAGCTCCTCCTCCCGGGACGAGAACTCCTGGTGGGTTGGTCTTCCGCTCAAAGGCCCTGCCCCGCAGGAGCCCAGCGGTGCTACCGCTGCCACGAGACTGGTCACGTGGCGGCGGTATGCACCTCCGAGGTGGACCGCAGCGGTATGTGTTACCGCTGCGGACCAGATCAGGCCATCTGGTGACCGGCCCTGCACCGCGAAAAGCCGCACTGTTCTCTGTGCGCTGCCGCGGGCAGGCCAGCCGATCACCATCCTCTGACCCTGCGGGGCAGAAGCCCACCAGGAGGAAGGTCAGGCCAACGGCGCCGGAGGCCGCGGCCGCCGCGGCTGAACCGCAACCAGCCGCCGCGCCCAGCGTAGGAGTAACGCCGTACGTGGCAAACAAAAGCCAGCAGGCCGGCAGCGGGCGTCGAGGCCTCGGGGACTTGACAGGCCTCCGCACGCACCATGCCGCGAGACAGGCGCGAGAGGCAGCCAAGTGAGAGCCGGGAAGCTCCCCGGCTCGCACACAGGAAGCCGCCAACGTCAGCAGGCTTCGAATTCCACGGGAAGCGAATACCTCGGGTTTAAATACCGCGACCCGGCACCCAGGCAATAGGAGGCTCTACCCGGCGTCGGTCGTATTGATTAACCGGCGAGTCAGGGCTACACACCGGCCGGCGACTGCAGTGACTCCCCGGCGCAACCTGATGGTGCGTAATGCATTTCGAGCCCATGTTAAAAAAAAAAAAAAGGTTAGGTTAGGTTGAGGTCTCCCAGGGTGCCGCCCTGGACACGTCTTCCGTCAGCGGCAATGCGTCAGGGCCCTTGCAGCCACTCACATCCCCCTTCCTCCGTGACGGTTGTGTGGTCCAAACCTATATCCAAATCCTTGTATTCCTCCCCATTCCTTACCAAACCTTTCACAAACACCTCATCCGAAGTTGCGGCGGCAGTAGCGGGCGGAGGGTGTGGCGAGAGTCACGCCACTGCGCATTACCGCCCGAACGTGCACGCGGCGCAGTGGTCACCGCGGAGCCGCATCCTTGACCGGCTGGCCCAATGGGGATAAGCACCTCACTGCGGCCGAATCCCCTAATGCCTAAGCTGCGGCGGGGCGAGAGGCTTTGAGGTCAGGGGGTAAACCCGGCCGTTACTGCGGACCACCCCAATTTAAGACGGAAGATAAGTACTGGTGGGAACAGCAACGAGAAATTTTTAAAAAACAAAACCGACCGTTTTAGTGCCTGTGACGGGCGGAGTTGATGTAGTGCCTGCGACTGGCGGAGATGAAGTAGGAGGAGACCACACCAGCGCGACCATCCGCGGCGAACAGAACTCAGGTTCTGACTCGGAGTTCCATTCATTGCCTCATCGCGACCAATGGAATCCAGAACTCGTCAAAAATGTACCGCGCCCAAGATCACTGGACCTAATCCGTCAGTGATGAAGACAGGAAGCACCAAAACCCCACAAACTCCCCAAGGCGACCGATGCCAAAAAGAGGCGGACGCTATGTGAAGCCTCATAATTAAACAAGCAGGTTGAGGCCAATGGAAAGCGGAGTTGGAAATAATGTCCGAAAAGGACGAACGTAGAGAGGGCCCAGTCCGTGGCAATCACAAGATCAAGCGGCCCAGACCCGGAGCCGCCCCAGTTAAGCCAGAAGTCCTCACGCGCCGAACATGCGCCAGGGCCCAGAGATCAGATTACCGACTCGTTGGGCCGGTGGTGGCTCGGGTGCCAGAGTTCCGAAGGGTCTTAAAGGGACCCCTCAGAAGCCCTGAAGGAGGCGGCAGGCGGCCATGCAGAGAAGCGTCGGAAGAGCTCCTGGGCACCAGCCACTCAGGAGGTCGTCCTGCTCCGTGCGGCTAACAGCCGCATGGAGGCAGATATCCGACCTGCGGCAGGGCTGGCGAGCATCGCTCCGAGCTCACCATACGCGGCTGTGACAGGACGCCTCCGCGCTGTCAGGTCGCAGGCCGCGAACCTTGACCGCATACTTCTCCTTGATAGAGAACAGGTTGCCCTGGAGGAGCGGGTGCGCGGTCCAGCCGGCAACTATCTCAAGCACGCAACCTCCACCGACCCGCCAACACGCTAGCATCCGGTGAGAGTTCCGCCTAACAGTGCCTCCCCCCACACTCTGCCACTACTACTGACCACAAGCGCCCTACGCCGCGCACGGTCTGGCTCCCCCCTGGCATCCGCCACCGCCAGAGGGATGGTCAGCCGTGGCGGGCGCAAACCAAAAGCAGGCGAGCGTGGCAGCCGACCATCGGACCTGCCAAACCAGCAGTCAGGCTGCCAGGAGGGGCAGGGGAAGCGCAGGAGGAAAAAGGGCGGGAAGGGGAGAAAGCGGCGAACACCCCACGACCTCCGCCTCCCCCACCTGACCAGAAAGAGCAAAGGAGAAAGGCGCCGCTTAGACCGCCGAGGTCCTCCGCAGTGTGTGACACAACTGCCAGGCGCCAGGACCGGAGGGCGTGGTATACGAAGCCCTCTGGCCCACGGCTAAACCAAAATAAACTGGCCGACCTCGGCATTGAGGGCGGCGTAAAAATAAGACAGCTCGAACGGGGCGCGTATGCTCATTCTACCGGGGCTGACAGCGCCCCAAGGCAAACGCGCTCGCTGAGTCGACTTGAGAGCCACCCTTAATGCTGGGATAGTTAAAATCTCAGGCCCGAAAAGACCGTAAGTCTGCGGGTTTCGGGCTTGGACGATTGCACAACACTGAGTGAAGAAGTCGCGGCCGCAATAGCGCAGGTCGCGGGAATGCCCGCCTGACCAATCCGGCCGAACGCAAGATCCGCACCGGCCCGGATGACTAGGCTCTACAACGACGACAGCCTCGCCCTGATGGCGAAGAGAATAAGTACACAATACTCCTGATGGGCTGGGCTTCCGCCAGTTGAAGCCTGTCGCCCGGGCCCCAAGGTGCTTTCGCTGCCTCGAGCTCCACCACGGCGGAAATGCGTCGGAGATAGACCGTAGTTTCAAACTTTGTTACCGCTGCGGCGGACGGGGCACCTGATGACCGGTCCCTGCACCGCCGCCGCCGCGCAGCCGTATGCGAAGCGGCTGGCAGGCCGGCAAACCATCAGCTGGGCGGAGCCGTGCAGCAGCTCACCAGGAGAAAGTCAAAAGAAAAAAAGCCGCGACGGGCAAGCCAGCCCAGACGCAGCCGCAGCCACAGGAGTCACAGAGGCGGGTTAGACGCAACAATGGACCACAGCCTTAGCTTCCTCAACCCAATCTGAACCACTGCGCCACTGCCCAAGATCTCTGATCAGAGCATGGCGCAGTGGAACTCAGTGGCGGTGGCCGCCGAGCCGTACCGGTACACCAGGGACGACTGGGCTGGAGACCTGGACGACTCGGTGGTCATCATGATGACGGCTGCGGGCAGCCCTCACTAACATCTTGAGGGCAGGGGCCTCGTCGCGGCCACCATCAGGGGAGACAGTAGTCGTCGGCGGCTACTTCTCCGAACAAGCTCGCCGACTTCGAGGACTGGTTGGTCGGATGCGGGCAGGATCGCCGCTCAGGGCCGCGCTCTCCTGTGGTCATGCTCCAGGACTTCAATGCCAAGTCAACGGCAGGGTTCCCCGGCCACTGACCAGCGCGAGAGGCGCTGGAAGAGTGGGCGATCAGAGTCAGCTCGTCGTCCTCAGGGGTCAGTGCACGTGCGTGCGCATGCGGGGCGGGTCGATCGTCGACCTTACGCTTAGCCCGCCATAGCGCGCCGTGTTGCAGACTGGAGTCCTGGAGAGGTCGAGACGCTTTCGGACCACCGATATATCCGGATTCAGCGTCTCCCTCGAACCGGACCCTCAGCTGAGAGCTCCCCCGACGGAGAATTACCCGCGCTGGGCTCTAAAGCGCTTGGATCGCGAGGCGTTCCGCGAGGCCTGATAGTTCCACATGTGGTCATCAGGCCCGACAACGCAAGTGCCCGATCCAAACGAGGAGGCGGAAAGCTCTACGGTCGCTGATAACGTCGGTATGCGACGGCGATGCCGAAGGCCCGTTCAGGCCTGCCCGCCAGGTGTACTGGTGGGCGCGGAGATCGCGCAGCTGCGCTCGGCCGCGTCCGGCGCAACGCCAGTACGCCAGGCATAGGAGACGGCGTCGCCGCGGCGCAACAGCGGCCGTAGAAGAAGCGTCTGTAGAGGCACAAGAAGCGCCAGGACGGCCATGGTCGCCATCAAGAGCCGCCAAGTCGGCGTGGGGAAGAACTCCTGGGGACGCTGGACCGAGATCCGTGGGGCGCCCATACCATCTTGTCGGAATAAGCTCCGGATGGGCGCCTCCGCTGACCCAAGTCTCCTCCCACACGTGGTGACCGACGGTCGGCGCTCTGTTCCCTCGAGCAGAGCATCCGCCTCCGCGATGGCGCCGCCATCGCCGGAGCCCAGCGCGGCTCAGGACGACGAGCCCGTGCCCGCAGTGACTCGGGAAACTGGGTGCGGCGGTGTTGAGGATGAAATCCAAAAACACCGCCCCGGTCTCGACGGCATACCGGCGTGCGTGGGTTCTGTCCCGACACCCTGGAGTCCCCCTGACGAGGCTCTTCACGGCGTGCCTGGTCAGGCCAGTTCCAACGGTGGAAAACCGGGAAGCTGGTCCTGATCAGAAGGAGGGCGCCCGGCGGACTCCCCGTCCGCCTACCGGCCCATAGTTCTGCTGGACGAGGTTGGGCAAGATGTTCGAGACGCATTCTTGCAAACCGCCTCGTCCGGCACCTTGAGAGATCGGGCGGACTTGGCGGATAACCAGTTTGGTTTCCGCCAGGGGCGCCCACCATTGACGCCATCGCTCGCGTGAAGAGCCAGGAGGGCGTAGCTCGGGGAGAGGTGTTGGGCGGTCTCGTTGGATATCCAACGCCTTCAACACCTTCCTGGGCGCTGCGTGGAGAGCGCTCCGCTACCACGGGGTGCCGACCTACCTCCGCCGAATCGTCGGGGACTACCTCTCTCGAGAGAGGCCGTCGTCTTCCCGGAGTCACCGGATGGAGTCGGCGAGAGATGACGGCGGTGTTCCACGGGGTCGGTTCTGGGCGCTCTCCTGTGGACATCGCTTATGATTGGGACAATCCGTGGCGCAGTCCTCTCCCGCGTCAGCGTAACCTTTACGCTGACGATACGCTCGTAACGGCGCGGGAAGGACCCACGAAGAGGCAGGCCGATTGGCCACAGCAGGGGAGGTGGCACATGGTCGCCAGGATCAGCTGCTGGGTCTGAAGGTGGCCTTGCAAAACCGGGCCGTGGTCTTCCACGGGCCTCGGCTCACCTTCGGACCTGCACATCGACGTGGGAGGCGCGCATCGCTGTCGAGAATGAAATACCTCGGACTCGTCCTCGACAGCCGATGGGAGTTTTCGGCGCACTTCAGTCGCTGGCCCCCAAACTGTTGGGGCAGGCCGCGCTTGTCGCTCCTTCCCAACATTCGGGGGACCAGGCGCGCCGTGCCGAGCTCCACGAAGGGTCGTGCGATCGGCCCTGTACGGGGCCCCAATCTGGGCGAAGCACCTGACGGCAAAAAACCCGCTGCTGCGCAGACCGCAGCGCGTGAACCGTCAGGGCTATTAGAGATATCGCGATCTCCTTTCGAGGCGGCCTCCCTCCTTGCTGGATCCCTGCCATGGGATCTAGAGGCGAAGTTCTCTCTCGCGCTCTATGAGTGGCGCAGGACGCACCCGCCAGGACCTCCGACCCGCGCCGCCCGAATCGCGCCAAGGGCGGAGTTCCGGCGTGATCTCGTGGCGAGTGGGCGACCAGACTAGCGCACCCAGCGCCGGCCACCGCATCATCGCGGCGATTCGGCCCGCCTTAACCACCTGGCTGAACAGACGGCACGGCGCCCTGTCGTGCCGCCGACGCAGGTCCCGCACGGATGCTTCGGAGGTACCTGTCAAATAGAGCGAGGAGCAGACGGCGAGTGCCACCACTGCGATGCCGGCGCCGAGGACACGGCGCTGCACTTCAGAGTGTTCCGCGGGATGAACAGCGTCGTGCCCTCGGCGCAGTAATCGGACGTGTGCCTCTCGCTCCGGCCGTGGTTCTGTCCATGGCTGGAGTAGCTCAAACTGGGACGCCGTCGCCTTTTGTGAGGCGGTAATGTCCAAAGGCGACGGGCGGAGAGAAGCGCGAGTCGTGCGCCCTCTCCGCCGCAACAACCGGCGACAGGCCGCGGCCGCCGGCGGCAACACCAGCCGCCGCGGGAGCGCCGCGTGGCGGTAAACGCTGCGGGCGAGCGCAACGAGTGTCGAGGCCACCGGGGACCAGTCAGGCCTCCGCCCGCACTAACCGCGAGGCGCGAGAGGTAGTTCGCGTGACCCTCTCAGGGCCGGGAGTACACCACCGGCCCGCTACAGGAGACCGCCCCTGGTTCACGGGGGCCCACCGCTCGCCGGGGTCGCGGGAGTAAGGCTCACGCTACATACCGTGACCCCGGCACTCTTCGGAGGAGGCTCCCGGGGTTTGGTGGGTATTCCGGCGCCGGTCGTATTGATTAATCGGCGTCAGGCGGCCCCACACACCGGCCGCGACATCCCCCTCGCGGCTGACGGTGCGGCGCATTTCCATGTAAAAAAGGTTGGAGGTTAAGCTTAGGCGGCGCGGTCTCCGCAAATAAGTCCCACCCTTCACCTCCAAATCGTCAAACCTCCCCTCAAAAAAAAAGCTTCGCTCCGCTGGCCGTCGAAAAGGGCAACGCAGTTGATGGGATGGGCACACCGCGGAGGTTATCCGTGTGGTGCCGTGGTGCGTCTCGCGGCCACACGGGACCGCAGAGGCTGCCTTCATTGGCCGGCCCAGTGGATGAGCACCACAATAAAAACCCCTAACCCAGCGCTGCGGCGCAGGGCGAGAGGTGAATGGCCGGGGGGGGAGGCAACCAGTCGTACTGCGGAACCACACCCTGTTTTTCTGTGCAACAAAGTGTTTGTACTGGAACAAATATGGAAAAAGTTAAAAACTAAACCACCAAGAGTAGCCCGTGAAGGCAGTGTAGAATAATGAGCGAACCGCGTGAAGGACAAAAACCAACTCGAAAGCGCGGGGCCCTGTTGACAAGAGGCGGCGCTTTTACAGGCCTGACCGACTCTGCGTCGCGCCAGCGAGATGCAAGGTGCTCTAAGCTGGCTCCGCACTTACTGCGGTCGCAGCAACGCTAGACGGCCAGATGACGTATCCTCGTCCTGCACTATCCGGAGGACGAGCAGAAGCCCGTGGCCGCAGGCCCCGGCAAGCGGCAGAAGAGCAAAGGCAAGTCAGCCAGCCCTCCAGCAGCGATACGGCTCTCGAGACTGCTCTAATACCCACCGTCCTCACCATTCTGACGGGCGAGGGCAGGATGTCCCCGCTCGCCTGGCAACTCTGGCTGCAACAAAGCGCCGGAGCCAAAGCGGGGCAGAGGCCGCCCCCCAACCACGGGAGTACTGCAGGCCTAGCTGAGGCTAAGCAAGCGCTGGTGTGGAGGCCCAACGCGCAGCGAATTGGCTGGAAACCGGAGAGGATGTGAGAGCGTGCCATCAAGCTGGCTACCGCGAGGGTCACCGCATCTAGCACCCACCCCTCATGAGCCAAGCCCTCGCTCGGAAGCCCGTGCGAGCGCCGCAGGGCCTGCAGCGCCAATCACCGACTCCTTGGCGGTGGTGGCTGGAGTCGCCAGTCTCGAAGGGCCTGAAAGGGTACCCTTCAGAGGCTCTCAGAGGCTGCTGGCCATCCGGGAGGGCCGGAAGGCTCTGAGCACCCGACAACGAGTCGCTCCTGCTCCGTGCGGCCTACACGGCCGCATGGAGGCGAATCGCTGACCTCCGCTCAGTTGAGGAGCCTCAGACCGAGCTCACGCGACGCGCGTGCGCCGGCCGCGCGCCAGTCACATCGCGAACGCGCGCGGTGGGACGGCTGCGAATCTGACAGGCTAACTCCTGATGGGAGTAGGTTCGCAGCCATGGAGGACAATGGCTGACGCAGCAGTCGCCACCGCCGACGAGCCTGCTCCTAAGCTGACCCGCGCCCAGAAGAGATCCCAAGCCGCTCAGCCGTTCATCGCGCGGCCTCTCGCTTGGTGAGACTCTCGCTGCCCTCTCAGGAGGGGCAAGCAGCGAAGACGGCGGTGGGAAGTCACCCCCCCCGCCCGCCTGTCCGGCGCCCCCCCTCGCGGCCGGCCGCGGTCGGAGAAGGGGCTGGACGACGGTGAGCAGCGGAGACGTAAGCCCGCCGTCGGCAACCATACCGGCCGCGGCCCACCAACGCGTCGCTGCAGCCACCCACCCGGGCGGCGGAGGCGAAGAAAAAGGATGTGGCGCAGCTCCTGGCCTCGCAGCCCCTCCCCTCCCTCCTCCACCACCTGCAAGAGAAAAACCTCAAGGAGGCTGCCGCGCCAGCGCCGCCGAAGTCCTGCCGTCGTACTGACCAGCCAGGCGCGGAGGAAGAGGTGACGTACGAACCTGTCCCAAAGCCAAAGCCCATCGGCTGGCGACCTCGGGCATTGAGGCGGCCTCGCTTAAGCGTGCGCGCACGGGGGCGCGGATGTTGGTGGTGCCTGGCGCCACAGTGCCCCAAAGCTGACGCCTGCCGCGAGCCTACAGCTTCGCACCGAACTCAATCCGAGGACGTAAGGTCAGGCTCGAAGACCGGCGTGTGTCTTCGCGTCTCGGGCCTGGACGATCCCACGAAGGAGACGACGTGGCCGCTGCCATCGCGCGGACCACCGGGATGCCCTCCGAGCGGCATCAAAGGCGTCAACGGCCCGTCGGTCCAGATGGGATGGGCCGACGGTGATAGCCTGCCCAGCGGCCGCCAAACTTCTCAAGGGTGCGAAACTCCTGGGGCTGGGCTTCAGACACGGCCCTGCCCTCACCCCACACAGAAGTGGTGCTTCCTGCCACACTCGCACGTGGCGGCGGATGCACTCTCTGAGGTGAACCGCAGCAAACATTTCTGCCATCGCTGCGGACAGCCGGGACCTGGTGACCGGCTGCACTGCGAAAGCCGCACTGTTCCGTGTGCGCTGCCGCGGGCAAACCGGCCAGTCATCGGTGGCTGGATCCGAGATCCCAAGCCCACCAGGAGGAAAATGTCAAGGCAGCCGGATGGCGCCGGATTGCTACCGCGGCCGCGGCGGCAGCAACATCAGCCGCCGCGAGAGCGGAGTAAGTAAGCCCGTGGCGCTTAAAGCCACGGGCGAGCGGCAGCAGGCGTCGAGGCCACGGGGACTCCAGCCAGGCCTCCGCCCGCACCATGCCGCGAGAGGCGCGAGAGGTAGCCCGCGACCTCTCAGGGCCGGGGAACATCCTTCGCTCACACAGAAAGGCCCGCCTCTGGTTATGAGTGGCGGCACCGACCGCCGAGGTGTGGATCAAGGCTCACGCTGCATACCGTGACCCCGGCACTTTCTGGAAGAAAGGCCCATGGGGTTTTAGTGGGTATACCCGGCGCCGGTCGTATTGATTAATCGGCGTCAGGGGGAGCCACCACCGGCCGCGACCTCCCGGCGCGGCTGATGCAACAATGTGCATTTCCCCAGTAAAAAAAGGTTAGGTTAAAGGTTAAAGGTTAAGTTAGGTTAAGGTTAGGTTGGGTCCCCCAGGGTGCCGCCTCCCAGGGGTGCCGCCTGGACTCGTCTCCGTCGGAAGCGGTACAGGGGATGCGTCCCCGGGCCTTAGCCGCCACTGTCACTCCCCCTTCACTCCGTGACGTGGTGTCCCACCTATCCCTCCAAATCCTATATTCCTTCCTCTTCTTCAAACTTGCTCCCTTCAAAACACCTTCCATCCGAAGCGACCGTCAGCGTCGAGCTCCGCTCCATGACCGTCGAGAAGGAAGAGCAGCAGCGATTTGCGCAGCCCCGTTGAGGACAGTGGCAGGCCCAGTGATGTGGCGGCGGGCCCAGCCTCGCCGGGCACTACGTCGAGCGTTATCGTGTGGTGTCGTGGTCACGTCTCGGCCACACGGGACCGCGGCCTTCTTAAGCCGGCCCAAGTGGATGAAACCTCAATAAAATCCCTAATGCTAAGCTGCGGCGCAGGGCGAGCTGTGAATGGCCGGGGGCAAACCCGGCCGATTGCGTACCACCCAGTTTTAAGAGTTTAAAAGAGTGTAAAGACTCGTAGGAACAAGAATGGTTGTTTTAAACAAACCTAGCATCTTCCGTAGTAGTTGCGAAGGGCGGAGTAGATGCAGGTGGCGTGCCGTGAAGGGCAAAACCCACCCGAAAGGGTGAAGGGCGGAGCTACTGCACAAGACGCTTACTCGCGTTTCTCTCGAATCTGCGCCGGCAAGCGCAAAGTCTCAGAAAGGCTGGCTCCGCGCAATGCGGTCGAGCCGCCCGACGAAGAGTTCTCGTCCGATCTATCCGAGGACGAGAAGACGGAACGGCCGTCGGCCCACCAAAGGCCCCGGCTGCGCCGCGCCGGAAACCGCGCAACTGACTCTCCAGCGAGACACGCGGTTGAGGCAGTTCCTGGCGTTACGACCTATCCACCACTTACGTCGTCGGCGGGAAGGGGATCTGCCCCTCGTAAGACCCATAGCCTCCGGCTGCTGTAAAGCGCCGGAAGCCAGGAGGCAGAGGCCGTCCAACCCGGGAGTATGTGGGTCTGCGGACGCCGAAGCGCGCTCGTGGAGCCCAACGCGGGCTGCGGCTCCAGACGGAAGAGATCGTGGAAGGCCGCTATGGCCGCGCGAGGGTCACCAGGTCGCTGAGGAGCCGGCCCCGCCCTCATGAGCCAGGCCTCTCGAAGCTCGTAGCTCACGCCGGAGGGCCTCGCGCCGAATCGCCGATTTGGCGGTGGTGACTGAGTGCCAAAGTGTCGAAGGCCTGAAAGACCCTTCGAAGGCCTTCAGAGGAGGCGGCGGCCGCCATGTGCGGAGGCCTCAGAGGCTCTCCTCGCACAACAACGGAGAGGTCGCCCTGCTCCGTGCGGCGAACAGCCGCATGGAGGCGAGATCATGAACCTCCGAAGCGAGTTGGCCTCAGGGCGGAGGTGAGGTGACGCGGCTTCCCCGCGCCCCGGCGGCGCCGCCCCCATCGCCAAATCTGGAAATGGCGCTGGCTGCGAACCTGGAACAGGTAACTCACTGGAGAGCAGGTTCGCAGCCATGGAGGCAGATGCGCTCGGCCAGCTGGCACAGTCCTGAGCCCAGTCGCCTTGGCCGCCTGCTCTCAAGCTGAACCCAGCCCCACCGAGTTGCCCAGCCTCACCCGGGCCGCCTTGGTGGTACCCTCCGCGTTGCCCTCTCAGAGGCTATGAAGAAGAAGCGGTGGCGAAGTCACCGCCACCCGCCGCCTGTCCGGCGCCCTCCTCGCGGCTGTAGCTGCGGTCGGAGAGGGCTGGACGACGGTAGCCAGCCCAAGAAGCCCCGTCGGCCAAAACCGGCCATACGCCGTCGTCAGCGCCGCTGCACCGGCTACCACGCCGGCGCTCGCAGCGGCGAGGAAGAAAGGACGCGGGAGGAAGGCAGCGGGGATGTGGCGCAGGCTCCGGCCTCGCAGCCCCCCCACCCCGCGCCCTACAAAAGAGACGGTCGCCGGCCAAGGAGAAGGGTCGCTCGCCGCCTGCGTGCCCGAAGTCCCGCCGTCGTCCTGACTCTACAGCCAGGCGCGGCGGAACGAGGTCACGTACGCGAACCTCTTCTCAGCGAACATCATCCGGCTGGCCGACCTCAGGATAGGCGGCGTTCGCTGAGAGCGCGCGCGTACTGGGGGCGCGGATGTTGGTGCTTCCTGGCGCCGACACCGCCCCAGCTGACGCCCTCGCCGAACAGCTGAACCGTCTCTACCGGACGTGCGTGTCTCAGGCCGAAGACTGTGTCTTCGCGTCTCGAGCCTGGACGTCACGTCCCGGAGACGTGGCCGCTGCCATCATCGCCGCGGACCACCGGGATGCCCCTAGAGGCATAAAGCGTCAAAGTCCGCCCGGCCAAGACGGGATGGGCCAGACAGTGGTGGCCTGCCCGGTGGCGGCCGCCAAAGTCTTCCTCACGGAGAAGGTGCAGAAACTCCTGGTGGGCTGGTCTTCCGCCTACTACTGAAGGCCCTGCCCACACCCTGGGACACAGAAAGTGTTCCGCTGCCACGGGACTGGTCACGTGGCGGCGGGTGCACCTCCGAGGTGAACCGCAGCCAAACATTGTTACCGCTGCGGACAAGCCGGTCCTGGTGACCGCCCCTGCACTGCGAGCCGCACTGTCGTGTGCGCTGCCGCGGGCAGGCCGGCCAGTCACCAGGTGGGCTCAAGTCGCGGGACCAAGCCGCCAGGAGGAAAAGAGGGCCAGCCGGATGGCGCCGGACAAAGCCGCTCCCGCGGTGGCAGCACCACCAGCCGCGAGGCGCGGGAGTAACGCCCGTGGTAATGCCACGGGCGAGCGGCAACGGCGAGCGTCGAGGCCACGGGGACCCAGTCAGGCCTCCGCCCGCAATGCCGAGGGGCGCGAGTAGCCGCGCGACCCTCAGGGCCGGGAACTTCGCCCCCCCACGCTGGAAAGGCCACCGCCTCTGGTTTGGGGCGGCCACCGCTCGCCGGGTCGCGGATCAAGGCTCGCTACATACCGTGACGCACTCCTTGCTGGAAGGCTCCCATGGGGTTTAGTGGGTATACCCGGCGTCGGTCGTGATTAATCGGCGTCAGGGAGCTACACCGGCACGACATCCCCTCGCGGCTGACGGTGCAACAACGCATTTCCCCATGTAAAAAAAAAAAAAAAAAAAAAAAAAAGTTAGGTTAGGTTAGGTTAGGTTAGGTTAGGTTAGGTTAGGTTAGGTTGGGTTGGAGAGAGGTTAGGTTAGGATGGGTTAGGTTAGGTTAGTTGAGTTGGTTAGTCTTCCCCAGTTTTCCCCAGGAGTGCCGCCTGGACACGTCTCGTCGGGCGCGGTACAGGGATGCGTCCCCAGGGCCTGGCACCACTGTCATCCCTTCACTCCGTGACAGTGGTGTCCCACCTATCCTCTCAAATCCCTGTATTCTCCCCTCCTGACTTGTTCCTTCTCAAACCGCGTTGGAGAACCGCCTCTTGCGGTCCCATGGAGAAGGCGGGCACCGCCGGCGTCGACGCACTCTTGCTCGCTGGCGTTGCCAAAGTGCACAGTTCTGTCTGCGGGCCCAGCGGACGTAGTGGTGGCGACGGGCGCAGCAGGAGGCAGGCTCTGCTACTGGCCGTTACGTCGAGCGTTATCCGTGTGGTGCCGTGGTCGTCTCGCGCACGGGACCCATGAGCCTTCACCAGCTGGCCAAAGTGGATGAGCACCACAATAAAATCCCCTACATAAGCTGCGGCGCGAGGCGGGAAGCTTTGAGGCGGGGAGTAAACCCGGCCATTGCAGACCACGCCTTTTCTCTCATAAGTAATGTGAATACTCATTAGGGAACAGATATGAACTCACAAACCAAGCCCAAAGACCCGACGTGCCGAGAAGGGCGGTGTCGACGCTACAGACGGGCGGAAAGGGCCCAACGCACCACCAACCCGAAAGGGCCGCGAAGAGCGGGCGCAGAGAAGAGTTGTTACTCGGCGCTTCCTCTGTCAGCGATTTCACAGCCGGCAGAGAAGCGCCGAAGGCGCCAAGCAAGGTGGCTCCGCACACTGCGGTCGCAGCCACTCGAAGTGATTAGGTGTCCTCGTCCGACCCATCCGAGGACGGGGACGAGGTCAGTAGCTAACAAGGCCCCACCAAAGGCCCGGCCTCCAAGGGAGGAAGAGAGCAAGGAGCAAGTCAGCGCCCGCCGAAGGCTGCGGTTGAGATTGCCCGACATGGTGTTTGACGACCGTCTCACCCTGGCGTCAAGCACGTCAGACGAGAGAGTGCATAATCCCCTAAGACCCTGCCAAGGCCTCCGGCTGCTACGCGCCAGGACGGCAAGCGCGGGGCGAGGCCGTCCCTACCAGGGAATACGTGGGCCTGGCTGCTGCCAGAGGAGGCAGGCGCTTATGCAGGCCCAGCGCTGAGCTTGAGCTCATAAGCGAAAAGGAGATCGTGGCGTGCCCTCATCAATGGCCACACCGCGGGGTTACGAGGTCTGGACCACTCCCGCCCTCATGAGCGAGCCCCACTCGGTCCGTCAGCTCACGCGCGGGGCCTGCAGCAGCAGATCGCCGACTCCTTGGCGGTGGTGGCCCAGGTGGCCAAGGTCTCCAAGGAGCAAGGGCACTCCAGAAGGCCCTTAAGGAGGCCGTGGCCGTCATGCGAGAGGCCTCGGAGAGGCTCCTGACTCGCACTTCCAGCGAGAGGTCGCCCTCTCCGTGCGGCAAACAGCGCATGGAGGCAGATCGCAGACCTGCGCCGCGGGTGCGAGCATCCGCTCGGAGGCTCCAGGGCTCACGCGGGCCCGTCGCCCCGCGCCACCACCACCGCCAGAGCCCACACCACCACCGACGACGACGGCCGCGACCTGGACCGTCTCCCTTCTCCTGATGGAGACGGGTTCGCGGCCATGGAGGAGCGACTTCAGCGAGGCCGGCACCACCACCCGGACCAGCCCTATCGCCAGGCTCGCTCCTCCCAGGACCCCCGCCAAGCCCCTCGCTCATCTCTGGGCGCTGGCGGAGGAATTCCCTCCTCTTCCATCGAGGAGGGAATCGATGGAACAGCGGCATCAGTACCACCCCAAATGCCTGTCCGGCGCCCCTCCTCCGACCGCATCCGCGGCCGGGGAAGGGCTGGACGACGGTCAGCAAAGAGGGCGAAAAGCAAGCCCCACCGTCGCCCGGCATCCAACCGGCCGCGGCTGCCGAACGCGCCGACCACCCGCGCGAGGCGGCAAAGGAGAGGTCGCGGGAAAGGAAGGGGACGTGGCGCAGGCTCCGGCCTCGCAGCCCCCCCTCCCCTCCTCCCCACCCCAAAAGGAAAGGGCCAGGGGCGGAAGGTGCCCCGCGCTTGCGTCCGCCGAAATCCTCCGCCGTCGTCCTGACTATGCAGTCAGGCGCGGAGGAAAGAGGCGTGACGTACGCGAACCTCTTCTCGGGCGAGCCAATATTCGGCTGGCCGACCTCGGGATTGAGGGCGGGCTCCGGCTAAGCGATGCGCGCACTGGGGCGCGGATGCTGGTGGTGCCTGGCGCCGACTAGCGCCCCCAGGCCGACGCCCTCGCCGCGAGCCTTCGCACCGTCCTCTAACCCGAGGACGTGCGTGTCTCAGGCCTGAAGACTGCGTGTCTTCGCGTCTCGGGCCTGGACGACACCACAAGGAAGACGTGGCCGCTGCCATCTCGCGGACCACGGGACCCCGTCGAGGCATCAAGGCGTCAAATCCGCCCGGTCAGACAGGGCGGGCACGGTGATGTTGCCTGCCCGTGTGGCCGCCAAGTCTTTGATGAAGAAGGGACGAAACTCCTGGTGGGCTGGGCCTCAGCCACGGTCGGGCCTCCCCATCGCGCACAGAGGTGCTTCCGCTGCCACGAGCTGGCACGTGGCGGCGGGATGCACCTCTGAGGTGGACCGCAGCGATTTCTGTTATCGCTGCGGTAAAGCCGGGCACCTGGTGACCGGCGCACCGCAAGCCGCACTGTTCGTGTGCGAAGCCGCGGGCAGGCCTGCCGGTCACCAGGTGGGTGGGATCCTGCGGATCCGGAAGCCCACCAGGAGAAAAGGCCAGCCGTATGGGCGCCGGACAAGGCCGCGGCCGCGTGGCAACAACACCAGCCGCCGCGCCCAGGGCGCGGGTAACGCCCGTGGCGGCCTTTGCCCACGGGCGAGCGAGCGTCGAGGCCACGGGGACCAGCCAGGCCTCCGCCCGCTATGCCGCGAGAGGCGCGAGAGGTAGCCGCGACCCTCTCAGGGCCGGGAACACTTCCCGGCCCCACACAGGGAAGGCCGCCTCTGGTTATGAGGCGGCCCACCGCTCGCCGGGGTCGCGGATCAAGGCTCACGCTACATACCGTGACCCCGGCACTCCGGAAGAAGGCTCCCATGGGGTTTTAGTGGGTATACCCGGCGCCGGTCGTATTGATTAATCGGCGTCAGGGGCCACACCGGCCGCGACTTCCCCTCGCGGCTGACGGTCGGCAACGCATTTCCCCATGTAAAAAAAAAAAAAAAAAAGGTTAGGTTAGGTTAGGTTAGGTTAGTTAGGTTAGGTTAGATTAGGTTAGGTTAGGTTGAGTTGGATTAGGTTAGGTTGATTGGTTAGGTTAGGTTGGTTTTCCTTCCCAGGGTGCCGCCCTGGACACGTCCGTCCAGGAAGCGGTACAAGGATGCGTCCCAGGGCCCTTAGCCGCCACTGTCACTTTCCCCCTTCCTCCGTGACAGTGGTGTCCACCTATCCACACTCCAAATCCTTGTATTCCTCCCCCTCCTTCAAACCTCCTCACACCCCTCCTTCCGGCGGCGACCGCCAGCGTCGAGCTTCGCTCGCTGGCTGTCGAGGAAGGCGGCGCCAGTTCTGCGCGCCCGTGGATGAGGTGAGTGGCGGCGGGCGGAAAGATGGGCGCTACCGCCGAGCGTTATCCGTGTGGTGCCGTGGTCACGTCGCGGCCACACGGGACCGCGAGCCTGCCTTAATTGGCCGGCCCAGGGATGACAACCTCAATAAAATCTAACAAGCTGCGGCGCGGGCGAAGTGAATGGCCAGGGGCAAAGCCAGTCGTACTGCGGAACACCCGTTTTATGTAAAAGTTTGTACTCGTAGGAACAAAATGGAAGCTCAAAAAACCAAACCCAAATCCGACGTTGTGCCCGCGAAGGGGCGTGCGCTGACGCAGGAGAGGGCCCGAAGGGCCCACAAAACCAACCCGAAAGGGCCCGCGAAGGCGGCGACAAACCTTCTACTCCCGGTTCCTCTCGGCGATCTCGCTGCCGGTCGAGGAACCGAAGAGCCAACAATCCGGCTCCCGCACCACGCGGTCGCAGCCGATTGGTCAGGACGACATCCTCGCAGCTCATCCGAGGGCGAGAGAGGACCAGACCCCGATAAGGCCCACCAAGGCCCCGGCTGCAGCACCGGCGGGGAAGGAGCAGGGCGGCTGCCCGCAACAGGCGGATGGACAGTACCTGGCCTGGACGACCTAACATCGTCGTCCGACGAGGACCAGAATCACGTCCCGACTACTACCCCCGCCCAAGGCTATGGCTGCCAAAGCGCCGGATGCCAAGCGGGGCGAGACGCCCCACCACGGGAATACGTGGGTCTGGCGGACGCCAAAGGGCGCTCGTGGAGGCCCAACGCGCGGAGATGGAGCTCCGGCGAAGGATATCGTCGAGAGGCCCGACTAATGGCGACCGCGAGGTCACTGGTCAAGACCGGTGGTGCCCCCGCGGGCCAGGCCCCCTCCAGTCCTCTCGCAAGGAGCACGCCGAGGCCTCCAGCGCCAGATCGCCGACTCGTTGGCGGTGGTGGCGGGTGGCCAGGTGTCAAGGGCCAAGGGCACCCTCAAAAGGCCCTTAAGGGCGGTCTCGTCGGTCAGGAGGCCTCAGACAGGCTCTGAGCCGCCGCACAGGGATCGCTCTGCTCCGTGCGGCGAACCGCCGCATGGAGCGGGCTTCGCGGACCTGCGCCGCGGGTGGCGAGCATCCGCTCGGAGCTCGCCGAAGCTCGCGCCGAGCCATCCGCCCCGCGCCACCACCACCGCCAGGCCCGCACCACCACCAACGACGGCGGCCGCGACCTGGACCGTCTCATTCTCCTGATGGAGACCAGGTTTGCGGCCATGGAGGAGCGACTCCAGCCCGCGAGGCCAGCACCACCATCCGGACCGGCCTATCGCAGGCTCGCTCCTCCCCGGACGACCCCGCAAGCCCCTCATCTCTGGGCGCTTGGCGGAAGATTCCCCTCTTCCATCGAGGAGGGAATCGGCGGAGACGACGGCATCCGTGCCGCCTTCAAATGCCTGTCGGCGCCCCTCCTCGGGCCATCCGCGGCCGAGAAGGGCTGGACGACGGTCAGCAGAGAAGGCCGCGAAAGAAGCCGCCCCGCCGTCGTCGGCAGCCGACCGCGGCTGCCGCCAACGCGCCGACCACCGCGCGAGGCGGCAAGGGAGGCGTGGGGAAGGAAGAGGGGACGTGGCGCAGGCTCCGGCCTCGCAGCCCCCCCTCCCCTCCTCCCCCGCAATAAGGAGAAAGGGCCAGGGCAGGAAGGTGCCGCGCTTGCGTCGCCGAAATCCTCCGCGTCGTCTGACCATGCAGTCAGGCGCGGAGGAAGAGAGGCGTGACGTACGCGAACCTCCTGTCCCGGGCCAAAAGCTAACATACGGCTGGCCGACCTCGGCATTGAGGCGGGCTCCGGCTAAGCGTGCGCACTGGGGCGCGGATGCTGGTGGTGCCTGGCGCCGAGCGCCCCCAGGCTGACGCCCTTGCCGCGAGCCTACGCACCGTCCTCAACGCCGAGGACGTGCGTGTCCAGGCCTGAAGACTGTGTCTTCGCGTCTCGAGCCTGGACGACACCAGAAGAGGACGACGTGGCCGCTGCCATCGCGCGGACCACCGGATGCCTCCGACAGCATCAAGGCGTCCAAAGTCCGCCCTGGACCAGACGGGGCGGGCACAGCAGTGGTGGCCTGCCCGGTGGCGGCTGCCAAGACGTTGTTAAGGAAGGGAGACGAAGCTCCTGGTGGGCTGGGCCTCAGCCACGGTCGAGGCCCTCCCCATCGCGCACACAGAGGTGCTTCCGCTGCCATGAGCTCGGGCATGTGGCGGCGGGATGCACCTCTGAGGTGGACCGCAGCGATTTCTGCTATCGCTGCGGTAAAGCCGGGCACCTGGTGACCGGCCCTGCACAAGCCGCACTGCCGTGTGCGAGGCCGCGGGCAGGCCGGCCAGTCACCAGCTGGGTGAGGTCATGCGGATCCGGAAGCCCACCAGGAGAAAAAGGCCAGCCGTATGGCGCCGGACAAGGCCGCTCCCGGTGGCAGCACCACCAGCCGCCGCAGAGCGGCAAGGTAATGCCCGTGGCGGTAATGCCA
The DNA here is from genome assembly GCA_039645545.1 of Dendrolimus houi. Lineage (NCBI taxonomy): Eukaryota > Metazoa > Arthropoda > Insecta > Lepidoptera > Lasiocampidae > Dendrolimus > Dendrolimus houi. Next base: position 24,480,530 of record CM077122.1, read on the forward strand.
CGGGCGAGCGGCAGCAGGCGCGTCGAGGCCACGGGGACCCAGTCAGGCCTCCGCCCGCAATGCCGCGAGAGGGCGCGAGAGGTAGCCGCGCGACCCTCTCAGGGCCGGGAACACCATCCCGGCCCGCACACAGGAAGGCCGCCTCTGTTTATGGGGGCCACCATCGCCAGGGTCGCGGATCAAGGCTCACGCTACATACCGTGACCCCGGCACTCTTGCGAAGAAGGCTCCCATGGGGTTTTAGTGGGTATACCCGGCGCCAGTCGTGTTGATTAATCGGCGTCAGAGGCTACACACCAGCACGACACCCCTCGCGGCTGACGGTGCAGCAGCATTTCC